>CM056052.1:151642474-152022941 GCA_029574335.1 Rana kukunoris | reverse complement strand
TTAGGTAGCTGGATTATCTCCCAGATCTACCTCTATGATTTCTTTTACCGTTTCGGTGACCATTTTCCAAAAATCTCTCAACTTTGGACACTCCCAGAATACATGTAACATGGTACCCTCTCCTTCTCCACACCGCCAGCACCGGTCTGATAAATCGGGGAATATCCTTTTTAATGCGACAGGGGTTTTATACCATCTAGTCAGGATCTTATAAGCACCCTCTTGATATCTGGTAGTGAGAGAAGCTTTGTGTGTAAAATTGAAGATTTTTATTCTCTGCGTCTCTGAAAATGTAGTCCCCAATTCTTTTTCCCAGGCTAAAATAAATGGTAATTCTTTTGGGGCTATTGACTCTTCTAAAAGAGTATACATTAAAGACAGACCATGTCTCAGTGAGTCACCTTTCAAACATAGTTCCTCATATCTTGAGAGGTCTCTGGTTGCTTTGCCTAGTGGATTCATTGCTCTAATAGCGGCTTTTATTTGGTTTGATGTCATTGAGTCTATTTCCCTATTAAATACCTCTTCCCTTTCTCCCCCACTGCTCCTTTGATTCCCATCTTCAAAGTGTATTAGCCTGCTCATTCCCGAGCGTCTAAGATTATTAAAGTGTAGGTCTGTGAGGCCTAATTAGCACCGGGAGTAATGGGCTTGGATGTTCCGAGATTTTCGTTTTCTTAAATATTTTTTTTATGACTCGTAGTGTGGCTCCTATAGTGGGGTGTTTTTTCACTTCTTGTGGTATATCTACCTCTTGGATCCATGCCATTCCCTCTAAAGGAATGTTCGTGATTTTTTGCTCCATATGTATCCATGGTTTTGCCTTCTGTTGGGTACACCACTCTACCACCCTTGCCATATGGGACGCATCGTGGTATCCCATTGGATCTGGGAGTCCCACCCCTCCTCTTTCCCTTGGCAACGTCAGAATCTCTCGCCGTATTCTAGGTGCTTTCCCTGCCCAGATAAACTTAGCGAATCTAGTTCTTAAATCTCTCAGGGATCCTGAGGGAATCTTTACAGGTAAGGTCTGAAGTATGTATAGTAATCTTGGCATCACATTCATTTTTATAATGTTAATTCTTCCAAACCATGTAAAGATTTCCTTACCCCATCGTTGAAAGTCTGCCTTGATCTGCCTTACCAGGGGTACGAAGTTCAGCTCGTAGATTCTTTTTAGATTTTTCGGTATCTTTGTTCCTAGGTAAAGTATGTGGGAATCTGTCCACCTAAAGGGGAAGTTTGCCGCTAATTGCTGCTGCTTCTGTCTATTCACTTCTATTCCCATTGCTTCCGATTTACTATAGTTCACCTTAAAATTGGAAAGCTCTCCGTATTCCTTTATCTCCTTCAATAGGGATGGTAGGGATAGTTCTGGAGTCGTTAACGAGAATAACAGGTCATCTGCAAATGCTGCGACTTTATACTCTGCTCCTTTAACCAAGAGTCCTCTTATATCTCTATTTGCCCGGATAGTTCTCAAAAAAGGTTCTAAAATGAGGACAAAGATAATCGGGGAGAGTGGGCATCCTTGTCTTGTTCCATTTCTTATTATGAAGGGATCAGACATTACATCGTTCACCTTTACCCTTGCTGTCGGACATGAGTAGAGGCCTGCGATCCAATTTTGCATTCCTCTACCCAGCCCAATATATTGTAGTGTAGCTTTTAAGAATCCCCAATCCACCCTATCAAAAGCTTTTTCAGCATCAGTAGATATTAATACTAAAGGGTTGTGGTAGAGTTGGGACATGTAGATGGTACTTAACACTCGTTGTTTGTTTTCCCTCCCTTCTCTTCCGGGGGTAAAGCCGACCTGGTCCGGGTGTATAAGGGGGGGTAAATGAGTTACTAATCTATTGGCAATTATTTTTGAAAAGATCTTTAAGTCTATGTTACAATAAGGATATTGGACGATAACTGGGGCATAGTGTCGGGGCCTTCCCCTCCTTAGGAATTACAGCTATGTGTGCCCCAAGTGTTTCTTCACGCATCGGCCGCCCTTCTTTTAGTGAATTAAAGGCCCCCAAAAATGTAGGTGCCAGTTTCTCGTAGAAGGTTTTGTAGTATGTTAATGTATATCCATCTGGCCCGGGGATTTGCCTGGTTTAATTTCTTTAATTGCTTCTAGAAGTTCCTCTGAAGTTATCACCCCCTCCATACTAGCTATAGTTTCTTCTGGGATTTTGGGCATGCCTGATTCATTTAAATACTCCTTTACTCTATTCTCTCTGAGCTGGTTCTTCACTGATGAGGATTTGCTCTCCAATTGGTACAGTCTACCATAATATTCTCTAAAGGCTTTTGCAATTAGTTGCGATGAGTTAACCAATTTATCTCCTTGTATTTTTATTTTTTCGATATGGTTTTTAGCTCTTGTTTCTCTCAATGCCTTCGCCAGCATCCTGCTTGGTTTGTTCCCAAATTCATAATATGCCCTTCGGCATCTACTTAGTTTAGCCTTAGTCTTATCCATAAGTATCAGATTTAGTTTATCTCAAAGGATCGTTAGTCTCTCTTCGGTGTTTGTTTTTTGCGACCTCTTATGTTCATTTTCTAATATTCGGATCTCCCCAAGCAGGCGATCTACCTCAGCATTGAGAGATCTCTTTCTATGAGCTCCTAGTGAGATGAGGATTCCTCTCAGATAGCACTTGTGCGCCTCCCAGTTACATAGTGGTGATGTATCTTCGTCTTTATTCAGTGTAAAAAACATTTCTATTTCTTGCTTTATCTTATCCTCATACTCCGGGCCTTTAATTAATGTTTCATTGAGCCTCCAGTTCCATTCCCTAGGACCTGCTGTCCCCCATTCAATAACACAACTGACTGGGGCGTGGTCTGATACTGAGAATGAGCCCATTGAAGTTTCTCTTAAATTCAGCAGTATACTTTGATCCAGAAATATGTAGTCGATCCTTGTGTATGTTTTATGTTTTGGTGAGTAAAATCTGTAGTCTCTCTCATGTGTATGTAACGTCCTCCATGTGTCTATTAACTGTAGGTTTTGTAGTATTTCCCTTGCTTTTCTTAGTTTTATGTTGGATATATTATAGGATCCTTGGAAGAGTCAAGACTAGGATCTAGGACCATATTCATATCCCCCCCCAAAATCAAGACCCCCTCTCTACTCTGAGTCACCATCTCCGCAAATTTTCCTTGTCTTGATACAAATCAGTATTTGATTTTGATAGTAGCACCCCCAGATATTTCAACCCCCTTGTTTTCCACCTAAATGGGTATAATCTCTGGAGGATCCTACTATGATTTGTTGAACCGAGATGTTCAATATTTCCGTCTTTTCCATATTCACTTTTAAGTTGGATACTAATCCATATTTTTCCAACTCATCCAGGGTTCTTGGGAGAGATTGCATAGGGTTTGTTAGATATATCATAATATCATCTGCAAAGGCAGATATTTTATATTCTTGGTCACCTACCTCTATGCCTTGTATCTCTTGATTAGCTCTTATAGAAATCAAAAAGGGTTCTAGGGAAAGCACGAAAAGCAGAGGGCACAATGGACAGCCCTGGCGCGTCCCATTAACCTCTTCAGGTCCGCGCTATTAACAAAATACGTGAACAGTGCGGGCCTAAGGCGCCGGGGTCACGTCTTTGGACGTGATTTGCTTGTAATTCCCCACGCACGCCCACAGGGTGGCGCGCGGCGGGGAAAAACAGTCCCGACGTATCACCGAGGATCCGATGCGTGTACCCGGCGGCCGCGATGTCCGTCAGGTACACGCGATCGTCGGTGAGAGAGCAGGGACGTGGAGCTCTGAGTGTAAACACAGAGCTTCACGTCCTGTCAGTGAGGTGACAGATGCTGTTTCTCTTGTACATAGGGAGACAGCATCGGTCACCTCCCCCAGTCACCCCCCTCCCCACACACAGTTAGAACACACCCAGGCAATACATTTAACCCCTTCCTCACCCCTAGTGTTAACCCCTTCAATGCCAGTCACATTTATACAGTAATTAGTGCATTTTTATAGCACTGGTCGCTGTATAAAATGTGAATGGCGCCAAAAATGTGTCAAAAGTGTCCGTCGCAATATCGCAGTCCCAATAAAAAATCGCAGATCGCCGCCATTACTAGTAAAAAAAAAATATAAAAAAAAAAATCATAATTATGTCCCCTATTTTGTAAGTGCTATAACTTTTGCGCAAAGCAGTCACTTATTGTGATTTTTTTTTTTTTATACAAAAATACGTAGAAGAATACGTATCGGCCTTAACTGAGAAAAAAATATATAAAAAAAAAAAAAAATGGGATATTTATTATAGCAACAAGTAAAAAATATATATATATTTTTAAATTGTCGCTCTTTTTTTTCATTATAACGCAAAAAATAAAAACCGCACGGGCAATCAAATACCACCAAAAGAAAGCTCTATTTGTGGGGAAAAAAGGGACGCCAATTTTGTTTGGGTGCCATGTCGCACGACCGCGCAATTGTCAGTTAAAGCGACGCAGTGCCGGAAGCTGAAATTTCGCCTGGGCACGGAGGGGTTTATGTGCCCAGTAAGCAAGTGGTTAAAGAGCCTAAAACTCTCCGAGAGGGTCCCATTCACTTGAATTTGCGCCGTTGGGATAGAGTAGAGAGCCTCTATCCATTTAATCATACGGGGTCCTAGACCATATTTATATAAAGTCTGTAGCATGAAGTCCCAGTCTAGTCTATCAAAGGCCTTCTCGGCATCTATTGCTAGAAACAGGGATGGCCTTCTGCTTTTCTTTACTTTGTGTATTAGAAGAATTGTTTTTAGAATATTATCTCGTGTCTCTCTCCCCGGGACAAAACCTGCTTGATCTTCCCCTATTAATTCTGGCATAAAAGGCTTCAGTCTCTCAGCCAGAATCCTCGCGTAAATTTTCATGTCTATATTAATTAGGGATATTGGTCTAAAACTAGAACACATTGTCGGATCTTTTCCTTCTTTTGCCAGAAGAGATATATACGCACCTAAGGCCTCTCCTCGTATTTTGAGGCCTCTCCCTATAGAATTGATATATAAGTGAAGATGTGGGCCAGAAGGTCAACAAATTTCTTATAATATAAAGATGTATAGCCATCGGGACCGGGACTTTTCCCTAGTTTACTATTTTTAATGGCATTGTCTATTTCCTCTCTAGAGATATCCTCATCTAGTCTCCTTGAATCTTCCTTGGTTATCTCTGGCAGTTTAACTTCCCTTAAATATCTACTTATTTTATCTTTTCTATCTTGAATTTCCCCAGGGTCCTGTATATCATTTACTTTATATAGTAGTTGGTAATATTCCATAAAGGTTTTATTAATATCTCTAGTAGAATGTTTCATTTCTCCTATTTTTTTTTTAATCTTAGCTATATAATTCGCCTTGCTCCTGGGTTTAATCTGTCCTGCCAACATTTTCCCGGTTTATTACAACATTTATATTGTTTTTTAGCCATTTTATTAAAGATGTGTTTAGTGTCTAATTCTAACATGTCTTGCAGGGCTTCCCTTTTTCCCCCAATAGCTTCATCATTACTTCCTTATCGTTTAGTCTTTTATGTTTCTGTTCTAGGTCTTGAATATCCTGTAATAATTGTTGTTTTTACCCTGTCCAAATTTTTTTCCTCTTTGCTCCTTCTGCGATCAATCTTCCCCTCATAAAAACCTTGTGCGTTTCCCATAGAACAGTTGGTGCAATATCCTCTATTGTTTTCTAAAAAAAAAAAAATTAATTCCTTCCCCAGGTCATCTGCTATAACCCGATTGTCTAGAAGTGTTTCGTCCAGCCTCCATGATCCTTGCCTTTCCGGTATATCTTCCAACTCTAGGTTATCACCGGTGCATGATCAGAGAGGGTGATCGACTTCACCTCTACCTTTTTCACTCCCTCTAATAGTAGATGATCTAGAAAAATATAATCGATTCTTGAATAGGAGGAGTGCACCTGGGAGTAGTATGTAAAATCCCTCCCCCTTGGGTACAAAACTCTCCAGACATCTACCAGGCGCTGCTGATGTAATTTTTGTTTGACTGACCTTAGATGTTTACCTTCTGATTGCAGGGAAATGGGTTGAGTATCCAAATAAGGGTCAAACACAAAGTTTAAGTCCCCCGCCATAATCACCTTTCCCTCTCTAAAATTCTCAAGTTTTTTCAATACATTTTTTAGGAACAAACTGGGAAAAATATTGGGGCAATAAATGTTCACCAGCGTATATTCTTTATTAAACAGAGATCCTTTTATAAACAAAAATCTTCCTTCCGGGTCTGATTCCATTGCCTTCAAAGTAAATGGAGTATTCCTATCGAAACCTATGGCTATCCCTCGAGATCTTTTATCGGGGGAATAGCCATGCATCCATACCGGGAAGCCAATGGAGTTCAGGCCCACCCTAGAGGAATATTTAAAATGAGTTTCTTGCAGAAAAACTATATTTGCTGTCAAACCTTTTAGTTCTTGCAGTATTTGATGCCGTTTGCTGGGGCTATTCAAACCTCTAACGTTGTAGCTAACTATCTTTAAGGGAGTCATTTCTCAAACATAAGCAGTAGTGCTGAGGGAAAACCAAATCTTTTTTCAGGAATGATCCAATCGACTAACAACATATAAACAGACATATCTAAACTACATATCCCTTTTTCCAATAACCCCCCCGCCCCCCTACATTGAGTATCAATGATATGACCAATCCAGCTGTCGCCAAGGCAAGGCGTCCAACTGGTTGGGGTGTCTTCTGGGGGGCTTTATATGACCACCCAGCCACCCGGCCCTCAGTCCCACTACAGGATTGGTCCCGGTAGACCGGCTGGGCATATGCCAACCCACCGTACCCTCCCCGAGCAAGCACCCCTCGTTCCCCCCCAGTCCCTACTTTTTTTTTTTTTTTTTCCTTTTCTTTTCCCTTTTTTGCTTAACAAGGTAGATTTCTAGATTTTTACCCAGGGCTGATCTCTTAATTTCCTCCACTCTGGTGGTCTTTTTTCCCAATTTTCTATTTGCGGTACAGGTAAATCTAGTTTGTTACAAAAACTTCTCAAGTCCTCTGGGAATCGCAGTGTGGCCGAAATCCCCTGATTATTTACTGATAGACAGGCTGGGAACCCCCATCTGTAAACAATTTTTTTCTCCTGCAGTATTTTTATCAGGGGTTTCAGCGCTCTCCTGCGTGCCAGAGTTTCTTGTGATAAGTCCGTAAAGATCAAGATCTCTGCACCCATATATTCCACCGGGGCAGAGCTTCTCAACCCCTGTACGACTTCTTGTTTTACCTTAAAGTCTAGAAACCTTGCTATTACATCTCTTGCTGTACCTGTTGGTGGGTTAGTTATTCTTTGGACTCTATGCACTCTTTCAAACAGGATCGGTGTTATTACTTCTCTCTTTAATATTTTATTAAACAATTCGAGGATCGTGGTCTCTAGTTTACTGTTATCCACTGATTCCGGTAGACCACGTATCCTTAAGTTGTTGCATCTATTTCGGTGTTCTTGATCCTCTAATCTATACAGAATATTCCTCATTTTAACCCAATTCAGATCGGTTCTTTCCCTTAGCTCCAAGATCGCATGTTTATGTTCATCTAGATGGGCTTCTGATTCTTCCACTCTATGTAGTGCATTTTGTATATCTGTTCGGGTGGCATTCAGTTCCCCCTTTATCATACCTTCCAAGTGTGCCATCATTTCCACCATGTCCTGCTTTGTAGGGAGTGCTTGAAGCTTATCTAGGTCTTTCTCCATTTTCTTTTGTAGTAGATCATGTTGTATTCCCCCCTCTTCTATAACCGTGTTGCCTCCCTGCACTTCTGCTAAATCGGTTATGTTATCTGGAGTTGCTGATGTTTGATCTAATTGATCCTGTACCAAGTAAGATTTTATAGAGTTGCTGCTTTCAGTAGGATTAGTTTTCCCTCCCCTTCTCGCCCGTCCCCCCATCCTTTCGCCTTTACTAAGGGTTACTTTAAATTTTAAATTCTTATTAATTCACTTTAATTTAATTTCAATCTCTCTATAGTTTTAACACCTTTAACTCCTTTTGAGTTCTCCCCTTGGTAACCAATTTAAGTGCACTTGGAAAGACCTCTTGTAATCTCTTACAGCAAATTTGAATAAGCAGTTTAAGTAATCAGTTGGTATACGTGTAATATATAATCTTCCTCTACCCTTATCCCGTCCGTGTTTAAACTTAAGTGTATATACAGTAGCAAAAAAAATTAAAAAAATAATAATAATTAACGGATAACAGGGATAACAGGGATAATAAGGGATTAATGCGGTCCAGTATGTCAATGTACCAATAATAATTGAACAATAGCACAGAACAATTTCCAACGCAATCTCCAAAGTAGTCTTCAACTGCCTATAATCTTATAAATCAAATCATACACACAAAAAAAAAAGAAGTGGGGAAACAGGAGGTTTTGAGCCCTGTGAGCCCCGTGGGTCCTGTGTAGATGGTCAAACCCTCTATACAGACTCCCTTAAGCTGAAAAAATAAAATATTGCTTAAAAAAAAATAAAAAAAATCTAATATATTGCAACATGTTTCAGATTAAATGAGGGAATAAGGGAAAGGTGTAAGTCTCTGTATGCTTTATAGTCATCAATAGTTTTTTTTTGTTCCCCTTAAGAAAAGTTTTGAAAAAGTAAAAAAAAAAAAAAAATGGGAGAATGTTTTTTTTTTTTCTCCATTGGTGGTGAACAGATAGTGGATAACAACGCTCAATGCACCAGAAGGAAATTTGGTTGACTTGGCTAACTTGGAACTTGGAACAAAAGAGTCTCCCACCTTATCTCCTTCTGCTTTCCTGGGAGATCATATACTGAATCTTTTATAATGATGTCTTCCTTCACCTTAAATCAAAATATCAAAGAATCTTGCTTTGTCCAGCTTACCCCAGGGACGCTGTCTTGCTCTGCCGACTGTTGAATATTGCCATCTATCGCAGGCTTGTGGCTCAAACACTTCACTTCAACGCTCAGCGGGGATCGCTTTTTCTTCAAGCTTCAAAGCCGAGGATCCTCGGTCTCCTCTCCCTGTAACCGATACGTCTCCTTCAGTCCTTTGCTCAACCCGTGCCGCTTCCGTTCAGCCAGTAACCCAGCAGGGGGGAGGCGCACAGGCGGAACACAGGCAGCCAAACCTCCAGGAGACCCGAGAGACCGAGCCCCGGGACGGAGCAGCCGAGCGGTGTCAGAGCTTGTGAACGCAGACAGGCACTCAGCCGCCCATCCACTCCAAAATCCCCACTGTTCAGCAGAAAAACAGGCGTCAGTGGCGTCAGAGGCGGCAGCGGCAGCGAAAGTAGCGATAGCAGAGCGACAGAGCCTCCACTATACACAAGCAGGCATCCAGCAAGCTCCGGACAGGTGTCAGCACGAGTGCAAGCTCAACTCAACTCAGCTCGGGGAGACCACACAGGAGGCAGCCACGGGAGGTAACAGGCAAGTAGGCAGAGAAACGGGTCCGCTTCATGTGAGGGCTGGGGCAGGGTTCATCTCAAGCGTACTAGCTTAACATGCCTGCTCAGGGAGAGAAGCCGGGATTCACAGCCTCTCGCTGCTGGGCGCCATAGTGTGACTCGGCCCCCTCCCCCTTACAGATCTTAACAAGGGGGGACGGGTTCTCAGTGACAACTTGGACCCCAGAATCTGAGAAAGCTTTTGAGAACCTAAAAACAGCCATGTGTAACAGCCCTGTCATAATTACCCTGCATTTTACACAGATGCATCAGAAGTGGGATTAGGTGCAGTGTTGTCCCGAGTTGTGAATGGGAAGGAACATCCTAAAGCATTCGTAAGCAGAAAACTGACCCCTGCTGAACGAAGATATGCTTTTGTAGAATGGGAATGTCTAGCAATCAAATGGGGTCTTTAGAGTTTAAAATACTATCTGTTAGGGTGGCAGTTTAGGCTCTTAACTGACCATGTCCCTTTCAAGTGGATGGCCCAAAATAAGAAGAAAAATGCAAGAGTTACCAGATGGTTCTTGGCTCTTACAGAATTTCAAATTTTTAGTAGAACATAGACCAGGTAGCCAACAAGCTAACGCTGATGCCATCTCCAAAGTTTACAGTTTGTTTGCCCAAGGTGCTCAACCCCACGGGTTTGAGCAGGGCGGAGGGAAATGTAGTGTGGTGCCTGTGAAACTGTTTAGAGTGGCAGGAAAAGGTATATATGTTCCTCTACGGATAGTTAGATTTGCAATATAAGGTAGCAGCAATGATTTAATGGTAAAGAAAGATAATTCTTTACCTATGTTAGTAAAGCCTGTTCTGGGGTTCGTTTTACTGGGAGTCTGATAGAGCTCTCGGAGGGACAGATGCCCAACTCTGTGGACTGCATGTTTTCTGCCTAGGTCTTTATTAAGGCAGCTGGTCCTAGCTCTTAGGGCATGCCTCCATGGATAAGGCAACTAGAAGCATGACTGCTTAAAGGAACACTAAAGGTTCGTTTTTTATTAGATCAATTGATTGCTGTAAGCTAGAGTATTTAAATATCACTTACCTCGTTTTTCCTTTTGACTTCCAAAATACAGTAATCCAGATTTGAAAATGCCATTTCCTGTCTCCCCTCTTCTTGAGGCTGTAGTCATAGGGAGGAGGTGAGCACATTCTGCTTTCCACCATGCAGATGCTGGTGGAAAGCAGAATGTGCTAACCTCCTCCCTATGACTACAGCCCTGCGTGAAGATGCTCTCTTAACCCTCATAGCCATGGAGGCTAAGCCTAATAGGAACTGTAGTTCCCATTAGGCTGTGATGTAGCAAGAATGAATGTGCACCGCAAACCAGGAAGTCAGTGAGAACAACAATTCAGGAGTGAAGGAGGTGAATAAAAAAGCTTGATTTCAACAGGTATCAAACTAGTTATAATGCAAAACATTACTTTTTACTTTATCAGCTACTGTCCGACTTTAATTTAAGAGGAAAATATTTTTGTCTTTACAACCCCTTTAAAGCTGAACTTGTAATTATTTGTTTTGTAAAGGACACTTACCTTTCTTTAAATAAGGACTTTGTCAAACTACAGATACAGAAACGCACAGTAGAGCAGAAGTTTACTTTCTGCTAAGTTATGACAAGAGGACTTTTCCTTTGTTTTTGCCTAACCTATGGATTAAACATGTCACTTTTGTTAAAAAAAACTGTGAGCGTGTTCCTACCTTGAGCCTGATTCCCTACAAAGCTTATAAATGTTAGGCGTTAAAATCTGCAGTAAACTGTACACACTCTTTCTACTACTGAAAGTCCTGGGAGCTCATTAGTTAAAGCCCAGGGACTGTAACCATGGGAAATGGGGGTGGACTTTATAATGTCGTAACTGTTTGGCCAAAACAATTTATTTGGAGAGATTAATAAAAATCGCTTCTTTGAAATCCTGTGAGTTTAGTACAAGCTACGAATCTTGGAGCTAAAAACAGGTGTACATAGAAAGGTCAGTCTTATTAACAATGCTGTTTTTTATCTTCATGTATTAACAGATGTTATGCATATTTGATTGTTAATGATATTCACATTTATATTCATTCTTAATGTATTCTAAGAAGTAAATGTGTAGTTCACAATAACATGCACTGTTATCAATGTTTTGTTTAGTACTTAAACTGACTTTTAAAACTATATAAAATATAGAAAAAATAATTGTGAGATGTAATGATTTTGGTGAAAAATAGATCCTCGGTAGTAATTTTTGCCCAAATAAGAAAATTGTTCTGGCAAAAAATATTATTCTGGATGTACAAGTTTTTGATATAACACGGTTCTGCCTAGAGAAAAGAAATCTAAAGTGTTTTGTCATTGTGACAGTTTGCATACAAGGGTTGACAATAAGGATAAGAAATTAGGGGCCAGATTCAGGTACAATGGCGCATATTTTAACCGGAGTAGCGCACCTCCTTTACGTTAGACCGGCGCAATGTAGAGGCGCAATCACCGTATCCTCGTAGTATTTGCGCAGAAATTTGCACCGATGCAACGTAATTTCCGAGGCGTAAGGCGGAGTAATTCAAATTGGGAAGGACGTGGGCGTGTTACATTGAAATGAGCCGTGACCCCATGCAAATGAAGGGCCGGCCGGATCGCGCATACGCACATGAAGCAGACCATGGTCAGCACCTCTGTGCGCATGCTCACAACTCGGGAACGGCGCAATCAGTGAAATTGGAAGTGGACCCGGTCAACTTAGTGAGCTACGCAGAGAGCTTAAATAGACAGACACAAACGCCCTTCCTTTGCAAAAGTACATCCATTTATATCCCTTCCAATACAGCAAGGTGCTTTTGTTCTGTTGTTTGTTAGCGTTTGTTGGTTTGTGACATGTCTTTGAGATATTTGGTGACTGTTTTGGAGAGAGATTTTTGTCTTTTCTGTGTTTTCTTTGCTGTGTTTTTTTTTTTTATATATATATATATATATATATATATATATATTTTTTTGCTGGTCATTTTTTTTTTTGCTGGGCATTTTTTTTTTGCTGGTCATTTTTTTAATTTTTTATTTTTTTTTGGAATGATTTTGGAATGTGGGGGTGACATTCCTGCCGGAAAAGGGGTGTCACCCTCATTTGTGGTGAAGAAGGGTTCCCCAGGACCAGAGAGATGTGATCCCCAGGTAAGTGTGAATGGTGTATGAATGTACAGTGACATAATTGGAGCCGTGGCATGGCCTTGTTGCTCACAAGTCCTGCATGGTGGGCCAATTCAATTTGATGAGGATGTGGTGTGTGTGATCTAGGGACCGCAGGGGTGTGCATGCATGCATTCTCCTCTTGTGCCATGATTAATGTGTGTGTTTAACGTGCAAAGATGCCTAATGTGAGCTGTCTCCTGGCTGCTCTTCCCTCAGAAGATGGGGGACCCTCGGTTGGTGTCTGGTTCGGGGGTCAGGTCATCACGTATGTCAATCTCCAGGCCCTTTCTCACTGCGAAGTTGTGCAGCATGCAACATGCACCGATGATCTGGCATACAAAGTTTTGGGGAATACAACAGGGTACCATGGGGGGTTCCGCATAGGAGTCATGAGATGGGGTCCCAGTGCATATGCAGATTCACCTTGAAGGGAAAAGACAGGAGGATGTTAGTAGTGCATGTGCCCCTTGTGATTTCTGCATCATGGGGGGGGACAGTCATGCCTGCCACCCATGTCACTCACCAACCAGCCAGCTGTCCCCATACATGTTCTGTTTGAATTCCATTGGGATGGGGCTATGATTGTATATGTAGCTGTCATGGGTGTCATGGGTGTTGTCATGTGTTGGGCTGGTGATGTCCTCCTGCAGGGTTGTGGTTAATTCCATGATGGCATGAGGGGTAAATCTGAAGATGCGATACACCTCAGAATCACTCATGCCAAAGATGTCTATGTGTGTGCGGTACATCCTCTCCCGTGCCCTCCTCCGTGCCCTCCTCCTTCTTTGCTCCTCTAAAGTCAGTAGTATAGCTATAAGCATTGATGCCCCTGGCATGTTGGCATACAGTTTGTTGTCCTGCAAGTGTGACTGCTCAGCTCGTCCCTAACAGTGTTGCTTTAGCTGACATGTAGACGGATTGTCTAATTTTATACACCTTTTATATGGACTAATTTTAGACAGGACGTGCAGCTGTTGCGCACAGCGCGTAGCCTGCGCTGCACCAACTTACTTTTGTGGATCCCCGTAACTCCCTCATTTGCATATTTGAATAGCAAATCAATGGTGTGTCTAGCACAGTTTTGTGTGCACGAATGCGCCGGTCTATCGAAATTACGTTGGTCGAAAAAAAATAGATTTCATGCGTATATCGTTTTGGGAATGCGGCGCATCGATACGCATGTGCAGATTTAGACTTACGCCGCGCATCTCCTGTAACGCCGGCGTAATGGCTCTCTGAATCTGGCCCTAGGTGTTGTATTAGGTACAGTTAGTTTGGTGGTTTTGCATGCTGTGATGTCTTTATGTGAAAAGCTGCCTAGTGTATCCATGCCCAGTAGGATATGTATACTTTAAAGGGAATGTATATATATTTTTTTGCTGACTGAACGATATACAGTATATATATATATATACTGTACATTTTGTTTTTAGTCAATCATTGTCTGCTCTGTAAGGCCCCGTACACACGGCAGAGAACCTCGATGGGCGGAACACAGATTCGGCGACCAGCCTGTCGGGAAAGGCGAGCAGCCATTCATCCCGACGGGTCGTCGAGCAAATAGAGAACCTGCTCTCTATTTCAGGCTCGACGGCATTCCCGACGGGATGCTGGCCGAATCCGTACACGCGGCCGAGGTTCTCGGCAGAATCAGGATGCCAGCGAGGTTCTCGCTGGTTTCTGCCGAAAACCTCGGCCGTGTGTACGGGGCTTAAGACTTTATGCAGAGACAAAAAAAATCTGGTAAAAACAGCTTCTATGGTGCTGTCTCTTTAACCACTTTACAACCAGCCGCCGGCGGCAAGGTGGTTGCTTAACTCTGGGATCATGTTATATAACGTGATTCCAGAACCGCGCTCCCGTGCGCCCCCTGGGGCGCGCACACGGGAATGTGCTTGACCGCCGGTGACGCGTCATATTCGGCTCCCCGTCACAGACTGCTGCGGAAGTGCTGTGGCGGCAAACTGCGCATGCGCTATGCGTTCCAAACACAATTGTGATGCGTTCCAATGGATTTACGACAGTGCACAGCAGCGAAGCTGTCATTCTTGTGGACTTAGAGGTAAGTGGCCAGTCAGCTTGCTGCGCTCGCTCGGCCTCCTGGCTCTTTTTTTAACATCCTCCAATCCACGGGGATGTTAAGGAAAGAGCCTGGATGCCAAACGAGGTTTCGCTGGTGTGCACTGTCGTAAATGCCTTGGAACGCATCGCGCATGCGCAGTTTGCCGCCACAGCACTTCAACAGCAGTCTGTGATGGGGAGCGGAGCATGACGGTGCACCGGGTTCAGAGGACCCGGCGGATCACGGATCACGGTAAATCGCCGTTGATAGCGGCGGTTTACCATGTGATCGCTCCGTCCAATGACGAAGCGATCACATGTAAACAAACCGGCGTCATTTGATGATGCCGGTTCCTCCCTCCTCTCTCTGTACCGATCGGTACAGTGTGAGAGGAGAGCACGGATGGCAGCAGCAGTGTGGGATGGATCTGTGACTATTGCAGTCACAGATCCATCCATCCCTGCTCAGCCATCCCTGCATTAACCCCTTCCTTCCCTGTGCATTACTCTGCATACCCCCTGCACAATACTCTGCATACCCCCCTGAGCAATACTCTGCATACCCCCCTGAGCAATACTCTGCATACCCCCCTGAGCAATACTCTGCAATACTCTGCATACCCTGCGCAATACTCTGCAATACCCCCGTGCAATACTCTAATACCCCCTGTGCAATACTCTGCAATACCCCCTGCGCAATACTCTGCAATACCTCCGCGCAATGCTCTGCAATACCCCCTGCGCAATACTCTGCAATACCCCCGCGCAATACTCTGCAATACCCCCGCGCAATACTCTGCAATACCCCCGCGCAATACTCTGCAATACCCCCGCGCAATACTCTGCAATACCCGGCACAATACTCTGCAGTACCCCCGCACAATACTCTGCAGTACCCCCGCACAATACTCTGCAGTACCCCCGCACAATACTCTGCAGTACCCCCGCACAATACTCTGCAGTACCCCCGCACAATACTCTGCAGTACCCCCTGCGCAATACTCTGAACAATACTCTGCAGTACCCCTGCGCAATACTCTGAACAATACTCTGCAATACCCCCACACAATACTCTGCAATACTCCCTGCGCAATTCTCCCTGCGCAATACTCTGCGATCATTTTTTTTTTTCAGGCTTCCCAGCCTAGAGGTGAGATGTCGGGTCTTATTGACCCCATATCTCACTGCAAAGAGGACCTGTCATGTCATATTCCTATTACAAGGGATGTTTACATTCCTTGTAATAGGAATAAAAGTAATCAAAACATTTATTTTTGGGGAAAAACGTGTCAAACTAAAATAAATGAACAATAAAAACAAATACATTTTTTTAAAGCGCCCCTGTTCCCGTGTGATCGTATACAGAAGCGAACATGCTCGTAAGTCCCGCCCACATATGAAAACGGTGTTAAAACCACACATGTGAGGTATCGCTGCGAACATTAGAGCGAGAGCAATAATTTTGGCCCTAGCCCTCCTCTCCAACTAAAAAGATGTAACCAGTAAAAATATTTAAAGCGTCACCTATGGGGATTTTTAAGTAGCGAAGTTTGGCGCCATTCCACAAGCGTGTGCAATATTGAAGGGTGACATGTTGGGTATCTATTTACTCGGCGTAACTTCTTCTTTCATATTATGCAAAAACATTGGGCTAACTTTAATGTTTTTTTTTTTTAAAGCACAAAAACTGTTTCCAAAAAAAATGCGTTCGAAAAATTGCTGTGCAAATACTATGCGCGATAAAAAGTTGCAATGACCGCCATTGTATTCTCTAGGGTCTTTGATAAAAAAGCATATATAATGTTTTGGGGTTCTATGTAATTTTCTAGCAAATAAATGATGATTTGTCCATGTAGGAGAGGAATGTCAGAATTGGTCTGATGGTGCTCCCTGCATGTTGGGCCTCTGTATGTGGCCACACTGTGTAAAAGTCTCACACATGTGGTATCGCCATACTCGGGAGGAATAGCAGAATGTGTTTTGGGGTGTAATTTGTGGTATGCATATGCTGTGTGTGAGAAATAACCTGCTAATATGAAAATTTTGTGGAAAAAAATAGAAATGAAAAAAATCTTGATTTTGCAAAGAATTGTGGGAAAAAATGACAACTTCAAAAAACTCACAATGCCTCTTTCTAAATACCTTGGAATGTCTTCTTTCCAAAAAGGGGTCATTTGGGGGGGTATTTGTACTTTTCTGGCATGTTAGGGTCTCAAGAAATGAGAAAGGCTGTCAGTACATCAGATGTGATCAAATTGATACATTTTCAGTAATTGGTACCATAGCTTGTAGACCTTATAACTTTCACCCAGACTAAATAATATCAAATTGTTTTTTGTTTTGTTACCAAAGATATGTAGCAGTATACATTTTAGGCCAAATGTATGAAGAAAAATTTATTTTTTGCAAAATGTTATACTAGAAATGAAGAAAAATTCATTTTTTTACAAAATGTTCGTTCTTTTTTCATCTATAGCGAAAAAAATAAAAACCGCATAGGTGATCAAATACCACTAAAAGAAAGCTCTATTTGTGGGAAAAAAAGGACAAAAATTTCATTTGGTTACAGCGTTGTATGACTGAGTTATTGTCATTCAAAATGTGGGAGCACCGAAAGCTGAAAATTGGTCTGGTTATTAAGGGTGTTTACGTGCCCAGTGGTCAAGTGGTTAAAAACCTATAATGTTTAATGACACCGGTGTCATGAGTGCACCCAATAATAAATGTTTAGGTGTGTAAATAATGGTTTTACACAGGGCTTTTTTTCTCAGAAAATAGGTACAGATACTCCCCCCTTATGAGTCACACCTTGTCTCTGCTCCTTACCCATTTTAGAGCACCATCCCTCAATTTCACACCCTACCCAACTCCCAGTACAGCCCCATTTAGAGAATACGGGAATACAGAACCATGTATCATTTTGAGATGCTAAGTAATTTGTATGGAATTTGTTCATGATAACAAGAAATACAGTACAGTATACCCCCTGCACCCAGCAACAATAGACCCCCTCTAGCAACAATAGATCCCCTAGCAACTCTAGATCCCCCTAGCAACAATATACCCCCTTTCCAAAACAAAGTTCTTCCCAGTAACAAAGGATCCTCCAGCAGCCAGCAACCATTTTTCAACAGTAGATCCCCCAAGCAATAATTAACCCCCATCAACAATATATCCCCTACAAGCAACAATAGCCCGCTCCTCAGCAACAATAGTCCCCCCTGCAAAAATAGATCCTTCCCCAACCAACTAAAATAGACCCTCCAGCGCACTCCAGCATCCTTGCCAATACATACAAAAAGTGGAGAGAGCTGGAGAGCCAGAACTGCATTCCCCTGAGTTTCTCCTTAAAAAAAGAAGTGGTTTTACATACAGTACATGGTAGGAAAAAAGTCATAAAATAATTTAAAACCTATAACTTAAAAATAAAATCAATTGACAAAAAAATGTTTTCCCGTTATATGATTCTTATACAAGACAGAATCTGCTATGGAGTATAATATGTGCCCACCAGTCAATACACTGAGTAGCTAATGGTGACTTATATTATTTGTTACAGTACTTTCTCTTATCACCTCAGTGTATGTTGGTTCTGCTCTGAATTTAGCTGAAAAGGAATGCAAGGTACAGCACGCTTAATTTAGCTATACACTAGTAGCCACTCCAAAAAAAAAATTCATCCTGCTCTATCAAATTTTCACATCAATAAGTTCAAAAAACAAATTTCAATTTGTCCCCACTAAAAAAAAACAAAAAAAAAAAACAATTTAACAGAAAGTTAAATGGGCCTATGCTGTTCTTACTAAGTTGTGAAGCAGGGCTTTCATGGAAGACACATTTACAGACCCCTTATCCTTTAAATCAGGGGTCTTTAAACTTTTCAAATAAAGGGCCAGTTCATTGTCCTTAGATTTTAGGCAGGCTGGACTATAACCAGTGGGAGTAGAAAATGTCCCGACACCAGTGGGAGTGAAAAGAATTGTGTCCCATCATTGGTGTCAAGGGAAGGAATAGTTCCCCATCCTTGGTATATCTGGGGGGAATAGTGCCCCATCAGTGGTGTCAATGGGAAACATTATGCCCCACAGTTGGTGTCAAGTGAAGGAATAGTTGGCTCCAGTAGGAGGAATAGTGCCTTTTATCAGTGGGAGGAATGGTGCCTCAATGCCTGGATAAAGGCAAGCAAATGCATGTGGGTTACAGTCTGGAGATCACTGCTTTAAATGTAAAATATTTCAGTTTCTAAGAAAATAATATACATTTAGCATTAGTCTTTCCCATACTTCACTCATTAATTTCTTTCTTTATTACATTTAACATTAGTTATTCCAATACTCCACCTATTAATTTATTTCTATTACAGGTAACAATATTAACAATGGCTGCAATCACTCCTGTGCCACGTGACAGTAATTTGTACTGTTATAAAGGCTTCTGTTTCATAAAGGAAATGATGACACCAGAGTTTATAGACTCCCTACAGGATTTTAAAATAAGAGATGATGATGTTTTCTTGATTACATATCCAAAATCAGGTGGGTTTATTCTAGAAATTAGTTCAGAAATAGTCAAATATAATTCGTTGTATTAAAAATTCCTCTCTGACATGAATGTGTGGATTGCAGAAAGCAGAACCTAGAGAAGTGATTGTAAATCTTTATTATTATTATTTTTTGTTTAAGTAAAAAAGAAAAAATCATACTTTCCTGGACTATGTAATGGTTCTGCACAGTGCAACCCCAATCTTCTCCTTCTGGGGTCCTCTGCGGACGTATCTGGATCCTTCTCTTTGGCAAGTGCACCCATAGAAAGCTACTTTCAATGGGGGCACTCTTGCAGGTATAATTCCAAGCTGTGCTGCCTGTGGCTTGTCCCCGCCCCCCCCCCCCCTGTTGTCATAGAATTTGATTGACTATCAATCTGCCCTGTAAGGGGGAGGAGAATGGAGAGGGCTACTGCTCTTGGGCATAGCACTGGATTGAAAATGGGCTCCAGCAGTTTTGGGAGGGGAACTGAGGGGGATTCTATGGCACAGAAAGTTTTTTTACCATATAGCCATGTACACACAGCCCAGAATCATGTCAGGAAAAAAAAGGTTGTTTTTCCTGACGAGATTCTTGCCAAGATTCTCTTGCCGGCCGAGTGTACACAGGGCCATTCAAAAGAACCGCTGTTGGCGCTGAATGGCACGAATGCAGTGACGAGCATGCGCTTGTCACATTCAATGCCGTCGCCGCCATCTTGCTTCACCCTACCTATGCCTTGGAAGCTACTGCGCATGCGTCAAAGTCATTTCGAGCATGCACGGGTTTCCATGGAGAGGTAAGTATACACAGGCTGGGTTTCTCAGCAGGAAAACACCGCCGAGAATCTCACGACGAGAAAATAGAGAGCAGGTTCTCTATTTTTCTTGTCTAGATTCTGGGCAATTTGTTTGAGGGGAGACCTCAAAACCTTGTACACACGCACGGTTTACTCGTGCGAGTGCACGAGGCTTAAGTCTTTAGAACCACTTTAAAAGTCCATTCTATTAACACTGTTTTCAGAAGGACCCTCGGATAACTGTTGCGTTATTATGATACAATTCTCTTTTTGCCATCTCTACTTGCAAGGTGAAATGATGCCCTGCCTTACAGTGTAACTTCACTATATTTGCAGTTACTCATTTAATGTACTTTGGCCCACCCCCAGTCCCCCTGCAAGTCTTATACTTATTTGTCACTGATCCAGTCCACATCCACAATGCCACTAAGCCACTTGTCAGAATATTCATATGGATTGGTACATTTCCCATTTAGTCCTAAGGAGTCTTTGTGCTTTGTTCTTCTTTCTTTCACTTTTTGGATTAAACCCAAATATTTTAAATGGGCATGTTGTTTAACCAAATAAAGAAATGTGTTTTGAAATAGAGTTTTCACTGGCTTGTTTAAACAGATATCTGAACAGAGTCCACACTTTGATAAAATTCTGAAACACACAAACTTGTTAAAGCAAATAAAAATGATTAGAAGAATTTTTACAATATTTTTTCTGTGAAAAATCTATAAATTAAATTAGTGGTAGTTACATTATTAGTGATACTGCATATCAAATTGTTATGACAACATTTCCTGAGTCTAACTTTAGGTAAAATTAAAATAAAAAAAATAGCACAAGGGACAGTACTTACATTTAATGAGAAGTATCCCTAGTTCTGATGCTGGCTGTCCTGGCTGAAATCCAAAGTTATCTGCCTCCTCCATACCCCCGTAGCCATAATCTTCCGGGCTGTGGGAGGTAATGCAAGTGCAAATGCTTGACCTATCACAGGCACCGGATGATTTTGTTTCCCCATCTGTGCCCCATTGCAGAGATTTTCCTTTGCTTCCTGTCTCATAGCCAAACAGGAAGTGAGAGGAATTCCTGCAAATCAAAAGAATTCCTTAGGGACACCCAGGTCACTAGAACTCTCTATTACTTTTCTTTTTGATTTGATGCCCCTGTCAAACAAACAGAAAAATTGGCCATTGGTGCCTTTACCCCGTAACCTTCTAGATGTACAACTCAAAATTGGTGATTTTCTTTTATTTAATGAAAGCAAGAATTGGCTTTGCTGTAAAAAAAAAAAAATTGACGCTCCTGTCACACAGTTGCAGACAAATTGGTCTTTGGTGTTGATAACCTTAACCCCATAACCTTATAGAGGTATTCTTGATAAAAGCAAGAATTGGCCTTGCTGTAAAAAATGTAAAATTGAAATCCCTGTCACACAGTTGTGGTAATATTAGTCTTTGGGTGTTGGTGTTGCCTTGACCTCGTAACCTTCTAGAGGTACTCTTGATGAAAGCAAAAATTAACTTTGCTGAAATAAATTGAAATTGAAATTTAACTCCCCTGTCAAACAGGCGTAGAAAAATTGGTCCTCGGGTGTTCATTATGTCTATGAAACCTATACCAAAAAATTACTTCAAGATAAAACCAACACCCACACAGTTTGGCAGCCTAGACAGAGGACTCTCAGAATACACTGATCAGCAGCTGCAGCTGCTGAACAAAAAACATTTTCCAACATTCCCATTTTCTAGAAGTCATTTGTTGAGCAGAAGTGCCCTTTCCCTGCTGAACCAGACAATTTTCAATCCATCTATGGCCAGTTTAGCAGGGAAAGAAAAAGGAAAGGGGAAACAGAATTTTTTTTTTAATAAAGGACTTGTCAAAAACTGTCTCTTGTCTTTTGTCACACTACAATACTTTTTTTGGTGAATGGGTAGGGGTACAATGTACCCCATACTCATTCACATAGGGGAGGCAGGATTTGGGGGCCCCGTCCGTAGACCCCCCACAATCACCTTCCAGGGTTGAGGGAAGATGCCCTTGCTTTGGGATGGGGGCAGAGTCCCCTCGCCCAAAGCACCCCCCCATGTTGAGGGCACTCGCTTGTCCCCTCCCTTTCCTGACCTGCCGGAATGCATGCTCGTATAAGGGTCTGGCATCGAGTCTGGCATGGATTTTGGGGGGACCCTAAGTAATTTTCTTTAAAAAAATTGGTGTGGGGTGCTCCCTCCAAATCCATTCCAGACTATAGGGTCTGGTATGGTTTTGGGGGGGCACGTTATTTTTTTGTGAATTTCGTCATTTTTTTTTTACCGCTGACAGCTGATGACTAATGTTGTGTCTAACCTATTTTTAACCAAATAGGTCCAAGCAGTAAGGTGAGAGCAGAGTGTGAATAGTGGTGGGACTACACTTGATTCATTATAAAGTATGTTTGAAGACTGCACAAAGCACAGCATCTAGTTGTTTAACTGCTTGCGGACCGCCGCATGTACATTTACGTCAGCAGAATGGCACAGGTAGGCACATCAACGTATATATACGTGCCTGCCTTGCCGTGGGTCGGGGGTCCGATCGGGACCCCCCCGGTACATGCGACGGTCCGGTTTGCCGCGGGAGCGATCCGGGACGAGGGGGCGGCGGTTCGTTTTTGTCCGCCCCCTCCGGATCGCTCCCAGCCAATGCGTGCGCTCCCTCCCCCGTGTGTCATTTCCTCCTCCTGTGTAAACACAGGAGGAGGAAGTGATGTGATCTCTGCTCTCGGCGTTTTTTTCAACCGCCGCTGAGGAGAGATCACATCTCACAGTAAGTCTGCACAACACTACACTGACACACAGACACATAGGCACATTTGACCCCCCCGAACCCCCCCCGATCGCCCCCCCACCCCCTCCCCCCTGTCACAGTGTCACTGAATGCAGTGAATGCAGTGATCATATGTATGATCACTGCAGTTAGTGTCAGTGTGACAGGCAGTTAGTGTTAGGTCCAGGGTAGCCCCCTTCCCCCCCTAATAAAGTTTTAACCCCTTGATCACCGCCCTAGTTAACCCTTTCACTCCCTATTGCCAGCGTCACTAAGCGATAATTTTTCTGATCGCTGTATTAGTGTCGCTGTTCCCGCTAGGTAGCTATGGAATACATTTTTTTCTAACTTATATTTTTGAGGGTGTGGAAATACACATGACAATGTAAGCTGCAACTTTATATGTTGAAAATATATATTTTTTGGTTTATTTTTCATTTTCACATTATCACTGGTAGTTTATCCCTAACAGAGGATTACACAGAGGATACCTATTGACTATTTTTTTCCAGTGGCCTCTGCAGTGCTGGAACTGTACCTGATCACCCCCCCCCCCACCCTGGAAACTGGAAATCACTGCAGTAGACACTCCTACTCCATTGATCTCCACTTGTTTCCGGGTCCTGCACTGAGTGGCTGCCTTTCTGCATTGATGTCACCACCCCACCTCCCTACACTGTCCAAGAGAATGCTTTGCATTACACTGTGATTGCTGTTACAGTGATGAACACTGTAACAGCAATCGTTTCAACTGTCATAATTGGCTACAGTTAATTACATGGTACAGGGTGCTGTGATTGGCCCAGGTATCATGTGATAGCTGTGGGCCAATCACAGCACCTCAGCACAGCTTATATGGCTGAAACTCATTCATAAAAGTTGTGTACACATTGTAGCAGCCAGGTACCCGGAACCATAATGCATAGTGTCCGCATGCGCATGAGCATTTTTTACATTACTGAGCCTGGTTGTCTGTTTAATTTTTTACTGTTACTACCAGTGTTTTACTATTGTTTTTTTTAGCCTTGATAAAAAAATTGGGAGAACATTTTTGTACAATTTTCATATTGTATGTACACAACTTTTCAACAGCCGATTCTGAATTTTCATACGAAAATTCCCAAAGGAACAAACTCCTAATTATTTCTCGTACAGGAACAGAACAAATTATATTTTTGTACCGATTTTGTATGATTTTTATACAAGAAGTCTCCGAAAAGAAAGACTACGCATAATCAGAAACAATAAACAGCAAAAAAAACCTTTAATGGTCGAGAATTTTCATATGCATTTTCGTTCATCGGTTCCGATGTGCTGTGAAACATTGAGGAAAATTGGACGATCGTTCACCCGATTTTCTTATAGTGTGTACCCCACTTGAAGCTGGTTATAGATGGATCAAAATCCCCTGCTGAACTGGCCAAATTGTGATCCATCTATGGCTGTACCCAATTGGTAGAAATCGGTCTAACGATCAACTTCTGTCAAAGGGGAATTTTGCAAAGCTTTTCACGATTAGTCGGCTACAGTAGATTGGCTGATTAGTGTATTGTGACAGAAGTGGAGTCCTGCTGTCAAAACACAATGGCATAGCAGGAAGGATTCCTCCATCCACCTCGCTTGTGTGATCAGGTAATCCATGTGTTTTGTTCGATCAGTCCACCGGCTGAAAAAAAGTTAACTATTTATGGCCAGCTAAAAGCTGACCATAGATGGATCGAAATTTGGCCAGTTTAGCAAGGACTGGCTGGATTTCAATCCATGTGTGGCCACTGGGAATGTCAGTGTATTCTGACAGTGGAGGGTCTCTGCTGTTAATTTACTAAAGGCAAATAGATACTTACTAAAGGCAAATAGTGCACTTTTCAGGTGCAATTGCTCGAGAGCTTAGCAAATGAGGTAAAGCTTTACTTTGCAAAAAATATCCAAATGTGCAAGGAAAATTTTTAAAATATGCATTTTTGCTTGCAAGTGATTGGATGATGGAAGTCAGCAGAACTTCAGCTCTATATTAAGCTCTGGAGCAACTGCGCTTGCAGTGTACAACTGCACTTTGCAAAGAGCACAGCCTACTTGCCTTTAGTAAATCAACCCCAGTCTCTCAGCAAGGAAGAGTTCTCCATCCACCTCAATTGTGTGGATGGAGGAATACATACATTTTTCATGCATCAGCTCACTGGCTGAGTAATCTATGGCCATTGGACAGCTCTTTTTAGAGAATGTTGCAGACTAGACTAACAGGCATTCAGGAGACAATATTGGCACCTCTTAAATGCCTCTTTTATTTTTGACTGCTTAACCGTTTGCCGACTGCCTCACGTAGATATACACCGGCAGAATGGCACGGGCAGGCAAAGCAATGTATATCGATGTCTGTCGTTGTGCCGCGATCGGGTCACGGAATGTCAGAATGAGGGGATGCCTTTGTAAACAAGGCATCTCCTTGTTCTCCCTGGTGACATATCACTGAATGTCTTCCTCCTCTCATAGGAAGCAGCGATCAGTGATGTGTCATAGTAAGCCACGCCTCCTAACAGTTATAATCACTACCTAGGACACACTTAACCCCTTCCCGCCCCCTTCACTGCCAGTTACACTTATACAGTAATCAGTGCATTTTTATTGCACCGATTGCTGTATAAATGTGAATAGTCCCAAAATAGTGTCAAGTGTCCGATGTGTCCGCTATAATGACGCAGTCACGAAAAAAAAAATTGTAGATCGCCGCAATAAAAAGTAAAAAGATAATAATAATAAAAATTACATAAAACTACCCCCTATTTTGTAGATACTATGGGCCAGATTCAGGTAGAGTTAGGCTGGAGTATCAGTGATACTCCAGCCTAACTGTCACTTTAAGCCGGCGTTTCTGTTTTCTGTATATCCAGAAAACAAGAAACGCCGGGTTGGAGTTCCGATGCGATCGGCGTAATTGAATTTCGCCATCGCATCGCAACTTTAATTTAAAAATGGCGCTGGGGGCGTTCCCGCTGATTTACGCTGAAAAAATATGTTAATCAGCGGGAATCGGCAATTCACGATCGTATTCGGGCGTAACGCAGTGACTTTCCGACGTTTCCGTAAGCGATACGCGGCGTGAAGATAAAGCAGCCCCCTAGTGGAGTATCCTATGTTAAGTATAGCCGTCGTCATCGCGTCGAAAAAAAAAAAATCGCGTCGCTTGCGTAAAACGTCCATGAATGGGGATTTGACGTCATTGACGTTCACTGAGAATTTGGAGCATGCGCACTGGGATGCATTGACAGTCGACGCATGCGCAGTACGTTCGCCGCGGGATCGCGCTTATTTTAAATAATACACGCCCCGTACCCGCCCAATTTGAATTCCGCCGGCTCATTTGCGATACGCTGCCGCAACTTTAGGAGCAAGTGCTTCATGAATAAACAGCACTTGCTCCTAAAATTTTGCCAGCGTAACGTAAATGAGAAACGTTACTCCAGAGCAAAGATGCTCCAATCTACCTGAATCTGGCCCTATGGGGTAGATTCATGTAGCACTTACGCCAGCGTTTTTAGAGATGCGCAGCGTAAGTGTTATACTATACCAGATCCGCCTTAAAATAGGCTTCTTCCTACCGGCGTAACTTTTCCACGCCGGCGTGGCTTTGGCGCATCTTTACGCGGGACAAATCAACCGTTCCCATGGATTATGTATTCAAATATGCAAATGAGGGAGATCCGCTGATTCAGAAACTTATGTTTGTCCGGCGCAGGCGTTACCCGGTGCGCGTAACTGCAAATTCCTGCGGAAAGTTACCCCATATAAAGCAGGGGTAACTTTGCACCGGAGTTGAACAGATCAGCTGTAGAGCAGCTAAAGCAACACTGTTACAGACGAATTGAGCAACAACACTTGCTGGACAACACATCTGTCTGCCAACATGCCAGGGGCAGCCGTGCTCATAGCACTTCTGCGTCGACGGGCACGTAGAAGGGCACGGGAGAGGATATTCCGCACGCGCATTGACGTCTTTGGCATGAGTGATTTGGAGGTGTTTCGCCTATTCAGATTTAGCCCTGTAGCCATCCTGGAATTAGCCACAACCCTGCAGGAGGACATCACCAGCCAAACACACCGCTCACATGCAGTGCAGCCACTGGTCAAGGTCCTGGCAACACTCCATTTCCTTGCCAGTGGATCTTTTCAAAGAACAAGTGGAGTGGTGGCTGGGATGTCACAATCCACCATGAGCAGATGCGTGCACCAGGTTATCCCCGCAATCCTCAGACGCATGGCCAACCAAATCATCAAACCCACCACTGAGGACCTGCGGCAGAAGGCAATGACAGATTTCTAAATTGCCCAAATCCCACGCACCGTGGGGGCCATTGATTGCACACATGTGGCACTACGGCCCCCCCGGACACAGAGCACATATACTGCAATCGCAAGCATTGGCATTCCATCAATGTACAGGTGATAGTTGATGCCCAAGGCCTAATATGGCACGTCCATGCCAAGGACCCCGGGTCCTGCCACGACAGCTACATATACCATCAAAGCACCATCTCCACAGAATTTGAACAGAACATGTATGGGGACAGCTGGCTGGTCGGTGAGTGACATGGGTGACAGGCATGACTGTCCCCCCCCATGATGCACACATCACAAGGGGCACATGCCTGACTAACATCCTCCTGTCTTTTCCTTACCAGGTGACGCGGCATATGCACTTGGACCCCATCTCATGACTCCATTCCGGGATCCCCAAACCAGAGGAGAGCAAAGATACAATGAAGCACACATCCAAACCCGTGCAGTCGTGGAGCGCACCTTTGGCCTCCTGAAGTCCCGTTTCCGATGCCTGGATAAGTCTGGGGGTACCCTGTTGTATTCCCCAAACTTCGTGTGCCAGATCATTGGGGCATGTTGCTTTCTGCATAACTTTGTCGTGAGAAAGGGCCTGGAGATTGACTTACGTGATGACCTCACCCCCGAACCACACAATCCCCCCCTGCCCGAGGGTCCCCCGTCTGCTGAGGGAAGAGCAGTCAGGAGGGTCCTCGTGGTAGGCTACTTTTCACGTTAAACACACACATTAATCATGGCACAATGAGAATGCACGCATGCACACCACTGTGATCCCTAGCACACACACACCACATCCACATCAAATTGGATTAGACCAAAGTACACCACATGGGACTTGGGAGCAGCAACGCCACGCCACGGCTCCAATTATGTTGCTGTACATTCATACACCATTCACATGTGTCGTGGGGATAATTTCTCCCCAACGACTGAGGGTGACACCCCTTAATGGCAGGAGTGTCACCCCCACACATTCACACAACATTCACACTTTAGCCTGCACTCCTCACCGTGTGCAGGGATATAAAAATAAATACAACTCATAACCTGAGTATCAAAGAAAAAAATTCAAAAATCAACGGCCCTGTCGTGGGCTCCGTCTTGTCCCTAGGCTCCTGGGGCGCAGTTGGGGGGGGGCTGGTGGTTGAACCTCCCCCAGTCTCTGCCTGGCTGCCCTCCATTGCCATGGCTAGCCGGTGGAGGTAGGAATTGGTGGCAGCCTGCATCCGCAGCCTGCGGATCGTATTGCTGCGCTGTTGGCGCCTTGTCTGCCTCCCCTCCTCACGGACAGCAGCTGCCAGGCTCCGGACCTCAGAGACCAGGCCAGATGTGGTGGTGTGCAGGTCCACCAGACAGGACAGAAGGGCTGCCCCGTTCCCAACAACGTCCTGCAGGCTTTCATTTATAGTTGTATTCTGCCCAGCCTGCTGGGTGATGGCCTCCTGCACTGCCACAATGCAGGCAGCCTGGCTCTCGGCTGAGGATGCCAGGCTATCTGCGATCCGATGCAGATCGCCCGCAAGACACCCAATATGGCGGGTCTGCCTTGTCTGGTCCCTTGCCAGATGGTCCTCAAACTCCTCAGGGACTCCACGGGATTTTTTGGTTGCCTTACTAGAGGCCTGAGAGGCTGGAGGATGGCTGTAGGGGAGGTCCCTTGAGGGGGTATCCCTGGAGGGGATGGTGTCCCTTGAGGGGGTATCCCTGGAGGGGATGGTGTCCCTTGAGGGGGAATCTATCATGGGGGGGGTTTGGGAGGGTCCAGGTATGGGGGTCTCCTCCAGCAGATACAGAGCATCCTCTTCTACCCCGACGTGCTCCTCCTCAACTTCCTCAAGCAATGAGGTAGGCGCGATCTCCACCATGGATGGGGTGGCTCGCCCTGCAACCAATGACGGACCAGCTCCATCCTGCACATCTGTGGATGACACAAAACAATCACATGTTGGAGGACTCACACACTTGTCACATGTTCCCCTCCACCCCCACTCATGCTACAAACCAGAAAGAAGATAAAACACATTTACCTGTCCTCAAGGGCTGTTCCCCTGATTCGAAGCCCTCCAGGCCCTCCACAAGCTCCCTATCCAGCAACCTGGCCACGACCATGTTCTCTCGCGTCAGGGTGATCCTTGTAGCTGGTCCTCCACCTGTGCCAGTGGCATGCTTCCTCATTGCCACTAGTTTGTCCTTTACCAGTCTCCGCATGTCATTGAACTTTTTGCGGATGTGCTTGGGCTCCCTGTCCGACACACCAACAGCATTGACCTGCGTGGTTAGCTCCGCATAGATGCAGGTTTTCTCTGTTTTACCAGTGTTGCCACTCTGTGGCCCATAGAGGCGGGCACCATGTTGGGAGAGCCCATCTATGATCATAGCCTTCTCCTCTGGGCTGAAATTCAACATCCTCCGGTCACCTGAAGACTCTGGTGCAGCCATAATTCAACCAAAAAGCAGGATGCAAAAGCCCTAGCACGTCTAAAAAATGCTGGGCGAGTTTTGCACGTGAGTGGCGCTTCTGTGTGCGTATTTATGCACTGGAGTAGGAAGTGGGGCGGCGGATCTAGGGGGTAACGTTGGGCGCCATTCTGCCCATGCGCAGAGGAGGTAAACAGCCCGGTGACGTCATTGCGCATGCGCCGTTTAAGATACACCGTACGTATCCCTTTGCGCCACGGTCAGACCATCATTTGCATGTGGTGACGCCCACTTACAGTTCCGCCGCCTTACGCCGCCTTACGCCGTCGAAAAAACGCTGCACTGGTGAGTGAAATATTGATGAATACAGTACATGCCTCTCCGCACTGGTCCGGCGTAGCAGAAAGAAGATGCGCTACGCCGGAGCAAAGATGCGCCATTGTACATTAATCTACCCCTATAACTTTTGCGCAAACCAGTCAATATACGTTCATTGCGACTTTTATAAAAAAAAAAAAATGGGGATATTTATTATAGCAAAAAGTACAAAATATTGCTTTTTTCCAAAATTGTCGCTCTATTTTTGTTTATAGAGCAAAAAATAAAAACCGCAGAGGTGATCAAATACCACCAAAAGAAAGCTCTATTTATGGGAAAAAAAGGACATCAATTTTGTTTGGGAACCATGTTGCATGACTGCGCAATTGTCAGTTAAAGTGACTCGGTGCCGAATCGCAAAAAGTGCTCTGGTCTTTGGCCAGCCAATGGTCTGGGCTGAAGTGCCTAAGGGGGAGTGGTCGGGGCAGTAAAAATGTTTAATATTTAATTAAAATATGGCATTAGGTCAACAATATGACTCTTGTAAAACTACACCAATTTTAAATGAATGCCCCTCCCCTAATTAGAGTACATCTTCAACCTACAATGGCTTGCTGGTCACACAGCAAAAATAGGTGTCTCTGAAAATCGTTTTGAAATGTTGGCAACTATGCACCCTATCATAAAGCATACTGGAGAGATGCAGCTAAGGCCATGTTATTGCATGTGTACAAATTAATGCATTTATTTCCTTTTCACAATAATAGGAACAATCTGGTCTCAGCAAATATTAAGCTTGTTATACAGCGAAGGGCACCGAAATGGTACTGAAAAGATTGAAACTACTGATAGAGTGCCATGGCTTGAGTTCCGAGCACTTAATCCGGATGTAGATTACAACAGTTGTCCTTCACCTCGTCTGTATGTATCCCATTTGTCAGAAACGTTTGCACCCCGAGGACTGAAAAATACAAAGGCAAAGGTAAGTTTCATAATTTTGGGTTGATAATGTTACTGCAATGTATTAGCTAGTTTATAGACCAAAAATAAATGAACAGACGTTATTTGGCCCAAAGTAAAAATGAGAGCCCTCTGTCTGTAGCGACCCTTTTCAAACCATCGCAGATGGCTCGGTTCCCACAGATCCCAGAGAGTCCTGAAGACTGTTAGTCAGCATCTCTCCTGCTCTGATCCTCCATGCTCATTAGAGCACTGAGCTGTGGAGGGGCAGGGAGCACCCGTCTCAGTGGCTCGCTGAGACTGCCATCAGTCAAGGCAGCTGGCGGATCCACACTTGGGAAGTCGGGATGACGCGCTGCCTCAACTGATGGCAGTGACGTCAGCAGAGAGTGGACTTCAGACCGCTCTCCGTTGAAAAGGGGTCACAATAACAGGAGTACCGCTAGGAGATAATCCGGAAACATATCTACTACTTGACATCCCTATATCAGCAGAAAAATACAAAAATTCCCTGTTGAGACATCTTCTGGTGGCAGCGAGGGTGTGTGTCCCTGTCCTGTGGAAGAGAGATAGCCCTCTATCGGGAACACAGTGGTTTGCGAGAATAGCAGAAATTCAACAAATGGACAATCTCACTTTGGTGATGAAGGATCAAGATGGGAGGTACCGAAAGACATGGGCCCTGTCTCCAGATCAGCTGTCAGGTGCTGCCATCGCCATCTCAACTAAGGGAAACCAGCAGTGAAGTCTTTTGGCTTCACAGACGGTTCCCTACTGCGCATGCGCTTTCTAATTGGCACGGCGGTGTAGGAAGGAGGAGGGGGCCTGAACTTCCAATGGACAGCGCTGCTGCACCATTTACGGGAAGTGGGGACAGAGACCTGTCAAAAACAAGGGACCATTCAACCCTCTGAAAGGTGCCAGATGTGGCATGGAGGGGGGGAGGAAGCAAATAAGCGGAAGTTCCAGTCTTTAGTGTAATGCCACGTTAAGCTTCATTAGGCCAGTAGAAGGAGCTGTGAGCTCTGAATGCATAGCCTGCCAGTTCCGGCCCCGATCTGCTTCCCATTCCAGTGATGTAATTTCCACCTGTGCATTACATGCTGGTCAGCTTGAGACTTTCTAGACTTACAGTGGCTTCTTGTGCTTCTACTCCACTCCTTACAGTGAACAGTGACAACACATTGCGGAGCCTGCAGGATGGCGAAACCTCTCGGGGATGAATACTTCATGATAAACACAGTTACTTATTTCTTTTTCTTTTTTTTTTGTGGTTGGACTGGATGGACTGTTTTTTTTTTTTCAACCTAACTATGTAACTATGTAGCACAACTCCCAAAGGAGCTGCTGGTTTGATTTGGGTGGCACGTTACTCCTATCTTCCCGCCGTCTAGGGTACTGGATGAGAGCTGTAATAAAGTCAATGGGCCAGATTCGCTTACACCGTCGTATCTTAAGTTGCATATTTACGCTGGGCACTAGGTGGCGCTTTGCGTAAATTATGCTTGCGACGGCGCGTCGTATTTTACGTTGTTTGCATAAGCGTGAGACCGGCGTAAGGTTACCCCTGCTATAGCAGGCGCAGCCAATGTTAAGTATGGACGTCGGGACCACGTCGTATTGTACGTCGGTTACGTCGTTTGCGTAAATCGTTCGGGAATGGGGCTCGACGTTAGTTACGTTCATGTCGTTTACATTGAGAAAAAGCGACGTGATTTCGCGCATGAGCACTGGGAACGTCCACGGACGGCGCATGCGCCGTCCAAAAAAAACGTCAATTATGTGGGGTCATGATTCATTTATATGAATCACGCCCCCACTTCAGCAATTTGAATTGCCGGGCCTTACGCCGTGCACTTTACACTACACTGCCGCATATTATGGAGCAAGTGCTTTCTGAATAAGGAACTTGCCCATAATATTTGCGACGGCGTAGTGTAAAGAGGAAACGCTACGCCGCCGGAAAGATACATTTTTGTATCTGAATCCAATGTCTTTTCTGTGCCTTTATTACCCAACGGGGTAAAAATGGTAAATAGTAGAAAGGTGAAGGGATAAAAGGAATGGAAGGTGAGAGATTCAGGTGTAACTGGTTCCTGGAAACAGTCCTGCTTCCAACGACAACTTTTCATCGCCACTCTAGCCAGAGTGTGTATAGTGCATCTGGATAGGCCTCGCTCACCAGCCTAGAAGCCAGAGTGTCACTCAGAAACTTTAGGGTAAAGTCTCTGCCACAGACCCTCCTAAAGGTGGAGATAGTTTTGGTCCAAAATCCTTCTCAACTGGATTCAGCACCTAGATCTCCTTCAATCAGCTTTAGTTATGTCAGGAACTGATAGACGACCATCGTCCAGCCTCTCAGAAACAAAGTGTTCTTCAATGAGCAAGTAGGCCTCTCCTGAGACACCAGCCTCGTGCTTGGTATCCCCCAGACAGGTTCTCCATCGATCAGCTTCCTCCCACGGGACGGACAGCCCAGGACCACTTGCAAATTGCAGACTCATTCTACCTACTGAGTCTACAAGATAGATTAATGCTCCGGACCAATGTGGACCCGGAGCCAGGAACACTGCAACATACACACCCCGGCCAGGAGGACCACACACGGGGGTGGTGGGATGACCAATGGCGTCTGCCCCCTAAATACCTCTCCCAGCATGCACAGTGAGGCGATCAACCCTCCTGATTGGTTGCCGAGGAGAAGTATGCACACGACTCTGACTTCACTGCTGCCACCTGCTGTCCGGAGGGGTGAGAGTCCCCAGACAGCAAGCATGGGCACACAGTACAGCCAGAGCTGGAACAGAGGCCTTAAATTTAGCCAAATAATCATGGTCGGAGGCAACTAACTCTCTGACCCCCTCTAAATCTACAGCAGCACCTGCTATGAAAGTAGCCAGGCGCTAAACTTATTTCTTGTGAGTGTTTTTAATCCTATGTTTTTTAAAGTCCTACATTAATACAACACTCCTGTGGAACCCCCCCCCCCCTTTTCTTTCTTACAAACAAAATATAAAACATGCACTTTTTTTACCTGCAAAAGACCCTGCAGCTGGGAAGACAAATTTAGGCAGCAGCGAGCAGTGAAACTTCAGAGCTGTGCTCATAACAGAGACAGGGTGGTGGGGGGAGCCACAAAGGATTGCTGTGTTCTATGAGAGGAGAGACTGAAGGTAAAACACCTTCAGCTTTTAAAGCAACTTTAAGGCAGGATTCCAGGTATATAAAAATATAGGCCTGGATTCACGATGGATTTATGTTGGCGTATCTCGAGATAGGCCGTAGTAAGCACAAATGTGCGCCGTCGTATACTTGCGACGATTCACAAAGCGAAATATGTTGAAAAACATGGCTTCAGCCGTCCAACGTAACTTGCCTACGCCGGCGTATCGTGGGCGCATAGTTACGCTGGGCACATTCGGCGTTCCCATATTAAATATGAAAATGAGTAAGATACGCCGATTCACAAACGTAGATGCGCCCGGCCGCTTCATATACGCGATTTGCGTAAGGCTTACGTCTGGCGTAAAGTTACCCCTCATATAGCATAATGTAAAGGTATGGGCCAGGGAATGATATCGTCAAATTTTACGTTGCGTACGCCGGTTACGTAGTACTACGTGAATAGGGCTGTGCGTAGGTTACGTCCAGGTTGTAGGCATTAAACCGTCGTATCTTAGGGAGTATATGCGACATGATTCTGAGCATGCGCGCGCATGCGCTGTTCGATCGGCCATCCATTTGCATGGGGTCACGCTTAATTTAAATAGATCACGCCCACCTCCTTCCTACTTTGAATTAGGCGGGCTTACGCCGACCAATTAACACTACGCCACCGCAACTTACGGAGCAAGTGCTTTGTGAATACTGTACTTGCCTCTCTATGTTACGTTGGCGTAGCGTATATGAGATGCGCTACGCCCGCACAAATATACGCTGCCCTACGTGAATCTGGGCCATACACTTTTAAACCCAGGTATCAATCATTCAAAACAATTAATAATTAGTGTAGACAACTGAAAAATAGGATTTTTGTACTTTTCTCTGTCGTCCATGGATGGAAACAGCCTTCACAAGTCTTGACATATGGGTTATGTTCCTGTTCATAGGAGAACAGGCAGAACATATTTAAATGCATGTTACTTTAACAGAGTTGGACAGCCCCGCCCAGGCTGTGGTCCCTCCAGACATAACCTTCCTCCCTGCAGCATGCAGCCTCAGTTTGTAACAAACAGTACAAACCTAAAAAAGGAGGGGTGGGTGCTGTGTCCGTCCATGGATGACAGAGAAAAGGACTTTACAGTGAGTACAAAAATCCTATTTTCTGTTATCGTCCATGGACGGACACAGCCTTCAGAAGTCTTGACATATGGGACGTCCCCAAGCAGTGTCAAAAAACGAGGGGTGGGAAACAGTATCAGTTAAAACAATTAACTTCACCCCAAAACAAGCAGAGCTTTAAACAGCTGCCTGCAAAACCTTGCGACCGAAGGAAGCATCTGAAGATGCACTCACATCAACCTTGTAAAATTTGGGAAAGGTGTGAACAGACGACCAAGTCACCACTTTGCACATATGTGAGACAGACGCTTGATGTCGGAAAGCCCAGGAAGCACCAATTGCCCTGGTTGAATGTGCCGTGACCAGAAAAGGGGATGCCCGCCCCTTAAGAGCATAGGCCTGTATGGCGGTCTGCTTGATCCAGAAATGGTGGCCGACGAGACCGCCAGGCCCTTTTACGGACCAGACATCGACACAAAAAGTGAGTCAGACCTCCGAAATGGAGGCGTAGCAGACAGGTACACCCACAAGGCACGTACCACATCTAGAGTATGTAGTGCAACCTCCCTAGGATGCGCCGGCCAAGGAAACAAGGATGGAAGTACAATGTCCTTGTTAAGGTGAAAGGCCGAAACCACCTTTGGAAGAAAGGAAGGTTGTGGGCGCAACACCACCTTATCCTTATGGAGGACCAAGTATGGCAACTTGCAAGACAAGGCTGCCAATTCAGAAACACGTCTGACAGATGTCAGGGCCGGTGCAAGGATTTTTGCCAACTAAGGCAAAGGTGCATTTTGCCACCAGCCCCCCCCCCCCCAGGCGCGCACGCACGCGCACACACCATACATTATATCTGTGCTCCATTAAGCTTTAATGATTATGATGCTTAACCACTTCCCGCCGGGTCAATAGCAGATTGACGTCCGGGAAGTGGTTTTGAAATCCGGCGGAGGCTCTTTCCACGTGATCAGCCGTGTCCAATCATGGCTGATCACGATGTAAACATGAAGAGCCGTTGATGGCTCTTCCTCACTCGCATCTGACAGATCGACGGCTCTCCTGACAGGGGGTGTTTGCGCTGATTGTTTCAGCGCAGCCCCCCTCGGATGCCCACACTAGACCACCAGGGAAGCCCACACTGGACCACCAGGGAAGGGCAATAAAAAAAAGCAGTAAAAAATAAATGAATAAAAAAAGGGGGGTAAAAAGTAAAAAAGATGCCAATCAGTGCCCACAGATGGGCACTGGCTGGCTACATGCATCCATCAGTGCCACCCCTCAGTGTCCATCAGTGCCACCCCACAGTGCCCATCCATGCCCAGTGCCCACCTATCAGTGCCCATCAGTGCCACCCATAAGTGTCGTTGATGAGTGCCCAGTGCCGCCTGTGAGTGCCCATCAGTGCCACCCATGAGTGCACATCAGTGCCGCCTATGAGTGCCCATCAGTGCCACCTATGAGTGCCCATCAGTGCCGCATACCAGTGTCGCCTATCAGTGCCCATCAGTGCCACCTCATCGGTGCCCATCAGTACTACCTCATCTGTGTCCATCAGTGCCACCTCATCAGTGCCCATCAGTGCCGCCATATCAGTGCCCATAATTGAAAGAGAAAACGTACTTGTTCAGTCTTTTTTTAGTTGTTGCGCAAAAAATAAAAATCGCAGAGGTGATCAAATACCACCAAAAGAAAGCTCTATTTCTGGGGAAAAAGGGATGCCAATTTTGTTTGGGTACAGTGTAGCATGACCGCGTAATTTTCTATCAAAGTGCGACAGCGATGAAAGATAAAAATTGGCTTGGGCAGGAAGGTGCGTAATGCCGCGTACACACGATCACTTTTTGGTATGAAAAAAACTTTGTTTTTAAAACGTCATTTAAAATGATCGTGTCTGGGCTTCACATCGTTTTTCATCTTCTGAAAAACGACAAGAAAAATAAAAATTCGAGCATGCTGCATTTTTTAATGTCGTTTTAAAAAATTCAATTTTTTTGGGTTGTAAAAAATGAACCTGTGTGGGCTAAAACGACGTTAAAAACGACGTTTTAAACCCACGCATGCTCAGAAGCAAGTTATGAGACGGGAGCGTGAATAGAACTTCCCTTTTAGAGTGCCGTCGTACGTGTTGTACGTCACCACGCTTTGCTCATCATTTTTTTTAAACGATGGTGTGTGGGCAACATCGTTTTTAATGATGAAGTTGGAAAAACTTTGCTTTTTTTTCATGCCGAAAAGTGATCGTGTGTACACGGCATAAGTGCCTGGTATGGAAGTGGTTAAAGTGATCGTTTAACTTATTTATCTTTACAGAGAAAGATAGCATAGATGGCGTTATTCTGCATTGCGTTGTATATAATGTACTATTGCTGGGATTTGTAGTCCTCTATAGCTGGTGGTATTCTCCATTGCGTTGTTTAATGATTATACTGCGAAATGCAGATTACCACTGACCAGTTATAGAGGAACTACAAATCCCAGCAATAATTCATTATACAGTGCAATAGAGAACACCAGCAGCTATAGAGGAACAACAAATCCCAGCAATACATTATATAAAACGCAATGCAGAATACAAGCAGTTATAGAGGAACTACAAATCCCAGCAATAATACATTATTCAGCGCAATGGAGAATACCAGCAGTTACAGAGGACTACAAATCCCAGCAATAATACATTATACAGCGCAATGGAGAATACCAGCAGCTATAGAGGAACAACAAATCCCAGCAATACATTATATAAAACGCAATGCAGAATACCAGCAGTTACAGGGGACTACAAATCCTAGCAATAGTACATTATACAGCGCAATGGCGAATACCAGCAGTTACAGAAGACTACAAATCCCAGCAATAATACATTATACAGCGCAATGGAGAATACCAGCAGATATAGAGGAACAACAAATCCCAGCAATACATTATATAAAACGCAATGCAGAATACCAGCAGTTACAGAGAACTACAAATCCCAGCAATAATACATTATACACGCTGCTTAATATATTATTGCTGGGATTTGGTGTTTTTTTTTTTTAAACATGAAACTTCTAAACAGGTCCCCCTTACCTGTTTCTGAAGCCTTGTAATGCGCAGCGGCGGCTCTGCGGGCGTGTGTCCTGCCTGTGTGGTGAGCATGGCATGGACTCGTCCTTCAGATGCCGCCCGCAGCGGAAGCCCACACACACTGCTGACCCCAGGACAAACCCACCCCCCCTCCATTAGTACAGACCCCCCCATAAACCACCCTCCTTAGTACAGACCCCCCACAGGACCAACCACCCCCCTCCATTAGTACAGACCCCCCCTCATGACAAACCTCCCGCCTCCATTAGTACAGACCCCCCATAAACCACCCCCCATTAGTACAGACCCCCCACAGGACCAACCACCCCTCTCCATTAGTACAGACCCCCCTCAGGACAAACCTTGCCTCCATTAGTACAGACCCCCCCCATAAATCAACCCCCATTATACAGACCCCCCATAAACCACCCCCCATTAGTACAGACCCCCGGACAAACCACCCCCTCCATTTGTACAGACCCCCCCACAAACCACCCCCCATTAGTACAAACCCCCCCACAAGCCATCCCCCACAATTAGTACAGACCCAACCTCACATACCACCCCCCATTATTACAGACCTCCCCACCCCCCACAAACCTACACCTTTCATCAATATAATACTGGGTGATCCTGAAATGTTTTGGCTAGAGTGGTCCTGCCATCAGACCCCCCCCCCCCCTTAGGACAAACCCCGCCCGGGCGGCAGCTGGAGAGGAAGTGAAGTGAACAGGCTGGATAGTAATGTATTTTCACTGGAGCGGAACAGTCACCGTCCATCACCCTTCTAGGCTGTGTACAGCCCCAGGGTATTCACGGACACGGCGCAGCACGGCCATGTGACGTCAATTATTGTAGCAACAACCTGGCTGCCATGGAGACAGCGGAGTCCACAGTAACCGGACCGCCAATACTATAAAAGAATGCAGAGCTGCGCCACCAGGGTGGAGAAGATGAAGACAGAGGGGAGGACAGAGAGGAGGACTCGTAGAACAGCACAAATGATGGGGACTGGTGCCTCGCCGCAGACACAGACAAGGAGAGGAGGAGGGAGAGGAGCACTCTGGCGCTTGAGTGCCTCCTCCCCTGTGGCGCCTGGGTGAACTGCACCCTGTGCACTCTGCTGCAGGAGTGTTGTTTTTCCGCCCTGTTCCCTGGCTGACGCCGTAAGGCAAGTGCCCATGTTGCCTTGCATTAGCACCGGCCCTGACAGACGTAATGGCCACTAAAAAAGGCACTGAGATAGTGTCAGGAGGGGAATCTCTCTGATGTTTTCAAAGGGAGGTTCCTGAAGAACCAAGAGTACCAGATTTAGATCCTATGGAGGAAGAGGTGGTTTAAAAGGGGAAAGTATATGACGAACCCCCTGCACAAAGGTACCTACCGCTCTCAGAAGAAGATCGTCTAAGTAGCTCATGATGGCAATGCCTCGCTGTCTCAGAAAGGCTAGAATCGGTGCAAGCACCTTGGTGAAAACTCTTGGTGCTGATGCTAGGCCAACGGGAAGAGCCACAAACTGATAGTGGCCTTCTCCTATTGCAAAGCTCAGAAACCTCTGGTGTCCTGTGCAAATTGGGACATGCAAGTATGCGTCCTTGATGTCTAAGGATGCCAGAAAGTCCCCCGCATGGAACGCAGCTACCACTGAACGAATTGATTTCATACGGAACTTCGGTACTCTTACAAAGGCATTTAGGGCTTTGAGGTCCAAGATTGGATGGACTCCGTCCTTCTTCGGTACCACAAATAGATAGTTTCATAGTTTCATAGTTAGTCAGGTTGAAAAAAGACACAAGTCCATCCAGTTCAACCATAAAAAAAATAAAAAAATAAAACAAAGTAAAAACACAGTACATCCTCCCATACACCCAACTCCATACCCACAGTTGATCCAGAGGAAGGCAAAAAACCCCAGCAGAGCGATGATCCAATTTGCTACCGGAGGGGAAAAAATTCCTATATATTCAAATAAAATCCCTGAAACCTCTCGTCCAGTGGGACAGGTAAAATTACTCTGCATCTTAGCAAGTTTTGCACTGCCCCAATAGGGCAGACCGACAAGCCGGAAGGAGAGGGAGATTTGAGGGAAAGAATCTGTTCAGCGGACAGGAACGAAACTCGATCTTGTACCCCAAAGTGACCACCTCGCTGACCCACTGGTTGGAGAGCATGGAGGCCCACTGAGCTGTGAACCTGCAAAGCCGTCCCCCCACCCCTGAGTCGGGCGGGGAAAAAAATTCATGCAGTAGCAGGCTTTTTAGCTGGCATGCGCACCCAGGGATTCTTCTGTCCCCCAGCTGGACCTTTGTCAGAATGGGAGGATTTGACGGCTGACCCTGACTGATGAAAATACAGATTCTGCGCAGAATAGGAGGGCCCCCTGGGGAGACAGTGGTAATTCATAATTAGTTCCCTTATTAGTATATATTTTATTATGTGCCTTTATGTGTACTTATGTGTTATATCCATATCCCCTGCGTGGGAACTTGTTTCCCCCCCCCCCTTTTTTTTTTTTTATGTATACTTTAATAAAAAATATTGTACCAGAATAGGAGGGCCCCGGCTTACGGCACGGCTCCTTCCCCTTAGTGGACTGAGGGAGAAGGGTGCTCTTACCTCTTGTGACATCCTTAATTCTGTCCCCCAGCTGGACCTTTGTGGGCTACGTTCGCGACAGCAGAGCCAGATCGGACTGTTTGAGACAGAGGGGGTAGGTGAGGGTAGGGGTACCATATATTAAACTACCCCACAAAAAACTCACGGGGGGGGCAGACCGAAGCCCCCCACAGGGGGCACAGACCGAAGCCCCCCACATGGAGCACAGACCGGGACCCCCCAGGTGCCACATTCCAGGACCCTCCAGGGGTCACATAATGGGACACCCCCAGGGGCCACATAACAGGACACCCCCCAGGGGTCACATACCGGAGCTGCCTGGGGTATTCTGAGGCGCCTTGACCAATTGCCAATTTGGATTGCCATTGGGGAAGGCATCCTTAAATACATAACTCTCAACTGTCCCTGATTTTGAGGGACTGTCCCTGATTTGGAACAAAGACCCTCTGCCCCTCTTTTCTCCTCATTTGTCCCTCATGTTGGCCTTATCTATATAGTCGTATATAACATGCATGATTTTATCTTTCAAAATGTGTTTCAAAGTGCTAAACCTTTAATCCAATTTCTATATTGCTGCATTTGTAAATTTCAAAAGCCAGTAAAAAAGGAATAGTAATGGTAAAAAAAAAAGCCCTTGTGAGTTTAACTAATATTTTTTTTGTATATGTAGCGCTACCCCCCAAGGAGCTGCTTAATGTATGCATGGTTCTATACTCTGCCTCTCAACCCCAAGAACAGTCTCAATCCCTCTGGCACACCTGCTTGATTATATTAGTGTAGAACCCAGCAACAGAGAGAAAACACAATAATGATAAACCATAAAGTATATTTACCGAGGCCCTGGGTTCCGTCACTTTGTCAGCTGTGGTAGTAAATAGAGACTCACACACAATATCAATGAACCACTTATAAATGTTTTCTATGGTAAAGAATAACACAAGGAAATGGTATGAGTGACAGATGAATAAACACAGGTTATGATTGGCAGGAGGTATTTATTTAATGCAATAATATCATACATTTGTACCCAGTAACAGCCTAATGGGGGTATATGTGAACAAGTGTACAGGGAGATAGATCCTCACGGTCACTAGAGGGAGCCAAACACTTACTTAAGAGATAATGAACTACTTAACCACTTAATCACCGCCCTATAGACGAAATACGTCTATAAGGCGGTTCCTGTACTCTAACAGGACGTCCACGGGACCCGCAGCATCAGTGATCGCGGTAAGGAGCCAATGGCGGCGGCTCCTTACCACGTGATCGCGCCGTCCAATGACGGCGCGATCACGTGTGTAAACAAACCTGACGTGCATCAGATCCACGCGCCCGAGCGGGCGCGCACACGCGGTCACGGCACTCGGCAGGTCCACGGGACCCGCAGCGTCAGTGATCTCGGTAAGGAGCCAATGGCAGCGGCTCCTTACCACGTGATCGCGCCGTCCTATGACAGCGCGATCACGGATGTAAACACTGCAGGTAATCTCTCTCCTCTCCTCACCATTGCAGCGTGAGAGAGACGCTGCAATGGAGGAGAGAGATTAGTGCCCAGCAGTGCCCCACCAGTGCCCCACCATTGCAACCTGTGACCCACCAGTGCCACCTGTGCCCCACCAGTGCCACCTGTGCCCCCACTTGGTACCATAGCTTGTAGACCCTATAACTTTCACCCAGACTAAATAATATCCAATTTTTTTTTTTTTTTTACCAAAAATATGTAGCAGTATACATTTTAGGCCAAATTTATGAGGAAAATTTACTTGTTTACAAAATGTTATGATAGAAATGAAGAAAAATTCATATTTTTACAAAATTTTCGTTCTTTTTTCATTAATAGCGAAAAAATTAAAATCGCAGAGGTGATCAAATACCACCAAAATAAAGCTCTATTTCTGGGGGAAAAAAAGGACAAAAATTTAATTTGGCTACAGTGTTGTATGACCGAGTTATTGTCATTCAAACTGTGAGAGCACCGAAAGCTGAAAATTGGTCTGGTTATTAAGGGGGTTTAAGTGCCCAGTGGTCAAGTGGTTAACATAATTAATTTAGTAGCAAACCCCTGTGCTACATATAATTCTCATTAAAGGGGGCATGGCAGGGGTGTGTGTCCTGTGCCTGCATACTTTTGCTAGTAGGTTTCCCTCATTCCCATCTCAAAAAGTTGGGAGGTATGTTAAATACTCAGGTTCAGCCCAGCTGGGGGGGGAAGTTACCGGGTGGAAAAGCTGGAGTGAGAGAGTGTGGAGGCTGTCAGGGCTCACAGGGAACTCCCCAGTCTGGGGAAGGGGTGACCTTGGGCCTGGGCTCAGGTGCAGCCAAGACGATTAGAGATCCTGGAGAAAAGGCACATAAGAGAGCAAGAAGAGGACAGCGAGAGAGAGAGAGCACTGCTAAGAGACTCCAGGGAGGACAAATGGTTGCAGCCAGGAGGGCTGGTGAGTGACGAACAGTCAGGAGGACTGGGGAGGCACGCCTGAGAGAACTGGGATTTTGCAGTTTGAGATGGGTGCAGAACCAGATGAGTGGACTGTGGGACTTGCAGTGGAAAGAGGCAGCTGCAGCCAATAGGGCTGGCATAGCCTGAAGAGGGTTTACTGGGATCAGTAGCTGAGTTAAGGACAGTTAGCACCAAAACTATTTCTACATCATAGGGGCCCAAGGCCCTTGCCCACAAAAGGCAATTTACTGAGGCCTGGCTGAGTTAGTGTCAGGCCTAACCATGTGGTAATAGCTGGTCTGGGAATCTGCAGCAAGTGAAGTGCTTGAGGAATGAGTAGTAACGGTCTGCAGCAAGTGAAGTGCTGGAGGAGTAAGGAAAAGAGGTCTTAAGCAAGAGTCGTGCTGGAGAGGAGACTGGAGTGTATATACAGGAGTGTATATAGTAGTCCCAAGCAAGTTAAACTAAATATTTCTGGGCATCCCATAAATTTCCTTTCCCCATCCAAGTTCAATCCCCTCAATAAAATAAAACAAAAAACAAACCTTATGGACGGTTCTACATCTGAGTGTCAGAGAGATGGCGGACTGAGCAGGGTTACAGGTGAACCCCATTATATAGCAACCCCTATGGGGGCATGTCTACATTTGTGGGCTCTTTCGGGATCACCTGATAATGGTTAATCTGCCAGCTATTTCCCCTAGCAACCAAAGTTGATCGAGTAGGAGAACTGTCCTTTGTTCTGCTACAAATTGGAAAAATAAACTTTGAGGAAGGACTTGTGCTCTGCCTGCTATTCAGTGCTATAGTAACATGTGCCGTTGTCCACAGCAACCGACAGGAGCTGCATTTAGGTTACATTTTAACCCATGGCAACCACGGTGGGCGATCACACCCATGGATTACAAATACATCTAGTGATCTGCTAATGCTGGATGTCTTGACTTGTATTATAAACATGTCCAGCAATATGTTAATGCTGGGAAACTTGAATTTTTGCTCCAAATCCCTGCTTTGAACAGTAATGCTGCGTACACATGATTAGTTTGTCTAATGAAAACGGTCTGATGGACACATTACAAACATTACAGGTGTTGTATGTGACTTTTGTGTGAATGCTGAGACATTCGCAAATATTTTTTTTCTACATAGATCCCTTCATGTAGCAGATTTAGAGAAGGAGAGACCAGGCAGATGTAACAAAAATAAAGTGTATTATTTCAAGGAGACAATAACCAGAAATGATGCACAGACTGCATGAACATTATGTAAGAAGCTTTAATAGTCTGCAGTTTAAGATGGGAGAGACTAGGCAAGTTATTCAGGAAATCAAAAAGAGTGTACTATTTCACCAAATTTTGCAAAAAGGCAGAACAAAATGTACAAAATTAATGCTCACTTTAGTAAGCTGCAATTTCAGAGGAAGAGACTGAGGGCCAGATTCTCAGCGGCGTTACGGCGGAGTATCTCAGATACCCCGTCGTATCGCCATTTTTTTTTGGCTCGTATCTATGCGAGTGATGCTTAGCATCACTTTTGCATAGATACGCTTCTACATCCGACAAGTGTAAAACCATTACACTTCTGGATCGTAGTTGTAATGACAACTCCGGCCACTATGTGGCCTTTACGTTGTTTTCTCATTTGCATATGCAAATGAGGTAGTACGCCGATTCCCGATCGCTTTTACGCCGCCCCGTCGTCGCGTACGTCGTTTTCGTCCGCGTAAGGTTACCCCAGCTTCGATGTGGAGTAACCTTACGAAGTACCGTCGGATGCTGTCGGGTGCCGTCGGATGCCATGTTAAGTATGGCCTCGGGACCGCGTCGTGTTGTGCGTCATTTACGTCGTTTGCGTATGTAGATTCTCAATGGGGCTGGCGTACACTGCGATTACATCGTTTACATTGAAAAAATGTGATGTCCTTTGGAGCATGCGCACTGGGCTTTTTCCCCGGCCGGCGCATGCGCAGTTCGTTCGACGTGGGGGCGCGCTTAATTTAAATACAAGCGGCCCCATTTGAATTGCGCGGGTTTACGCTGGGCGATTTACGCGACGCAGGCGAAAACTACGGAGCAAGTGCTTTGAGATTAAAGCACTTGCTCTAGTACGCCGCCGGAATTCTATGAGAATCTGGCCCCAAGTTGTTTTTTTAATCAATCAAACAATATAATGCATTTGGTTAAGCTGTGCTTGCTATATTTACTCAAAGGGGCTGCATTTACTTAAAGGGGCTGCATTCTATGCATTAAGGTGAAAAACCTTCTGTAGTGCAGAAGCCCCCCAGAGCCCTCCTTTTATGTACCTGGTCCCGATCGTTCCAGCGACTGAGACAACCAAAGCAGCTCCAGTCTCTGTCTTGGGTCCTCGTTGGATAAAATGATTGGCTCCCACTGCTGTCAATCAAATCTAGTGACACAGGAGTCAGGGGCGGGGCCGAGTCCTGCTGTCTGTGTCAAAGGACCATGGAAAGTGGATTCAGTGGGGGCACTCAAGAAGAGGAGGAGCCAGGATCGGGAGCACTCTGTGCAAAACCCTTGCCTTGCACAGAGCAGGTAAGCATACCATGTTTTTTATAAAAAAAAAATAAAAAAAACCTATACATTCACTTTAAGCTGCTGGATGCCAAAATAGTCAAACCTTATGCATTAGCTTAATTATATTAGCCTATTAGATACATCAACAAACACCAATTACAAAATAAGTATAGGATATGCTGGCTGTTTTAGTAAAATTGATAGACATCCATAAATCCATCTCTACACAATTAATAGTTTATCCCTTATTTCAGGTTATCTACTTGATGAGGAATCCAAAGGATGTGATGAACTCATTTTATCGTTTTGAGGACATTGCTGTTTTATTAGAAAAGTCACAAGATTTCCATCATTTTTTTGACAAATTTTTGGATGGAGAGGGTAACTATGTGTGTCCTAACTGTTCATGTTATTACTGATAAGCAAGTCTTTGGGCTTACGACAAATGTTTATTTTATTTTTTTAAATCACCTCATTTTGATTGGGTATTTGCTACACAGAAAATACAGTAACAAGGTGAAGGACATGAACATTGTTTTACCTTCCATGCAGCTTCATTGTACTGGAGTGCCATGTCTTCCCCAAAGTACTATAGCATCAAGACCTCAATAATGAGTGGGACTTTAAAGACATCACAGAAAAATGTTCATAAATTTAAATAGGTAAAGTTTATTGTACAAAAATGAAAAAGAACCAATAGGTTCCATTAGTAATGGAACTTTTTTTTTTTTTTGTGCAATAAAATGTATGTATTTACATTTGTGAACATTTTCTGTGGTGTCTTAAAAGTCTCACCTTTTATTTTGGTCATTAGGCTCCTTTAGCACAGTTGTTTAAAGACAGCTTACAAAGGTTAACTTTCTGAGTCATAGTTTGACACATTAATTTGTATTCACGTAAAATATAGTTCTAATAATACATTTTCCTAGGTTCTTAGGAATGAAGGGTGGTTGAAATTACAGAATGCAATCTTATTGCATTAACACAAGCTCTCTCTGTCTTGGATGTCTATCCATGTATACAAAAATTCATTTTTTATGATGAACACATTGTTGCAATAATCAGGGTAGTTGCATATGCTGTGTGAATGCATTAGCTGTACCCGCTAAATGCATAAATGTTCCACAAAACGAGAACCATGTGTACAAAAAGGCACTACATTCTAGACATGTGCAGACTGGAATATTTAGTTTCGTTTTTTCGTTTTCGTTTGGAAAATAAATTTATTTAGTTACTCCCGAAAATCGTTTTGATTTATTTAGTTTTTCGTTGGGGAATAGCTTTCGTCCGAAAATCCAATAATACTTGGTTTCTGTCGAATGGGCAAAAAAATAAATAAATAAATAAATAAATTTGACGGAACGTCAAATCTTTTTGGTTACTAGTGAATGGTCAAAGTATATTCGACGGAACGTCGAATCTTTACGACTCATAAATCAAAATCTATTCTCTGAAATGTCGAATCTATTATTTCTATAGTGTCGAATATTTTCTCTATGATGTCAAATCTTTTCCTTATAATGTCGAATCTCTCTATATCGAATTTTTACCGCAACGAAAACGAAAATAAAGCATTTTTTATGTCGGATCTTTCGATTTTCGTTTCTTGCACTTTTGTTATCGTTTGTTAATACGATAACGAAAAAAACAGATTTTCGGATGAAAATGCATTCTAACGAAAACGAATGCACATGTCTACTACATTCCACAAACCCATACTTCAAAATAAAAGGGGTTTTTAATACTAGTCTCTAAGCATGCTGATTTTCAATTATTGGATTTGATAATTGGATTTGATAATTGACCTTGAGGGCAGATACATCTTTATTAAAGGTACGTTTGCTTCCAAACCAATCATGTCCTAACGAGCACCAAGTATCATTCTTCAGGAAAGTTTACGATCTGCTTGCTACATTTCTAGAGGGTATTGTAATCTTTGGAGGGGACTTTAATGTTCCACTAAACCCAACTCTAGATTCCTCCATGGGCATACCGGGCCCTTTGCCATATCAAACTCCAAAGACAACATTTAACGCTCCATGACACAAAGATTACTAGATATGTGCATTCCCGTTCGTACGAATGTCATTTTCGTACGAAAATGATCATTTTCGTACCCGCGGGATAATGTGTACATACGAAAATATTAAAGCACCAAAATACGAAAACGACGGGATAACGGATTAGCCGCATAACGAACGACCGCAATTACGAACGATCCGACGGGAAAAAACGACAAAACGAAAATGGCAAAATAACGAAAATTAAATCTGTATCAAGAGGTTTGCATTGTGTATTTTGTTTGAATCCGTTTTGTGTTCGTTTTCAGTTGTATGTTCATTGTTCAATGACATCTATAACAAAAGAATTTCATTATGTATATTGAATGAATTCCTTTTTCTTTTTTCTGTGTATTCAAAATACTGAAGGCAATTTTTTTGTTATAGGTGTCATATCAACATACGAAAATAACAAAAGAAACGTGTTCAAATGCAAATCTTTTGTTTATGTTTTTTTTAATGGCCAGAGAGTTAGGCTGGCCATACATGATACAATTTTCTGTGCAATTTTCTTTAGATTTACCTTCAACTATGTAGTGCAAGGGCCTGCCTGATTGCATACAATTGAAAGTGTTGTTTAGTTTGACCTCATATATGGTTTTTGGTAAATCTAAAAGAAAATTGTACAAGAAAATTGAACATGTATGGCCAGCCTCAGTGACTGAAAGCAGCTTCTCTTTTGTGCTGAGTACTAGAGTAGTGAGTACACTTGTACAGTAAAGCCTAATAAACTTTTCTGTGGATTTTCATCTGAAGGGACATCAGTTGGCCAGACTTCTGAACCCAAAAATGGTTTTCTGATGCAGTTTAAAAATGAACAAATTTTCTGAGAACGATCGGAAAACGATCGTTTTTATGTTTGTTGTTAAAATAGTCTGACCAAGTGTATGGGGCTTAACAAACGGGCGTCTTACGAAAAACGAACGGAAACGAACAGACGGAACCATACGAAACGGAACAAAAAAAACGATTTTTTTTTCTGTGCACATGTCTAAAGATTACACTTTCTTCTCTTCCCTGCACCAAAAATATTCCAGGATAGATAATTTTTTTCTTTCACAGGCAGACTTATCTTTTCTTTCGCATGCCACAATAGAGCCAATATTTTTATCAGACCACCATCCCATAACGGTAACTCCTACGTTCCCAGAATTGAATAAAACAACGAAAACCTGGAGACTAAATCCATCCCTGTTAAAAGACCCCGAAAATCTTAGACAATTACGTACTTGAATCCAACTATATTTTCAAGAAAACTCTACCCCAGACGTAGCACCTATCACACTTTGGGAAGCGCATAAATGTGTTCTAAGGGTAAAATTAATATTGTTAGCTACGATTGCAAAAAAAGACATGAGGAGTAAATCAAATCACTAATCGAAACAATTAACCATCTGGAAATAGCCCATAAACAGTCATCTTTTGCATGCGTGTTCTAAATTGGTAGATGAGTTTGGGGAAACGCACCAGAAGGCAGTATGTTCTTAAACAGAACGTATTTTATGAACACAGTAATAAAAGCTGGAGATTGTTGGTGCACGCGATACAGGCAGCTAAGACCTCGTCTGTGATTCATCACAAATCGAGATAATCAAGGTACACTCCTCTCAAAGAATGAAGAAATAGCCAAACACTTTGAAAAATTATATTCAAAGCTCTATAACCTAGCACAAGAAAAGGGACAAAATGATACAATTGACCAATATGGCCAGACTATCCTCCCAAATAACAGACTTCCTAGCTCAATACTGCCCTAAACCTATCACTTCCACATGGAGAGAGCGTTTTCCATGGAAAAACTTCACTTAGCAATTAAACAGATGAAAGTAGGTAAAAGCCCAGGACCTGATGGCCTCCCTTTGATATACTATAAATGCTTTCAGGATGAAATGCTACAAAGATTTAATTCACTATCGAGCCCTCACACTTCCTTAGGCAGATTATTAGAAGCCCACATAGCAGTTATCCCGAAAGAAGGCAAGGATACCCCACAAGTCTCCAACTATAGGCCGATCTCTCTGCTTAATGTGGATATAAAACTCTATGCAAAGATACTAGCAAATAGGTTGCTGCCCTTAATCCCTGGCCTCATATCGTCTGACCAAGTGGGCTTTATCCCGGGTAGGAAGGCAAGGGACAATACCATTCGCACTCTAAATGTACACCATTGGCTCACCTCGTTGGAGACCAAGGGATTTCTCCTCTCCCTCGACGCTGAGAAGGCATTTGACAGGGTGGCATGGGATTACATGCAGGTGGTATTGGAGGGCATAGGCCTTCTGCCCTGCATGCTTGCACACATCAACGCCCTCTATACTAATCCCACCGCAAGGGTGAGGGCTAATGGCCTCCTGTCAGACACCTTCTCAATAAGCAATGATACCCGTCAAGGCTGCCCTCTGTCTCCCTTGATCTTTGTCTTGACTCTGGAGCCCCTCCTGAACAGGCTACGGGCCAACACAGATTTCAAGGGAATCTCCATTGAACACAGTGGGCCAGATTCAGAAAGACTTACGCCTGCGTATCTCCATATACGCCACCGTAATTTCAAAAGTGTGCCGTCGCATCTTTGCGCCGATTCACAAAGCGAGTTACGCCGAAAAACATGGCTTCAGCCGTCCGACGTAACTTGCCTACGCCGGCGTATCATGGGCGCATAGTTACGCTGGACGCATTCGGCGTTCCCATGTTAAATATGCAAATGAGTAGGGATGAGCTTCGTGTTCGATGCAAACACATGTTTGCATCGAACATTGGCCGTTCGATCGTTCCTTGAAAACTAACAAATCGGGTCGTTCGCGCCAAATTCGAATGACCCATAATTCACTGCGGCGTTGCGCGCTGATGATTGGCCAAGCATGCACCATGACCCTGCATGCTTGGCCAATCACAGCACCCAAAAAACGAAGAGACCTAATTGGCCAAAGCCTGGGTGCTTTGGCCAATTAGGGCTCATGGCTTTAGCACACGCCCCACACTATAAAAGGCTGCCTCCCGGGCGGCCTCGTGTAGTGTGTTCCGGCTTTCTTTGCAGTCAGACAGACAGACAGACAGAGATAGATAGATAGATAGATAGATAGATAGATAGATAGATAGATAGATAGATAGATAGATAGATAGATAGATAGATAGATAGATAAGGGAGGCTACTAGTTAGTATAGTTAAATTTACAGTTTGTAGAGAATATATTGACATCCCTAGGAGTTATCAATATATTTATAAACTGTATAGCTTAGCTAGTTCTGCTATTAGTATCTGTCAGGCAGGAGATTGTGCTTGATGCTCTAACGCAGGGATCCTCAAACTACGGCCCTCCAGCTGTTACAGAACTACAAATCCCATGAGGCATTGCAAAACTCTGACATTCACAGACATGACTAGGCATGATGGGAATTGTAGTTCCTGAACACCTGGAGGGCCATAGTTTGAAGACCCCTGCTCTAACGTGTTAGTTAACGTGTGCTAGTTAATTGCACGTAGACGCATTATCTGTTACTGCACGTGTGCTATTTATTTGCACAGAAAGGCAGTTGCTGTTAATGCAAGTGGGCTATTGAATTGCACAGAAACGCAGTCGCTCTGACTGTGCGTGTGCTGTTTAATACCACCTTAGCGCATTTGGTGTCACCGCACGTGTGCTGTTACATACCACCTTAGCGCATTTGGTGTCACCGCACGTGTGCTGTTACATACCACCTGAGCGCATTTGGTGTCACCGTACGTGTGCTGTTACATACCACCTTAGCGCATTTGGTGTCACCGCACATGTTCTGTTATATACCACCTGAGCGCATTTGGTGTCACCGCACCTGTGCTGTTATATACCACCTGAGCGCAGTTAGTGTCACTTTACGTGTGCTGTTATATACCACCTGAGCGCATTTGGTGTCACCGCACCTGTGCTGTTATATACCACCTGAGCGCATTTGGTGTCACCGCACCTGTGCTGTTATATACCACCTGAGCGCAGTTAGTGTCACCGCACCTGTGCTGTTATATACAACCTGAGCGCAGTTAGTGTCACCGCACCTGTGCTGTTATATACAACCTGAGCGCAGTTAGTGTCACCGCACGTGTGCTGTTACATACCACCTGAGCGCATTTGGTGTCACCGCATGTGTGCTATTACATACCACCTGAGCGCATTTGGTGTCACTGCACGTGTGCTGTTACATACCACCTGAGCGCATTTGGTGTCACCGCACGTGTGCTGTTACATACCACCTTAGCGCATTTGGTGTCACTGCACGTGTGCTGTTATATACCACCTGAGCGCAGATAGTGTCACTGTATGTGTGCTGTTATATACCACCTGAGCGCATTTGGTGTCACCGCACCTGTGCTGTTATATACCACCTGAGCGCAGTTAGTGTCACTGTACGTGTGCTTTTATATACCACCTGAGCGCATTTGGTGTCACCGCACGTGTGCTGGTACATATCACCTGAGCGCATTTGGTGTCACCGCACGTGTGCTGTTACATACCACCTGAGCGCATTTGGTGTCACCGCACGTGTGCTGTTACACATCACCTGAGCGCATTTGGTGTCACCGCATGTGTGCTGTTACATACCACCTGAGCGCATTTGGTGTCACTGCACGTGTGCTGTTACATACCACCTGAGCGCATTTGGGGTCACCGCACGTGTGCTGTTACATACCACCTGAGCGCATTTGGTGTCACCGTACGTGTGCTGTTACATACCACCTGAGCGCATTTGGTGTCACCGCACGGCAGGCATGGACAGGGACGTTACCTGTCTGTTACATACCACCTTAGCGCATTTGGTGTCACCGCACGTGTGCTGTTACATACCACCTGAGCGCATTTGGTGTCACCGTACGTGTGCTGTTACATACCACCTGAGCGCATTTGGTGTCACCGCACAGCAGGCATGGACAGGGACGTTACCTGTCTGTTACATACCACCTTAGCGCATTTGGTGTCACCGCACGTGTGCTGTTACATACCACCTTAGTGCATTTGGTGTCAACGCACATGTGCTGTTATATACCACCTGAGCGCATTTGGTGTCACCGCACCTGTGCTGTTATATACCACCTGAGCGCAGTTAGTGTCACTGTACATGTGCTGTTATATACCACCTGAGCGCATTTGGTGTCACCGCACCTGTGCTGTTATATACCACCTGAGCGCAGTTAGTGTCACTTTACGTGTGCTGTTATATACCACCTGAGCGCATTAGGTGTCACCGCACCTGTGCTGTTATATACCACCTGAGCACATTTGGTGTCACCGCACCTGTGCTGTTATATACCACCTGAGCGCAGTTAGTGTCACCGCACCTGTGCTGTTATATACAACCTGAGCGCAGTTAGTGTCACCGCACCTGTGCTGTTACATACCACCTGAGCGCAGTTGGTGTGACTCCGCTTGTGCCGTTACATACCACCTGAACGCAGTTGGTGTCACTGCGCTTGTGATGTTACATACCACCTGAACGCATAAATATGTCTGGAAGGACAACAAAGAGAGGCAGAGAGGCACGAGGGCAAGCAGGCTCTGCATGTAGAGGTAACGCTGGTAGTGGATGTGGTGCATCCTCTTCAGCACGTGGCTGTGGCCGCTCATTCTTCTTTTCGGGAGCTGGCCGTGTTGAGCCTCAACATGCAGAGAAATTAGTAGAGTGGATGACCAAGCCGTCCTCATCCTCCTCATCCTCTCTCACACAGACTGATCAAAGTTTATCTGGCAAAGCAGCTGCCAAGGCGTCCTCTTCCCTCTGCACAATGGCTTCACACAATACTTCCCTAGTACCACCATGTCCTCCTGAGGAGTCCACCGAACTGTTTCAACACAGTGTTGGGTACATGCTGCAGGAAGATGCGCAGAGTTTTGAAGACTCCGATGACGGAACACTGATAGAGGAAGGCATTGATGTGAGCCCAGGGAGAGGGGGTGGCCGAGAGGGACAGCAATTTGTCAGTGATGATGTTCCCCCAGCTGGAGCATACTGCCAGGTTGTTGACAGTGATGAGGAGGGAGGGGATGATGAGTTCACTGACTCTACCTGGGTGCCTGATAGGAGAGAGGAGGAGGAGGAGGAGGACGAGGCAGAGACACATCTCCAAAGAGGCAGGATGCCCTCCAGGGGTCAGCTTAAGGTCACACCCACTGCATTACAGCGCACATCTATGGCGCTTGTGCATGGCGCTGCTGTGTCTGACAGCAAAAGTTCTTTGGTGTGGGCCTTTTTTGAAACATGTCCACAAGATCGTACCTTTACTATTTGCAACTTATGTCGCAAGCGTATCTCGCGTGGCCAAAACATTAACCGCCTGGGTACCACATGCTTGTCCAGACATATGTCGACCTGCCATGCAGCTCATTGGCAAGCACACCAAAAAGACCCACACCAAAGACAAAAGCGTACCCCCCCTTGCCCTTCTGGGACCTCCAACCCCAGTAGACCCCCAGTCCTCTCTGAAGCCTGCAGTGAAGGTGTAGAAATAGGTGTGTCACAAGCTAGTAGTAGCGGTCAATCTACTGATAGTACCAGGCAAATTTTCCTGCCCCAGCTGCTGCAGCGCCGAAAGAAGTACAATCCCAGCCATCCACATGCCCAGCAGTTGAATGCTAGCTTAGCGAAATTGCTAGCACTTCAACTGCTACCTTTTCAGTTGGTATATTCTGCCCCCTTCCGTAAGTTTGTGCAATGTGCAGTACCTCAGTGGCAAGTACCAAAACGCCACTTTTTCTCATGGAAGGCTATTCCGGCTCTCTACCGGCATGTGGAAGGCATTGTCCATGCCTCGCTGGACAGGGCGGTCAGTGGTAAGGTGCATATTACCGCTGACTCATGGTCCAGCAGGCATGGACAGGGATGTTACCTGTCTTTTACGGCGCATTGGGTGACTCTGCTGGCAGCTGGGAAGGACGCAGGGCAAGGTCCAGTAGTTTTGGAGGTTGTTCCGCCACCTCGCCTCCAAAACACTACTACTGCTTGTGACACACCTCTCTCCTCCACCCCCTCCTCTTCTTCCTCTGTGGCCTCTTCCTGTGGTGATGTTTTCTCCGAACCAGCCATGCTCCGTAGGCATACGAGGGGATACGCAGGAATGCAGGCCAAGAGATGCCATGCGGTGCTAGAGCTGGTGTGCTTGGGAGACAGGAGCCACACTGGGGAAGAGGTTTTGTCAGCTCTGCGGGGTCAGGCTGAGAGGTGGTTGACGCCACGCCAGCTGAAGCCTGGAATGGTGGTCAGCGATAATGGCACCAACCCCCTCTCTGCCCTGCGACAGGGAAAACTCACCCACGTGCCCTGTTTTGCGCATGTCCTCAATTTGGTGGTGCAGCGGTTCTTGGGCAGGTACCCGGGCTTGCAGGATGTCCTGAAGCAGGCCAGGAAAGTCTGTGTGCATTTTCGGAGGTCATATAATGCCACTGCTCGGCTGACTGACCTCCAAAGGGAATACAACCTGCCCAAGAACTGCCTAATTTGTGACATGCCCACCAGATGGAACTCAACGTTGGCCATGCTGCAGCGGCTGCACACGCAGCAACGGGCCATCAATGAGTACCTGTGCCAATATGGCAGCAGAACTGGGTCAGGGGAGCTAGTTTTTTTTTCCCCACGCCAGTGGGCCTTGATCAGGGATGCATGCACTGTCCTGTCACCATTTGAGGAGGCCACGAGGATGGTGAGCAGTGACAGTGCATGCATCAGTGAGACTGTCCCTCTTATTCACATGTTGGAGCACACGTTACGTGGAATAATGGACAGGGCCCTTGAGGCAGAACAGAGGGAGGAAGAGGAGGACTTCCTTACCTCTCAAGGCCCCCTTTACCCAGACAGTGGTTCTGCTTGCCCACCTAGCACACAGGAAGAGGAGGAGGAGGAGTAGGAGGAGGAGGATTGTATCAGCAGCATGGAGGTGGATCCTAGCACTCAGCAGCAGCAGTCTTCAAGGGATCATTTACAGTCCCAAGGAGCATGTGGAGTTTTACGTGGCTGGGATGAGGTGCCTGTGGATCCTGTCGTCCTCAGTGACCCAGAGGACTGTGCCCCGAATGCCTCTGCAAACCTACGCTGCATGGCCTCTCTGATCCTGCAAAGCCTGCGTAAGGATCCTCGTGTACGTGCTATTAAGGAGAGGGATCATTACTGGCTGGCGACTCTCCTTGATCCACGTTACAAGAGTAAGGTTGCGGACCTTATGTTGCCATCGCAGAGGGAGCAGAAGATGAAGCTTCTGTGGGAGGCCTTGCAGAAGGGTCTGTGCAATGCGTTCCCAGAACCGGGGGGATTACCAAAACCTGGCTCTGGACAACGTCTTGCTGAGGCTTCGGTGAGTCACAGAAGGGGCGGTGGAGAAGGTGGTCGTCTGACCGATGCGTTCAGGCAGTTTTTTAGTCCGCAGCCCCAAGGTCTGACCGGTTCCAGCAACCATCGCCAGCGTCTGGTTTACATGGTCCGGGAATACCTAGGGGCAAGATCCGACTTGGACACCTTCCCCACCGAAAATCCTCTGGCTTACTGGGTCTTGAGGATGGATCACTGGCCAGAGCTTGCCCAGTACGCAATTGAGCTACTGGCTTGCCCTGCATCCAGTGTTCTTTCAGAACGGACATTCAGTGCTGCTGGAGGCTTTGTGACTGATTACAGGGTGCGCCTCTCCACCGGCTCTGTTGATTGACTGACCTTCATCAAAATGAATCAGGCTTGGATCAACACCAGCTACCAAGCACCTGATGCTGATATTAATGAATAATATCTTTTTGTTTGAAAAGTCGGATCCCTTTTAGACTGCTGATGCTGAGTGACTGTCCTCTTATGCTGCTGATGGAATATCCTTCTCCTCCTCACTTTTCTTGCTGATAGCTAGTAAGAAATGTTGTGTTTCTTGGCTCCGCCACCAGTGCCTAAGGCACAATTTTTCAGCCCCTAATAATTTTTGATGCAATACTTTGCACGTGGCTCCTTGTTGCGCTCCAATTGGAGTTTTTGTGAGGGGTTGCAGTGTTGTGTTGTGCCCAAGGCACAATTTTTCAGCCCCTGTTTAACAGGGGCGCCTAATAACAATTTTTGATGCAATGCTTTGCACGTGGCTCCTTGTTGCGCTCCAATTACAGTATGTCTGAGGGGTGTCCTTTTTTCTAAAAATTTGCTTTCACAAAACAATAATGGCCCCCCACCACCGCTAAAATATTCGACATATTTGCCACACAGAACTTGCGCAAGTAGCATTAATTACTTTTTTTTATAGTCCTCTCATGTTGTGCAGGGACATTTCTAAACACGTGCCACTACTATAAACACCCAGCAGGTGTGATATTTATAGGAATTTTTTTTTTTCACTTTAAGCATCATTAAAATGGCTGCTCCGGAAAAAACGGCCGTTTTAAAAAAAAAAAATTTCCATTGATACATGTTCCCTGGGGCAAGACCCGGGTTCTGAACGACGTTTTCCAACAATTAATTGAATTTTGGTCTTTAAAATGATCGTTTTTGAATTCGAACGTTCTGGTCCCATAGACTTCAATGGGGTTCGAAATATTCGTGCGAACCCGCGGTCTGTTCGAACTTTCTGGTGCGAAACGAACCCGGGGGTGTTAGGCTCATCTCTACAAATGAGCAAGATACGCCGATTCACGAACGCACGCATGCCCAGTTCGACCGGCCATTAATTTGCATGGGGTCAAGCTTGATTTAAATAGATGCCGCCCACCTCCTTCCTACTTTGAATTAGGCGGGCTTACGCTGGCCACTAACGCTACGCCGCGGCAACTTATGGAGCAAGTGCTTTGTGAATACAGCACTTGCCTCTCTAAGTTGCGGCGGCGTAGCATAAAGAAGATACACTACGCCCGCACAAAGGTACGCTGCAGTACCTGAATCTGGCCCAGAGAGTTCAAAGTAGCAGCTTTTGCAGATGATATCTTGCTTTGCTTACAAACCCCTCGGCTGTCATTACCTAACCTTTTGAAAGACATAAAACACTTTGGTGAGTTATCAAATCTTGAAATTAATTATTCCAAATCACATGCCCTAAATGTATCATTAACCCCTCAGGAAGTCACACACTGCCAAGAATCTTTCCCTTTTCAATGGCAAAAAGAAGCCATTACCTATCAAGGCATTCAAACCACCAGGAAATTAACAGATCTTTATAGTTACAACTTCCTACCTCTCTAAAATTCAAGGAGATCTGAAGTACTGGGCCAATCTCAACGTTTCATGCTTTGGTCCCCCGCCACTTATTAAGATGGTTGTTCTCCACCGCCTACTGTACCTGATGCAGACGATTCCAATTTACCTACCCCCTTCTTTTTTTGCGTCATATAAAAAAGCCTGCACAAACTTCACATGGAAGAATACAGTCCCACAAATCAAATACTCACGACTGACATGCTCCAAAGCTACCGGCGGTATTGGTCTACCAGACCTTTACAAGTAGTATCTGGCCTGCCACCTGACTAGAGTGGTGGACTGGAAAATTCACAAAATAGGGAAAGCATGGGTGTGGCTGGAAAATTCTCTCACGTGTACCCTGATTCACAAATTCCCTTGGCTGTCACCACGATCCTGGCCCCTGACCCTTAAGATACACCCGCTTATCATGCCCTTGCTATTGGCTTTTAGGAAAGCAGTCACTCTCTTTAACCTATCCTCACAACCAGGTCCACTGACCTCTTTGAGAGGTAACCCTGAGTTCCCTCCGGGAGAATGTAACACATTCCTCCATATGTTATGGCCACATAAGGAAGTTCTGGCTTGCCACTTCTTTCACAAGGGCCGTAGACTGTCCTATAAAGAGTTGGTTTCTGAATCACGTACAAACACTTTTCCTTTTTGGTCTTTTAGACAGCTGACACTTTCTCACCTCTAGAGATTCAAATGTCACATGGCATAGACAACTTACACCATTCGAAGCATTATGCTCACGTACCACACCACATCGACATCTCTCATGCACGTATCTCTTGGGAAAAAGATGACACTTAAAGATGATGATTGGGAATTAATTTGTTCACTCGCTCACAAAGGAGCAATGAATGTAGCGATTCAATAAAATGGATACAAAAATATTATGAAATGGTATAGAACTCCAGCTCATTTACATAAATTGTCGCCCTCAATTCCAAATACATGTTAGAGATGCAAAGGAGCAGTAGGATCCATGATCCACATTTGGTGGGAGTGTGCCTTGCTCAAACCTTTTTGGAGGGATGTTCACTCCATAATTATACAGGTTACCATGTTCACCCTAGACTATAATCCCGCTCAATACCTCTTGCATCACACTACCCTACCCAAACGAACCTACCAGAGATCATTGGACATGCACATGGTTAATGCAACCAGACTCTGCATTCCTACACATTGGCGATCAACGGAAATCCCAACCATTAGAGAATGGCTGATCAGAGTTGCCAAGATAGAGCAGATGGAGGAATTGATATATACATCCCAAGACCGTATTCAGAAGTTCACATTGACTTGAGCCTGTTACATTTTAGGACTACGGATTACTACAAATACTTCTTCCCAACACAACGTTAAGTCGTCTAGACTGCTCATTTCAATTCTACCCGCACTCTAGACTGGTCCAGGGGCCAGAGATAAGGCACAGTTCCCACTATTCTCTATTCTTTAACGCTATCCTTTACTTCTCCCCCCTCTTTTGCTCCTTTCCCACACCAATTCAATTCTATGTCTCTTCTTTAATTTCTTTTCTCTCTTTCTACCCCCCTTTTTTTATCCTTATAGCGATATAACCGACCAAATTTTAGCTAGGAGCCTGGCCAAGAGCTCCTACCATCTTTACGTTCATAGTTAAAAAATATTGCTCTGCAGTCCCCGGTCTGACCATGCTAGGTATTTATTTATATTTTTTTATATTGGCTACCCACTCCAGGGCAAGCATTACTATAGTGGATAGCGTTTTTTTAGTGTTAATCCTGCAAATTCTTTATCTGACTTTCTTTTTTAACAAAGAGGTCAGCTTTATCTGGTGCATTCATTATCTGTGCACTTTGGGTGACAGTATCAATCAATGTATGGTGAAGGATATATCTCACTTTAAAGGGGTGTTCCAGCCAAATGTTATTTTGATTAAAAGTCAGCAGCTACAAAAAGTGTAGCTGCTGGCTTTTAATAAACATTCACTTACCTGCTCCAGCGTTCCAGCGACGCGCCGGCCGGGGCTCCGCTGCCCCCTCCCCGGCCGGCGTCTTCATTCTAACTGTGGGCACCCGGCCGTGACAGCCTTCGGCTTCACGGCCGGGCACCCACTGCGCATGCGCGAGCGGCACTGCGCACGCGGCACGGCCCGCCGCTGATTGGACAGGCGATCGTCTAGGACCTGTTAGTGTCCTAGGCGGTCGCCTACAGGGAGGGGCTGCTGTAGGCGATTAAGCTTAATCGCTTAACCAGCCCCTCAGCGGAAGGAGGAAGTGGGACAGGAAGTCCCACGCCTCCTGAAGCCCCCACTCCCCCCCCAAAAAAAAATTACATGCAATGTGGCATGTAAGGGGGTGTGGAGTGGATTAAGCGGAAGTTCAATTTTTGGGTGGAACTTCGCTTTAAGCAATAATTCACTACAGTTACCAAGAAAATCTGTCATTGGATCTATTGGAATATACAATATCTATTGTGACTTTTTTGTGTTTTCACAGTTCACTTTGGTGATCTATTTGGATATGGACTCATCATAATTATATTTATTTATTTATGGTATATTCGTATTTAAATTTGTATATAGTTATATATTATTGCACTTTGCGCTTTAACATAGCACCCTCATATATTCACAATCAATCAATTTTTATGCTTTATTTGCAGAGGAGCAGCTTTAATTTATTTATCACAATTAATATTTTTGCAGCGGAATGACATTTTTATACATAGTCATATCAAGTTTGAGCGTTCCTCCGTGGCCGCAGATAGACCTACTGATATTGGTCTACGAGGGGTCTTTGCAACCAATTGCAGGGTCACTTGCATTCATCCAGACACTTGATGTTCCTATGTTTATGAGTTGGTTATCCATAAAATGTTCATAGGTCTATAATGCAGCGTACACACGATCACTTTATGTGATGGAAAAAAACGATTGGGCCAGATTCAGGTACATCTGTGCATTATTGGACCAGCGTAGCGCACCGCATTTACGTTAGACTGGCGCAATGTACCGGCGCAATCACCCTATTCTCGTCGCTTTTACGCAGAAATTAGCACCTGCACAACGTTATTTCTGAGGCACAAGGCGGAGTAATCCAAATTGGGAAGGACGTGGGCGTGTTACATTGAAATGAGCCGTGACCCCATGCAAATGAAGGGCCGGCCGGCTCGCGCATGCGTGCTTGAAGCATACCATGTCAGCACCTCTGTGCGCATGCTCCCAACTCGGGAACAGCGCAATCAGTGAAATTGGAAGTGGACTAGGGCAAAATCATGAACTACGCAGACAGCATAAATAGACAGACACAAACGCACTTCCTTTGCAAAAGTACATCCCTTTGTATCCCTCCCTATACAGCAGGGGTCTCAAACTCAAATTACCTGAGGGCCGCAAGACAAGTTTTCATATCCCATGGGTGGCCGCATGCAAACTTTCAAACTTCAAAAACAGTACTGGTGTCAGCGAACGTATTATTAACCCCCAGCTCTGTGTCAGCGGACGCATTATTAACCCCCAGCACTGGTGTCAGCGGACACATTATTAACCCCCAGCACTGGTGTCAGCGGACACATTATTAAACCCTAGTATTGGTGTCAGCAAACGCATTATTAACCCTGACCACTGCACTGCACACGGACCACTACACACGGGCCACTACACACGGACCACTACACACGGAGCACTACACACGGACCACTACACACGGACCACTACACACGGACCACTACACACGGACCACTACACACGGACCACTACACACAGACCACTACACTGCCGACAGACCACTACACTACACACTGATCACTCACCATCATGCACAGCACATCAAGGCTCAGAGCCCAGCAAATTAGGGCACAGCACATCAGGGCACAGCACATCAGGGTACAGGGCACAGCACATCAGGGTACAGCACATCAAGGCACAGAGCCCAGCAAATAAGGGCACATGGCACAGCACATCAGGGCACAGGGCACAGCACATCAGGGTACAGGGCACAGCGCACATGAGGGCACAGCGCACACGAGGGCACAGCACACACATCAGGGCACAGCACACATCAGGGCACAGCGCACATCAGGGCACAGCACATCAGGGTACAGGGCACAGCACATCAGGGTACAGGGCACAGCACATCAGGGTACAGGGCACAGCACATCAGGGTACAGGGCACAGCACATCAGGGTACAGGGCACAACACATCAGGGTACAGGGCACAACACATCAGAGCACAACAGGGTACAGGGGACATCAGAGCACAGCACATAGGGGTACAGCACAACAGACCACATCAGGGTACAGAGCACGGCACATCAGGACAGGACATATCAGGACAAGGCACGTGGCACATCTGGGTACAGGACATGGCACATCAGGGTACAGGGCACATGAAACAGCACATCAGGGTACAAAGCCCAGCAAATCAGTGTACATGGCACACATCAGGGCACATGGGGCATATCAGGGCACATGAGAGCACATCAGGCACGGCACATCAGGGTACCCTGATGTACAGAGCCCAGCACATCAGGGACACATCAGGGTACATGAGGCACATCAGGGTACATCAGAGCACATCAGGGTACCTGGGGCACATGGCATATCAGGGTACATGGGGTACATCAGGGCACAATCAGAGCACATCAGGCATACCTCCCAACTTTTCAACTTCAGAATGAGGGACAAATGAGCAAACCTCCCAACGAAGTTGTTGAGCGGGGGGGGGGGGGGTCCGCAGATCATAGTTGATGAGGGGGGGGGTCCGCGGATCTGACTTGTTGAGCGGGAGGGTTCGCAGATCAAAGTTGTTGAGCAGGAGGGGGTCCACGGCTTGGAGTTGTTGAGTGGGGATTTACCGCGAATCGCGGTAATTTAGCGCGAATCGCGGGGATTTACAGCGAATCGCGGGGATTTACAGCGAATCGCGGAGATTTAACGCGAATCGCGGAGATTTAACGCGAATCGCGGAGATTTAACGCGAATCGCGGTAATCGCGCGGGGGGGGGCCAGATTCGCGGGACTTTTGCCGTGATCGCGGGCCATTTATTACCGGTCTGCAGGCCGTAAATGGCCCGCGGGCCGGTACTTTGAGACCCTCTGCTATACAGCAAGGTGCTTTTGTTCTGTTGTTAGTTGCGTTGTGGTTTGTCTTTGTGATATTTGTGGACTGTGTGATCTTGTGTTTGTTAGAAGATATTTGTAAGTGATTTTTGGTGACTGCTTGTGAGAGTTTTTGGTTGTTAGTTTTTTGTTTGTTTGTTTTCTTGCTTGATTTTTCCTGCTTGTTTTTGTGAGTGATTTTTCCTTTTTGTTTTTCTGAGTGATTTTTGCTGACTGTTTGGGAGAGAGTTTTTTGTATGAGTATGACTGAGAGGAAGAGGAAGTAAAATTTTACTTTGGGGGAGAAACAAATTCTTGCCCGGGCCATTTCCGAATATGGGCGTTACCTCCACGGCCCGGACAGTGCCAACACCACCCCGGCAAGGAGGAGAGAGATTTTGGACAGAATTACTGACGAGGTGAATGCATCAGGGGGGGGGGGAGACCCGGACACGGTTCGGGGATTGAAAAGAAAATCAATGACCTCTGGCGTCTGGTCAAAAAGAAGCTGGCCAAAATGCTAGCCCATGCCAGGGGCACAGGAGGGGGCCCACCATGCCCTGTTAGGCTGACAGCGGAGGAGCGTGCGGTGGCCCAGACCTTTCATAGGCAAGAAGTGGAGGGCCTGCCCGGCTATGACTCAAGTCATGAAGGCGTGATGCCAGGTAAGGTTTTTTTGCCCTATCAGGTGTGTGGCAAGTGTGTGGATCCTCCAACCTGTGAATGTTTTGTGTCATCCACAGATGTGCAGGAGGGTGCTGGGCCATCTGGGCTGACCGCACCATCCCCAGGACAGCAGCCTGATGATGACCCCCCGACATGGCCGGAGTCCTCGGAGGAGGTTGAAGAGGAGGAGGTTGAAGAGGAGGAGGTTGAGGAGGAGTCCATGTCAGGCACTGGACTTTTGTTTTTGGAGGACTCTTCCCCTCTGGCTGGCAGCAGCCAGCCCTCCATAAGGGGTAGCCCCCCCCCACTCCTCCCCCAACAGGGCTCCCCTCCCAAGGGGCCTCCTTCTCCCCGGCCACAAGCATCAGCTGGAGGCAGGAAGGCGACCCAGAAGACCAGGGGGGTGGCCGATCTCCTGCCCGCCACTCTGAGAAAGGACCAGTTCCTTCAGACCCGCCATCTGGCCATGACGGATGGAGGAGAGCCTGTCCTCCATAAAGGATACGCTTGGGAACCTGGACTGCCACTCCCGGGCTCTTACAAACTGCCTAAACGACCTGCAGACTACAACAGCAGGCGTTGGGCAGGATGTGAGGGCCCTCACCCAGGCTATCCAGGCCAATACGGCATCATTAAGTGCTGGCCTAGACAGAATTGCCGTGGCCTTGGAGGGCAGGCCGCCAGGTGGGCAGAGACCAGGGGATGCTCCTCCTTCCCCGGTTTACCCCCTCCCCCATGAGTCTCCCCTGAGGAGCCAGGGCCGTGGCTGTGGGCGCCCCAGGCGTGGCTCACGCCAACAGCATTAATTTGTTTTTCCCCTTTTTTTTTGGCTTGTTTTTTATTTATTTTTTTCATTTTTATTTTTTTGTGCTGGAAATTGTTTGTTTTTGCTGGGCATTTTTTTTGGGGGGGTTGTGAATGCTGTTTGAATGTGGGGGTGACATTCCTGCTGGAAAAGGGGTGTCACCCTCAATTTTGGTGGAGAAGGGTTCCCCAGGACCAGGGAGAAGTGATCCCCAGGTCCGTGTTAATGGTGTATGAATGTACAGTGACATAATTGGAGCCTTGGTGTGGCGTTGCTGCTCACAAGTCCTGCATGGTGGACTGGTGCCAATCCAATTTGATGAGGATGTGGGGTGTGTGTGCTAGGGACCACAGTGGTGTGCATGCATGCATTCTCATTGTGCCATGATTAATGTGTGTGTTTAACCACTTACCTACTGTGCACCTACACCCCCTTCCTGCCCAGACAAAATATAAGCTTCCGGCACTGCGTCGCTTTAACTGACAATTGCGCGGTCGTGCGACGTGGCTCCCAAACAAAATTGGCGTCCTTTTTTCCCCACAAATAGAGCTTTATTTTGGTGGTATTTGATCGCCTCTGCGGTTTTTATTTTTTGCGCTATAAACAAAAATAGAGCGACAATTTTTAAAAAAAATGCAATATTTTTTCCTTTTTGCTATAATAAATAACCCAAAAAATATATAAAAAAAAATTTTTTTCCCTCAGTTTAGGCCGATACGTATTCTTCTACATATTTTTGGTAAAAAAAAAATGCAATAAGCGTTTATCGATTGGTTTGCGCAAAATTTATAGCGTTTACAAAATAGGGGATAGTTTATGGCATTTTTTTTTTTTTTTTTTTTTTTACTATTAATGGCGGCGATCTGCGATTTTTTTATTGGGACTGCGACGTTATGGCGGACATTTCGGACACTTTTCTGACATTTTTGGGACCATTTACATTTATACAGTGAAAAATGCTATAAATATGCATTGATTACTGTATAAATGTGACTGGCAGTGAAGGGGTTAACCACTAGGGGGCGGGGAAGGGGTTAAATGTGTGTCCTATGAGTGTTCTAACTGTAGGGGGAGGGGGGGGTGACTGGGGGAGGTGACCGATTGTGTCCCTATGTACAAGGGACACAATCGATCTCCTCTCTCCCTGACAGGGACATGCAGCTCTGTGTTTACACACAGAGCTGCACGTCCCAGCTCAGTTACTGAGCAATCGCGTGTGCCCGGCGGCGATCGTTGCCGCCGGGCACTCGCACGGGATCCCCGCAGAGCGGCGGGTGCGCGCACGCGCCGCCGGCGACGCGCGCGCGCCCGCGGCTTTAAAGGGACATCACGTCATATGACGTGATGTCAGGATAATGGAGTCGTCTGCCCGCCGTCATTTGACGGTGGGCAGATGACAAGTGGTTAACGTGCAAAGATGCATAATGTGAGCTGGCATGAGATGGGGTCATGAGATGGGGTCCCAGTGCATATGCAGAGTCACCTTGAAGGGAAAAGACAGGAGGATGTTAGTCGTGCATGTGCCCCTTGTGATGTGTGCATCATAGGGGGGGAATAGTCATGCCTGCCACCCATGTCACTCACCAACCAGCCAGCTGTCCCCATACATGTTCTGTTCGAAATCTGTGGGGATGGGGCTCTGATTGTATATGTAGCTGTCATGGGTGTCATGGGTAGTGTCATGTGTTGGGCTGGTGATGTCCTCCTGCAGGGTTGTGGTTAATTCCATGATGGCATTGGAGGTGAATCTGAAGTTGCGAGACACCTCAGAATCACTCATGCCATAGATGTCTATGCGTGTGTGATATATCCTCTCCCATGAAGAGTGAAGAGTAAAGAGTGAGGGGCTTGTATCAGATAAGAATATTGTATTAGATTAGATTAAAGTTTATATAAGCCAAAAAAAAGTTTAAAAAAAAATAAAAAAATCCCATGCCCTCCTCAATGCCCTCCTCCTTCTTTGCTCATCTAAAATCAGTAGTATAGTTATGAGCATGGATGCCACTGGCATGTTGGCATACAGTTTGTTAGGCAACACGTGTGACTGCTCAGCTCCTCAACAGTGTTGCTTTATCTGACATGTAGACGAATTGTCTAATTTTATACCAGCTTTTATATGGTCTAGTTTTAGACAGGACATTTAGCTGTTGCGCACAGCGCGTAGCCTGCGCTGCACCAACGTTCTTTTGTGGATCCCCGTAACTCCCTCATTAGCATATTTGAATATCAAATCAATGATGTGTCTAGCGCAGTTTTTCGCGGACGGATGCGCCTGTCTAATGAAATTACGCTGGACAAAAAAAAGTAGATTTCTTGCGCATCTCGTTTTGGGAATGCCGTGCATCGAAACGCACGCGCACAATTAGACTTACGCCGCGCATCTCCTGTTACGCCGGCGTAATCGCTCTGTGAATCTGGCCCTATGTTTTTAAAAACGTCAATTTAAATGATCGTGTGTGGGGGAAAACATCGTTTTATGTCTTGTGAAAAATGACCAAAAAAAGCATGCCTCAATTCCTTGTGTCGTTTTTCAAAATGTTGTTTTTTTGTTTCACAAAAAAATCACCGTGTGTAGCAAAAAACTTTGTTTAAAACGACGTTTTTCAACCCGCCCATGCCCAGAAGCTAGTTATGAAGCGAGCTTCAATGGAAAAGAGTGGTGAACGTAACCTCGCTTTGCTAGAGCATTGTGAAAAAACGATGGTGTGTAGGCAACATCGTCTTTGAAAATTGAAGTTTCAAAAACGTTGTTTTTTACTTCACAGAAAACGTCATTTTTTTTTCATTGCATAAAGTGATGGTGTGTACGCGGCATAAGACTTATCTGTTTATATACTGTATACAGAATCCTACTGTTCTACTCCCCATAATTTCTGTTGTCTCGAATTCAAGAGTGCTAATTTTAAAGCCTAATATGCAAGTTTTTGTCGTAAAACGTCTTTGAGAACCACGGGTCTTGCCCCAGGGAACATGTATCAATGGAAACAAGTTTAAAAAAAATGGTTGTTTTTTCAGGAGCAGGACTCCTGTAAAAAATAAAGGCCCAGATTCATAAAGCAATTACGCCTGTCTAACTGGTGTTAGACAGGAGTAATTTCAAATTTTGCGCGCCGTATCACTAGTTTGAATCCTCAAACCATGATACGGCGGCTTCGATCCGAGAGGCTTACGTATTCATAAGCCTTCGGATCTACGCTGCGATATTTTTGCGGCCGCTGGGAGGAGTTTGCGTCGTTTTCATGCGTCGGGATATGCAAATGTGTTTTTACGGCGATCCACGAAGATACGAGCGGTCTTCGCAATCGCTTACGTCTGTTTTTTTTTACGTACTGTTAGACCAGCTTTTTGCTGGTCTAACGGTGCGTAGCCCATGTTAAGTATGGCCGTCGTTCCCACGTCGAATTTAAATTTTTTTTTTTTGCGTAACTCGTTCGGGAATAGAAATGTCCGTAAACGACGCTACTCAAACAACGAATGACGTAACGACGTGATTTCGCGCAATGCACGGCGGGAAATTTGCGAACGGAGCATGTGCAGTTCGATCGTCGCGGGAACGCGCCTATTTTAAATCCTACTCGTCTATATGGATTGCGACGGGAGAAATACACTACGCCGCCGTCGTTTACTGGACAAAATCCACCTGGATTCCACGTAGAGCCAGGTAAGAAACGGCGGCGTAGTGTATTTCTGATACGCTACGAGAATCCAATTCTCTCTGAATCTGGGCCAAAGTTTTTAAAACTTTTTTTCCATTGATACATGTTCCCTCGTGCAAGACCCAAGTTCTCAAAGACGTTTTCACAAGCAAACTATAGACACCCAGCAGGTACAATATTTAAAGGCATTTTTCATTTTTTTATTTTTTATTTAACCACTTAACCGCCGGACCATATTGTTGCCCAAAGACCAGAGCACTTTTTGCGATTCGGCACTGCGTTGCTTTAACTGACAATTGCGCGGTCGTGCGACGTGGCTCCCAACAAAATTGGCGTCCTTTTTTTTCCACAAATTGAGCTTTCTTTTGGTGGTATTTGATCACCTCTGCGGTTTTTATTTTTTTGCGTTATAAACAAAAATAGAGCGACTATTTTGAAAAAAAAAATGATATTTTTTACTTTTTGCTACAATAAATATCCCCAAAAAATATATAAAAAATCATTTTTTTTCCTCAGTTTAGGCCGATACATATTCTTCTACATATTTCTACAATACCTTTGTATTGTGAGTGTGTATTGTGAACATGCAAACACCATTAAAGTCTATGGGATATAAACATGAAAAATCAAAAGTGTTAATTTTAAAGGCTTATATGCAAGTTATTGCCATGAAAACTGTTTGGGGACCCGGGTACTGCCCCAGGGGACATATATCAATGCACAAAAAAGGTTTTTAAAACTGCTGTTTTTTTCAGGAGCAGTGATTTTAATAATGCTTAAAGTGAAACAATATACATTTAATATTCATTTAAATATCGTGCAGGGGGTCCCCTTAGTCTGCCTGCAAAGTGGTGCATCTGTCTTATGTGTTTTACTGTGCCACAGCAAAATTACATTTCTAAAGGAAAAATTTAAAATTGTTTGCGGCTGTAATGTATTCCCGGATCCCAGCAATATAGATACAAAAACGAGGACCCCCCTCAGTCTATACCAGGCTTTTCAAGTCTGGCATGGATTTTAAGGGGAACTCCATGCCTAAATAAAGAAAATTTGCTGTGGGGTCCCCTCCAAAATCCATACCAGACCCTTATCCGAGCAAGCAGCCTGGCAGGCCAGGAAAGAGTGGTGACGAGTGAGGGTTAACCCCTCTGACGGTACATGACATCAGAAGGGGTGGGTCAATCAGTTGTGTCATTGGGTGGCCCCACCCTTGCCTATATAACGGCTGTCACCACGAAGAGACAGCAGTCGGGGGGACGCCTCCCATGGAGATGGAGTATTTTCATTATTCTTTTCTATTTTTTGGGTCCATCTGCGCCGTAATTGAAGCTGGATGGACATCGCTGGAATTGTCAAAAAGTGTATATTGTGGTTTTTACTTTTTGACACTTTTTTGGGTGAATAGGTAGGGGTACAATGTATTTGAATTGTGCTTGAACATCGGGCTCATCCCTAATTGTGAGTACCTGTGTATTGTGAGTACTTGTGTATTGTGAGTGCCTGAGTACCTGTGTATTGAAAGTATTGTAAGTACCTGTGTATGGTGAGTATGTGTGTATTGTGAGTACCGATATGCTGTGAGTACCCATGTGCTGTGAGTGAGCGAGTGCTGTGAGTACCCAAGTGCTGTGAGTACCTGAGTGCTGTGAATGCACGTGTGCAGTAAGTGCACGCGTGCTGTGAGTGCACGAGTGCTATGAGTACACAAGTACTGTGAGTGCACGTGTGCTGTGAGTGCACGTGTGCTGTAAGTATCTGTGTTTTGTATTGTTGAGTACCTGTGTATTGTATTGTTGAGTGCCTGTGTATTGTTGGGTATTAGTGTCAGGAAGCTAGTTAAGTTGGACGGAGTATAATTCCCCATCCCCATTAAATTAGTGGGTGCGATGGCCGGCGGGTGTGGAGATGCGACTCAGTGTACATCTTGAGGCATTTATGCGTTTTTTAATCATCTAATCCTGGGCGAATACTGCTGTGCAAAATATAAGCACGTTGTTTCCCTGGGTTCTGAATCTAGGGAAGCAAACTGTCACTGAAAAGACTCTCAATGCTGAAAATTGGAATTGCACCTGGCAGGTGCCGGATATAGCTATGACTAAGCATTGTACAACAATGTGAAACGTGTCAGCTATATCATCCCACCGTTCGCTGTTTTTCTGTTTGTGCAGTGGTTTTTTACTGGATTAAAGGCTTTTATTGTTTTTTACAATTATCGGAGTGCGGCTGTCCATACCTTCTTGCTTCCATTTATGCTTCGTGCATTGCCTGCACCCATTGGATTTTGGAGTCCACACTCACCACCGAGGTGCACTCATCTGGAGTGGCGGTCTCTTTCTCTTAGGGGCCAGTAGATAGGTGGGTAGAGATAAAGAGGGGCAGGCAAGAAGAAGTGAGCGATAGAGCCAGTTCCGAGTCAAGAAAGATATCAAGGGTTCTATTCTCCTTTTTTCTTAACCAAGAAAAAAACAGGTGATCTAAGAACAGTATTAGACCTTCAGGAGTTGAACAGGTACATACGGGTACAGAAGTTACGGATGGAGTCATTACAGTCGGTAATACAAACCATTGGACAGGAGGAGTGGATGTGATCCCACATGTCTTGTGTTAACATCTGGGAAGTTTCACGTGGGTAAATCAGGGCAACACCAGAGGGGTCAGAAACTCCCAATATTGACCCTTCTGGATTACCCTCATGGCCCAAGGGTCTTCGACTTGCTGTGCCCAGACTTGCACAAATTGGCGTAGTCAAGTACCAACTCTGCCAGTCTGGATGGGGGGACCTTCACAAGGGTTTCTGCGCTGCGCCTTGTTTCTAACCTCTTGATGGGCACAGTGGCTGCAATTGATGGGCACAGTGGCTGCAATTGATGGGCACAGTGAGGCTGCAATTGATGGGGGGTAGGGGGGGGGTCAGTATTTTTCAGAATTTTTCAGTTTGTTTGTGCCCCCCCCCCCAAAAAAAAATGAGCACCAACCTCCACTGCCTGGAACCTCAAAATGTACAGATTACTGAGGTAAACGTATGATGGTAGTTGGTAGAAGATTCCTCAGCAAAGAACGTCAGGTCTTCCTGGGTAAATTTCATGCTTCAATAGTAGGGTGACCAGACATCCCCGGTTTCCGGGGACAATCCCTGGATTGAGGAAACTGTCCCCGGACAAAGTCTGTCCCTGGTTTTGTCCCCGGATTAGATTTGAACAGGGGCTGAGGCAATTTCAAAAACAATCAGTGCAGAATTAAAAAAAAAAAAAAAATATCTGAATTGCACACCCCCACTCCAACGCTCCTACTAGCTTGGGGGGTGTACTTTTTTTCATCATCTGTGCTCCTTTCTGATGATCATGTGTTGGAGCGTAGGTTTCGGGTGCATGCCCGTTCTGCTGCTATTTGCATGTTCTTCTGCCTTGGTTTAAGTCCCTGCCAGCCAACTGCCTATCTCCTTGCCTTCCCTGGTGGAGTGATCTTCCTCCGCTCTCCACCCAGTAGTAGCTGGGGCCCGGGGAGTAAGACTTGACAGGCTGTGAGGCGGCAGGCTGATAGTCGCTGATTGCTGCCATTACTAGTAAAAAAATGTAATATGCCCCTGGATTCCATTTTAAAAATCTGGTCACCTTATTCAATAGTGATATACAAGTTTAGTTTGTGGGATATCTCATATATAGTTCAGCCATATAACTACCATCATCTATCATCATCTAAGATGCATTAGAGATATTTTTAATAATTATGTTGCTTGATATGTTATATGTATTGTGATTTATTTTCACAGTTTTTGCAGGCAAATGGTTTGATCATGTTCGAGGATGGTACACTCATAAGGATGAATACAATATCCTTTTCTTAACATATGAAGACATGATAAAGGTAAAGGATCTGAGTTTTAATATGAAAAAACTTAAACAATTGTTTATAGAGGGCCAGATTCACAGAGCCATTACGCCTGTCTAACTGGTGTTAGACTGGAGTAATTTCAAATTACGCACGTTTTCTAGCTAGTCGGAAACCTCAAACCATGAATAGACTGCTGCGGGCTTCAATTCGACTGGATTACGTGTTAGTACGCCTTCGGATCTACGCTGGGTGGACTTCCCGTCGTTTTCCACGTCGGGGTATGCAAATTAGCTTTTGCCGGCGATCCCCGAAATTATGATCTTCATTCGCAATCTCTTACGGCACCTTTAGTCATCTTTTTTTTGCGTAACACTATACCAGCTTTTTGCTGGTCTAATATTAGACAGCTCATGTTAAGTATGGCCGTCGTTCCCGCGTCGAATTTCTACGTTTTCCGACGTCTTTTATTATTTTTTACGTAAGTCGTCCGGGAATAGGAATGTTCGTAAACGACGCTACTCAAACAACGAATGACGTAACGACGTGATTTCGCGCAATGCACGGCGGGAAATTTCAGAACGGAGCATGCGCAGTTCGATCGCCACGGGGACGCGCTTAATTTAAATGCTTCACGTCCCCTAATCGCGTATTTCGATTACGCGGCGAGAAATAGACTACGCCACCGTAGCGTACGAGCAAAAATCTACCAGGATTCGGTGTAGAGCCTGGTGAAATACGGCAGCGTAGAGTATTTCGATTACGCAGCGCAATATTAAGTGTATCTGAATCTGGCCCAGAGTTTTTTTTTCTAAGTAATTAAATTATTAGGTAACCTAGGCATGATATTCACGACTGATTAAGATTGTGCTTTAGGCACAATTCATAGTGAATTCTGCAACTTGCATATAAACAATACAACTTGCAACCATAGAAGTTGAATTACTAAAACTGAAAAGTGCAAAAACCAATCAGCTTCCATGATTTTTTATTTTTTTCAAAGTTTAATTGAACAAGCTGAAGTTAGAAGCTGATTAGCTACCATGTGCAGCTTCACCAAATGTTGTCACTCTCCAGAAAATCAACCCCATAGTGTCAGCGTATCAAAGCTGCTGTAGAGCAATAGTTCTCAACCTCAGGCGGCGTACACATGACCGAGGTTCTCGCTGGAAACCAGCGAGAACCTCGCTGGAAGCTGCATTCCAGCGAGGACCTCGGCCGTGTGTACGCTCTCGGCGAGCATCCCGTCGGGAATCCCGTCGAGCAGAAATAGAGAGCACGCTCTCTATTTGCTCGATGGCCCGCCTGGATGAATGGCTGGTTGCCATTCCCGACGGGCGGGTCGCCGGTTTCGACGGCCGGCAGAGAACCGTTTGCTTATAGGGATTTGCGTAAGTTACGTCGTTTTCATTGACTATTTTCTACGTGATTTCGCGCATTCGCACTGGGATATCTCCACGGACGGCGCATGCGCAGTTAAAAAAAAACTTCCTTTACGTGGAGTCAAGCTGATTTACAATAAATCACGCCCACATCTTTCTGATTTGAATTGCACGGCCTTACACCGCAACAAGTACACTACGCCGCCGTAACTTACAGCGGAAATTGTTTGTGGATAAGGATACGCTGCTGTAACTTACAGCGGCATAGTGTAACTTAGATAAGCTACGCCAGCGGCACTTCTTTGTGGATCTGGCCCACAGTGTCTACAAAATAGGGGATATATTTATGGCATTTTTACTATAATTTTTTTTTTTTTACTAGTAATGGCGGTGATTTTTAGTGAAACTTCGACATCGGAAACTTTTGGCACTTTTTTGGGACCATTAACATTTATACAGCGATCAGAGCTAAAAATAGCCACTGATTACTGTATAAATGTCACTGGCAGGGAAGGGGTTAACAATAGGGGGCGATCAAGGGGCTATGTGTTCCCTAGGGAGGTGTTTCTAACTGTGGGGGGGGTGGACTGACTGGGAGTAGAGAGGGATCACTGTTCCTGGTCACTAGGAACATCAGATCTCTCTCTACTTCCCTGACAGTATGGGGATCTGTCTGTTTTCATTGACAGATTCCCATTCTGGCTCTCTGAGGAGCAATTGCAGGACGCCGGCAGACATTGCGGCTGGCAGACAAGCGCATTGGCTCTGGCATTGCGCCGTGGGCTTGCATGCGCCCCCTATAGCTCTTAAAATTGCCATGGCGATTTGCGCAGCCGTGTCAACCTGCCATAGTATAATAAAGGAAAATAAATAAGAGTCAATGACTTGGTATTTTGGACAGCTATTTTATCTAAGAGAAATTCCAAAAACATGGCCTATATGGGGTTAATTGTGCACTAAGGTTGAGAACCACTGCTGTTGAAAAATTATAGGGAGAGCCCACAAACCTCAAAGTAGTTTACTTCTGTGAATTGCAGCGGTGAGGTACATTGCTTTGTTTGACCCCCCAGTTTTTCTTCAACCCAAAAGCATTTCAGGTGCAATTCCAGGCTTCTGTGGACAATTTCTTCAACTCTATGCCCAAACTGAGGTATGAATTTTCAGTTAAAAACCTGCAGAAAGTGTCAATGGACGAGTGCAGTGATAACTGCACTTGTGCTTGTATTCCATTGAGAACTGTCACTGTGCAGAATGGACCTGTAGTTAATTTATTCACAGATCTCTGTGAATGAATGATGCCACAGTCACGCCAATTTCAAATCTGACAGCTGTGGCAGGGAAAAGAATCCCGGAAAGCTGTCAGAAGGGTATGATGTTCTAAATTTCCACCACAGGCAAAAATATGGTAAGCCTCTCCTTGGGACACATACCGGGAGAAATTAGGACTCTTATCTGATAAATTGGACCTCCTTCTTGTAGCAAGGTCACCAGCAGATATAGCCCTCTGCGGGGTCTGAGATGGGTCCGAGATGTTGATGTTACTGGACTCCGATCACTCCACTCACCCAATGGCTGCCTTCCTCACTCAAGAACCGCTTCCCATCCACTGTGCTTCGAGGTACGATCTCCAAGGTGGAAATGGAGCATGTAGAAGGACAAAGGTTATAGTTTTAAAACACAACTCTTTTATTGTTTATCAAAAATGTTCCAGAATATACATACCGTATTTATCGGCGTATAAGACGCACCCCAATTTTAAGAGGGGAGTTTAGGGAAAAAATGTTTTCTCAGGACCCTTTACAGTACTCAGCCTTCCCCATCCAGTTCACATCCCCCTTCATTATACATCCCCCCCCATCTAGTACACCCCCCCCCTCCATTATACATCCCCCATCCATTATACATACAGCCCCCCTCCCCAGTATACATCCCCCCATCCAGAACACAGCCCCTCATCCATTATACAGCCCCCCTCCCCAGTATACATCCCCCCATCCAGTACACAGCTCCCCATCCATTATACAGCCCCCCTCCCCAGTATACAGCCCCCATCCATTATACATTCCCCCCTCCCCAGTATACAGCCCCCCATCTATTATACCCCCCCCTCCACTCCCAGCAGACTCCAGTCTCCTGGGACAGTGCTGCCAGCATTCTCTACAGTTAAGTAACAAAAAAAAAAACACTATCAGCCCCTACCACACTGCTCCTCCTGTGTCTATTGCAAAACGAAACGAAGCTTGCATTTACCTCAATAGCTCCGTTTTTTTTTCACTGACCTGGGGTCACATGACTGCCCTCCTCTGATGGGCATGTGACTTCTGTCCTCCTCCAATCAAAGCTACACTCAGAGGAGGAGGAGAAAAGCCTGAAAAAAAACGGAGCTATAGAAACATTTACAAGCTTAGTTTTACCATTGTAAAACACAGACTATCCGCGCCCCCTGCTGGTGAAACATGATATCGGCGTATAACGCGCAGGGACTGTTTATCCTCTGCTTTCAGAGGAAAAAAGTGCGCGTTATACGCAGATAAATACGGTAATAAAAAATGCTTGCCGGCAATAAAATGTCAAATTCCAAACAAACACCCATACTTCCGGTATGAGGAAGGCAGCCATTGAGTGAGCAGAGTGATCGGAGTCCAGTCACATCAAAATCTCGGACCCATCTCAGACCCCGCAGAGGGCTTATGTCTGCAGGCGCTGGTGAGCTCGCTACAAATAGGAGGTCCACTTTATCCGGTAAGATTCCGGTAAGAGTCTTCATTTCTCCCGGTCCCAAGACGAGGCTTACCCCATTTTTCCCTGTGGTGGTGATAGAAATGTAGAACATCTTCCCATCTTTCTCAGATTGATATTGTTTTAATATTGGACTTACTTATCATTATACACGGACATTGTCCTTTAAAGTCATTGTTTTACTTTTCAGAGGCTGGATTTCAATAAGTCACTTTATTTACATTTATACACTTGAATTGACATATGTATTGCACTGTATTAATTTAAGGGTATCATAGGATTTAAACTGTCCTTATTAGTGTGACTATTTTCTTTACCTATTTTGTTTTTCATGATCATGTTAGTGTCGCTGCTCTTTTTTCACAGGAATATTTAGTTTCCTAATTTCTTATATCATTAGTGCGGTATATACACTCCCTGATAACGTTTTGGAACATGGCACTAAAGGTGGAATTCATCTTTAAGAGTAGATTTAGATGTGCACCTAAATCTACCTGTCCATTAAAAAATTGATTCATGTTTGAATTGTGCTTCAGTGGCTATTGACAGGTGATGAGGTAGCAATGTGACTCCTCCTCTCTGCCCTATTTTTGCCAACATTGTACGAAGTTGCTGAGTATTTGCTGCACTTCCCTTTTTGATTGAATGTGTTGTGTTTGATGGGCTTGCTGGCTTGCTGGCTGCTAAATGTTGTGCCCCCCAACTATACTCCCAAGATCAACTTAACTGTTCTAGTGTCAGGAAGCATGAATCAGACATACACAGATATAAATGAAAGAAGAAGGTCTTTATTAAAAACCAAACAGCAAGGTTAAAGTCCAAACCAATGATCAACAGCCAGAAGGGTCCTCCGCCGGAGCTAGGGTCGATAGCCAGGGATGGAAGTCAGCCAAGCCGGAGTCAGTAGCCAAAGGGTGGTGAGACAAAGCCGGGGATCAGGAACCAGAAGGAATGTCTGTAGGAGTCAGGTCGGAGTCAGGTCGGTAACCAGAACAGCAGCACGATCACAGGAGGGTACAAGACAAGGACCAAGCAAGGGAATGCTGCAGCAGCCGTGGTATATATGTGCTGAGCATCCAGCTCCTCCCAGAGGGAAGGAGGAGCCGCAGGATGTGGGAAGTTACAAGAAGCCCAGGAAGCAAGATGGCCGCCAGCACAAGTCAGTGATAAGAAGACTGCAAGGAGTAAGACCATAACAAGGGCCCCTCCTCCGCGGCGCAAAAAACGGCTTCTGGGGGAAGCGCACACGGAAGGCTCGGAGCAGAGCCGGAGCATGAACATCTGTGGAGTGAACCCAGGAACGCTCCTCTGGACCATAGCCGCACCAGAGAACCAAGAACTGCAACCGACCGCGGACGAGTCCAGGATATCGCTCACCTCATATTCTTCATGATCGCCCACCTGGACAGGACGAGGCCGAGGTACCGAGGAGGTGAAGCGATTGCATATTAGTGGTTTCAACAGGGAGACGTGAAACACATTGGAAATCCGCATACCAGGTGGGAGCGCAAGGGCATAGGCAACGGGGTTCACCCTGCGGAGTACACGGAAGGGACCAATAAAGCGAGGAGCCAGCTTGGGAGTGGGCACACGGAGGTTGAGGTTGCGAGTGGACAACCATACACGATCTCTGTATCTGACCTGATAGGAAGGAGCAGGCAACCGTCTGCGATCAGCCTGTAGCTTCTGGCACTGCGCAGAGACCTCGAGGGACCTCTGGATCTGTACCCATGAAGCGCGTAGAGCCGGAAGGTGGTCCTCTACAGCTGGAATATCTTGGGGAGAGAATCACTCTGGTAACACGGCAGATTGGAACCCATAATTGGCCATGAAGGGAGACGTCCCAGAGGAAGAGTTAACCGCCATGTTCCTGGCAAACTCAGCCCATGGCAGAAGGTCAACCCAATTGTCCTGGTGATCGGAGACATAGCAACGAAGGAATTGCTCCAGAGCCTGATTGGATCGCTCTGCAGCCCCATTAGACTGAGGGTGGTAAGCCGAAGAGTAGGAGAGTCGAATCCCTAACTGGGAGCAAAAGGCACGCCAGAACCTGGACACAAACTGACTTCCCCGATCCGAAATGACCTCCTTGGGCAAATCGTGAAACCGGAAGAACTCCCTGGCGAATATCGTGGCCAACTCCTGCGCAGTGGGTAATTTCTTAAGTGGAATACAGTGGCACATTTTGGAGAACCGATCCACAATCATGAGAATGACTGTATGGCCTCGGGACGCAGGAAGGTCCACAATGAAGTCCAACCCCAGGTGTGACTATGGGTGCTCCCCAATGGTAATGGGTTGTAGAAGTCCCACCGGAAGGTGCCGAGGGGACTTGTTCTGGGCAAAAACAGAACATGCCGCTACATATGCGGCAATGTCGGAGCGTAGAGAAGGCCACCAGAACAAACGTGAGACAGCCCAGGACAGCTGATTCTTTCCAGGATGTCCAGCGGTCTTGGAGTTATGGTAGGTTCGCAACAGCCGGGTACGCAACTCCTCAGGCACGAAGCATTTGACGTTGGGTCTCCCAGCGGGAGCACCAGGTTGAGGCGCCAGAATTTGCTCCCCAAGGGGAGAGGTCAAGCTGGTGCGGATGGCGGCCAAAATCAGATTTGGGGGTATGACCGGGGTCGGTATCGATTCCTCCCTGGACAGCTCGGAGTACTGACGTGATAAGGCATCCGCCCTGACGTTCTTGGAACCGGGTAAATAGGAGACCACATAGTTAAAACGTGACAGGAACAGAGCCCATCTGGCCTGACGGGGAGTCAATCTCTTGGCCTCCGAAAGGTAAGTCAGATTCTTGTGGTCTGTCAGGATGAGAACCGGAACCACCGAACCCTCGAGCATGTGCCTCCACTCCTTGAGAGCCTGCACGATGGCTAACAACTCCCTGTCACCAATCTGGTAGTTGCACTCTGCGGGAGACAGCTTCCTGGAGTAAAATCCACAGGGAAGCAGAGGACCCTCTGGTGTCCGACGCTGAGACAGAAGGGCGCCTACTCCCGTCTCAGACGCGTCCACCTCGAGGACAAAAGGCAACCCAGGATTGGGATGAGACAGTAAAGGAGCCGACACAAAGGCAGATTTCAGAGCCTTAGAGGCCCGGATGGCCTCGACCGGCCAGACCTGGGAACTACAGCCCTTCCTAGTCAGATCCGTGAGAGGCTTGGCCAGCGAGGAGAAGTCCCTGATGAACTTCCGATAGTAATTGGTGAAGCCCAAAAAGCGCTGCAGGGAACGAAGACCACTGGGCTGGGGCCACTGTAGGACTGCCGAGACCTTCTCAGGGTCCATGGAGAACCCTTCTGCGGAGATGATGTAACCTAAGAAGGTTACCTGGGATCGGTGAAATTCACATTTCTCAAGCTTACCGAAAAGCTTGTTCTCTCGTAACCGTTGCAACACTCGCTTGACATCCAGAATGTGGGCCTCCATGGATTCGGAGTATACCAAGATATCATTCAAATAGACCACCACACACTGCTGCAACAGGTCATGGAAAACATCATTGATAACTTCCTGAAAGACTGCAGGCGCATTGCACAACCCAGAGGGCATAACCAGGGATTCATAATGACCGGTCCTGGTGTTGAACGCGGTCTTCCACTCGTCACACGCCTTGATACTTACAAGGTTGTACGCAGCCCTCAGGTCGAGTTTGGTAAAGACCGTTGCTCCCCTGAGGCGGTCAAACAACTTGGAAATCAATGGAAACGGGTATGCATTCTTAATCGTGATGCGATTTAGGCCCCTATAGTCGATGCAAGGCCTCAATTCTCCGCCCTTTTACTTTACAAAGAAAAATCCAGCCCCTGCCGGGGAAGAGGATTTGCGAATGTGCCCCTGGCAAAGTGCCTCCTTCACGTACTCCTCCATGGCCTCATTTTCCGCAACCGACAAAAGATATACCCTGCCATGAGGAAGGTTGTAGATCTATGGCACAATCGTAAGGGCGGTGCGGAGGCAAGGCAACAGCGCGAACCTTATCGAATACATCCAGGTACTTCTCGTATTCAGGAGGCAACCCAGAGTACGAGGAGGCACACAACAACTTGACAGGCCCATGGATGCAACTAGCCACACACTGTGGGGACCACGAGAGGATCTCGGCCGATCTCCAATTAAAAATCGGATTATGCTTTTGGAGCCAGGGGTACCCCAAGACCACCGAATAGTGTGGAGATGAAATGACCTGAAAACAGGCCGACTCCTTGTGAACGACCCCAATGGCTATCTCCACAGGAAGGGTCTCATGTGTGACCTGCGACGGCTGGAGGGTTCTGCCGTCTATCGCCTCAAGGACCAGTGGGGAAACTCGAGCCTGCAGAGGAATGGAGTTTGCGGCAGCAAATTCACTGTCAATGAAAAACCCACCGGCACCAGAGTCCACCAATGCCTGGGTCGTCACCGAGCCCCCGACCCAGGAGAGGACAACAGAGATCAGAGGTTTATCAGCACGGGAAACCGGGGACGAAGAGACTCCACCCAAGATCTGCCCCCGACAGTATCTTAGGTGCGAGCGTTTCCCGAACGGTTCGGACATGCCAACCGAAAATGCCCACCGAGACCACAGTACATGCATCGACCTTCGCGTCTCCAAGATACCCTCTCCCCCTCAGACAGGCGAGCAACCCCCAGTTGCATGGGCTCACCCTCAGGCCGATCAGCCTCAGAAGGCGTGGGAGGAGAGGGAGGCACGGGTGGGACAGCAAACGTAGGCGCCAAACTGTTAGGAGACCTCCAAGGCATCCGAGAGACCATGTGAGAAAGCAATGACCAGAGCCTCATTATTCCAGCCCACCTCTGCTGCCAGGGTACGAAACTCAATGGCGTATTTGGCTACCGATCGTGAACCCTGTTTGATGGACATGAGGAGCTTCGCAGCAGAGGCAGAGCGAGCCGGCACATCGAAAACCTTCCGAAGAGAAGCAACAAAACCGGAAAACTCGGCAACCACCGGATTGTTGTTCTCCCATAAGGGGCTTGCCCAGGCCAAGGCCTTGTCCGAGAGTAGCGAGATCAGGAAGCCCACCATCGATCTCTCAGTGGGAAAGGCATTTGGCAGCAACGCGAAATAAATGCCCACTTGATTAAGGAAACCTCGGCACTGAGTAGGCTCTCCCCCAAAGCGCTGCGGGAGGGGGGCAGAGCCGGTCATACCCCAAGACACCGTAGGCGCAACAACAGGTGACGGGGTAGACTCTGGCGCATCAACCGGAGCAGCAGTAGGAGCGGGCCCAGGAGCGACAACCGACCTATCGGCAACAGGAGCGAGATGAGCCGTGCGTGCAAGCAGGGTTTGCAATGCCTGAGCGAACTGACCCAGCAGGTGATCCTGCTGATCAAGTCTGGCAACCAACATGAGTAGCGGAGGCGGCCCTTTACCGTCAGGATTCATGGCTTGGTTCTAATGTCAGGAAGCATGAATCAGACGTACACAGATATAAATGAAAGAAGATCTTTATTAAAAACCAAACAGCAAGGTTAAAGTCCAAACCGACGATCAACAGCCAGAAGGGTCCTCCGCCGGAGCCAGGGTCGATAGCCAGGGATGGAAGTCAGCCAAGCCGGAGTCAGTAGCCAAAGGGTGGTGAGACGAAGCCGGGGATCAGGAACCAGAAGGAACGTCCGTAGGAGCCGGGTCGGTAACCAGAACAGCAGCACGATCACAGGAGGGTACAAGACAAGGACCAAGCAAGGGAATGCTGCAGCAGCCATGGTATATATGTAATAAAAAGGTGTATCACGGCCTATAGAACACCTCCCAGAAAACACTAGCAACAAACTTCATATATAGAAAATATAAACCAGAAAAACGTTACCTACTAAATTGGTTAGCTAAACAGCAAAACCAATAAGGAGAAAGCAGCTATTTAAAATACAGTCAGATATATAAAATAATGGTACATAGACTAAACATAACATTAAAATGTCAAATTAGTACAGAAACCATAAACAGCGCTGGTGATAATAGTCCGGTGTAGATCCAAAAAAGGAAAGGTATCACCTCTACACTGCAGTGCAATAATAGTGACAGAGTGTACATGGGAGAGGAAAATAATAATATTAATGAGTCCGTTGATAGTTGATTTAGAAGATAGGATAGCAAGCACCTTCCACCTATACTCTTGATCACCACGTGGGACTATAAATCCCCCTCAGGGGTACGCACTCACCGAAAACCCCTGGGGGTAAAGCAGTATATGAATGTCCACAGATAGTATCACTCTTCACATTAGAAGGGATCCGGTCACATGTCTACGGGTCTCCAGATAGTACAAAAAACACAGGAAAGGGCATATAGCGTAATTCCGTTTTAATGCAGCACACAAGAGAACCCACATATAAAACCCTTCAAACAATGCACGTACATAAAAACATAGAAATAAGCGCCTATAGTCACCCTCTCCAGCAAGAGAGACGAACCGTGCTGTCACACTGGATGCGCCGACTTCCAGCACCTCCTGGTTTCAAGCGCGGCTCAGGTGGAGCGCACGTGTCACTTCCTGGCGTCGTTGAGGCCACTCCCTGACGCGTTTCGTCATAGGACTTCGACAGAGGGAGTGACGTTACGACGGCGGACACAGGATTTAAGAAGTACTCCCCATCAGAGTTAAGCCAATCACCACAGAGCGAGGGCGGACTAGGTGCCTGCTCCGCCCCAACCCTGGTATCATCCGGTGTTCGTATGTAGACTCCGACGGGGCTTCCAACGATTTATGCCGCATATCATACTCAAACGAGCATATATATGTTACGGGCATACCACAAACAATAATATCACACATAGTGTGCGCATTTAAAGTCAAAACGGTGAAAAGTTTTACTCATACCTTAAATGCTAATCAACAAACCTATTTAAAAAACAACATTCAGGATTATTATATTCGCATACAATAATCTATGATAACTTATGTTCTTAAACAGCTAATAGGCTGAACGTAAAAGGGTAAAAAATTATAACATATATAAAAATAATAATAATAGTAAATATATACACCCACACCGTGGTATATATACTGAGAAACCATAGCGCAGTCACTATAATAGATTGCAAATACACACCAAATTAGCCAAGAGGCGGTTAATTATAGTGCAGTGACCCATAGGCTCCATCTAGCGGTGAATTTATATAACTACATGCCTCATACACAAATTTGAACAGTCCGATTTGTTCAAAGAGCATGAAGCTCATAAAGATAGTAATATAAATAAATCAAATCAATTGAATCAACATAAATTATAAGCGAATATAATAAGACCATAAGATACACATGAATAAAAAACACATAGCTAAAAAAATATTCACATTAGTAATTCAATATGGTCAATTAAATACTATAGCTCAGAAATTGTCAATAATCGTACACCACAGACTCCATCTAGTGGTGATTGAATAGATTGTCACCCAAAAACTAGACATATGGAGCAGCTCACCACAGATACAGTCAATAATCACTAATAAAGCAGTTTATGTCTAATTCAATGTTCAAGCCCCTAGGCGCAAGTGTATCGGCTGAGAAAATCCATTGGGTCTCTCTTTTGGATAGATCTCTTACTAGATTCGACCCTCGCCATGTAGGCTTTAAATGATCAATGCCCCAAAATAATAGACCACTAGGGTCTTCATTATGATGTAATTTAAAGTGTAAAGACAGGTTATGGTCTTTATAACCTAACAAAATGTTGGCAATATGCTCTCCAATACGTACTTTCAATTGGCGTTTAGTGCGTCCAATATATAACAGCCCACAAGGACATTGTACAGCATACACTACATGTGTAGTATTGCATGTTATAAATTCACTAATAGTAAACTCTTTGTGATTAGAGCTAGAGGTGAATTTCTTAACGGCTCTTAGAGGGCGAGTTATTTCACGACAGGCCCTACACTTTCTACATGCATAGAAGCCATCACAATCCCAGAAACTCGATGGTCTAGTGGGGGGGTCTACAATCTTCCGCACTAGTTTATCTGAAAAACGTTGTGCCTTTCTATAAATAAAGCCTGGTTTGGCCGGTAATACTGTCATTAAGGTTTTATCCATCAATAGAATATGCCAATGTTTAGAGAAGATTTCCTCTACTTCTTTATATTGGGCATGATAGCCAGATAAAAAATTCCATTCCCGGTTAATGGGGAGCCTTAAGGTTATATTATCCTGAAGGAAGTGGGTTCTTGGCTGAGACGCTAAGTTACTTATAATAGACTCCAAGAATTCCTTTTTATAACCCTTCTCCAGAAATTTTCCTTTTATCAGTTCAGCTTGTGCCATGAAATCCGACGTATCCGTGCAGTTTCTCTTTACACGTGTAAGCTGGCCTTTGGGAATATTTTTCAACCACATAGGGTGGTGTCCACTACTTAGAGGTAAATAACTGTTCGAGTCTGTAGGCTTAAAAAACACTTTTGTAGACAGACTTGTATTAGATCTAAAAATCTCTAGATCTAAAAAATTGATACTATCACTACTAATAGTGCTAGTGAGAACTATACTTTTAGTATTGGAATTCAGTTCTTCTAAAAATGATTGTAGAGAGGAGAGGGGACCATCCCATATAAAGAACAGGTCGTCTATATATCTTTTATAGAACAAAAGAGATGGGCGTGGTATCGAGAAAACAACCTTGTCCTCCCACTCTCCCATAAACATATTAGCTATGCTGGGGGCAAACCGAGCCCCCATAGCTACTCCCCTACGTTGTGAATAGAACTCCCCTCCATACCAAAAAAAGTTATGACCCAGGCAGAAGTCTAACGCATTCCTTAGGAAAACTTTTTTATTATGAGAGATGTCATCTCGACGACTGAGACCCCAATTAAGTGCTAACAAAGCGTCATCATGTTGGATGACTGTATATAAAGATGTAACATCTGCCGTTACGAGATATACTTCATCTTTACCGGTCAAGTCAATATTTTGAAGCATTTGTAGAAGACTCTTTGTGTCTTTTAGATAAGCTCGAGTATGTATTACACACTCTTGTAAATATAAGTCCAAATATTGACCCAACCTTGATGATAATGACCCTATTCCATTAACGATCGGTCTACCTGGGGGGACCTGGATATTTTTATGGATCTTTGGGAGCGTATAAATTGTAGGAATTCTATTTGAACTAGGTAGTAGATATTTTCTTTCTCTACCATTAAGCACTCCTGACTTGGAACCCATATTGATCAAATGTTCTAAATCCCTTTCATACTGTGATGACGGGTCACTATTCAATTTCACATATGTGCTTTGATCACTTAACATTTCTGTCAGCTGATTCTCATAGAATGCCTTATCCAAAATAACAACTCCCCCACCTTTATCAGCTGGACGAATTATTAAGTTCTTTTTTTCTTCTAACATCTTTATTCCATCCAGAATGTATTGAGGGTTGACATTTTTTCTAGGTTTAATGTGTTCCAGATCTCTTAATACAAGACCCTTAAAGACCTCTATTTGATGGTTCCCTTTATTCAGGGGATTAAACAGTGACTTATTCCTCAAGCCACTGTCTAAGGCCACCGAAGCTGACCCGAAGGTAGACTCTGAGTTCTTATTTAGAAAATACTTTTTCATATTTATTTTGCGTACATATTTATGGATGTCAATAAAGACGTTAAACTTGTTAATGGGTCTTTTAAGGCCACATTTTAGGCCCAAGTGTAGTATATTAGTTTCTTTGGGGGATAAGACGGTATTACTTAGATTAAAAATACCACCTCTATCTATACTCTCCTTCTTTTTCTGGACCCTTCGTCCCGATCTACATCCTCTGGGTCTTCTCTCCTTGTATTGGGGTGATATACATAATCCCTCTCCCAATGGGCAGGCTCTCTCCAATGTTGTTCCACATAACCTGGTGCGTGTTGGGGATGTGAAGGGGGTCTTCCCCTTCTCTGGGGCGCACCCCGTCCTCGTTTCTGGCCTCCCCTCCCTCTCCCTAAAAAAGGTTTGGGAGATTGTGGGCGGCCCCTACCGTGGTCATCCCATAATGGTTCAAAACGATTTTGTATTGGGACCTGATAGTGTCTCTCATTAGAAGGACCTGGATGACCCGCATTATAAGGATCCCTTGCCCCATTACCCCTCCCTTGATTGTTATTAGATCTAGCAGGGGTAGGCTGCTCTCTAGGGGGTCTGTGTGGGAGATCTATCCTTCTGCTCTCATTAGAGCTTTGAATAGTAGTGGGAGCTGGATTATCTTCTGATATAGATTCCATTTGTGTAGGTGTCCCATTTGTATTAGTTCCTGTTTGTTGCCAAAGATATACATTCTTTGTGTGAAAGTCTCCTAAATCACGATGAAACTTTTTTATTTTTTTATTTTGTGTGTCCTTATCGACTTTTTCCAATTTCTTTTTAATACGAATATTGAAATCAGTCAACTGCTGTGTGTCTTTAATAGGGTCAAGCTGTGTTTTTAAATCATTAATTTTACCTACCAGAATGCCCATTTTTTTCCTTTTACGTTTCAGTACAAGTTCTTGTAACTTCGTACCAACATTATTAAAAAAATTATACCATTCATTCACAGACTCTGTGTCGTCCAACCCATCCTGGGGCACAACATCCCATCTCAAACTTCTGGTAATAATGTTTTCTTTTGCATATTGCTCTAATGTGCATATGTCCCACCAAGTGCGGACTTGTTTCTCAAGCACATTCCCTAAGGTGGTCATAATTGCATTATAATTAACCTGTGTCGATGTTTGTTCAGTGACAGCAAATACATTCTCAATGTCTATAATTCTATTACTTAGAAATTGCAAGGCATCCATGGCTGCTAGGATAAAGGAAAAGCAGAAATAAAAAGGTGTATCACGGCCTATAGAACACCTCCCAGCGCTGAGCATCCAGCTCCTCCCAGAGGGAAGGAGGAGCCGCAGGGCTGAAGCTCTAAATCATTTGATTTAAAACCACTTCAGCCCCAGACCATTCTGCTGGTCAATGACCGGGCCACTTTTTGCGATTCGGCGTTGCTTCATTGTTTAACTGACAATTGCGCAGTCGTGCAACTTGGCTCCTAAACAAAATTAACATCCTTTTTTTCCCACAAATAGAGCTTCCTTTGGTGGCATTTGATCAACTCGGCGGTTTTTATTTTTTGCGCTATAAACAAAAATAGAGGGACAATTTAAAAAAAAAAAAATGTTTTTTTTTTTGCTATAATAAATATCCCCCAAAATATATTAAAAAAAAGTTTATTTTTCCCTCAGTTTAGGCCGATACGTATTCTTCTACATATTTTTCGTAAAAAAAAAACGCAATAAGCGTTTATTGATTGGTTTGCGCAAAAATTATACCGTCTACAAAATAGGGGATAGTTTTATGGCATTTTTATTATTATTTTTTTTTTTTTACTAGTAATGCCGGCGATCTGTGATTTTTATTGGTACTGCGACCTTATGGCGCACACATCGGACACATTTGACACAGTTTTGGGACCATTGTCATTTTTATAGTGATCAGTGCTTTAAAAATGCATTTATATACTGTAAAAATGTCACTGGCAGAGAAGGGGTTAACACTAGGGGGCGATAAAGGGGTTAATTATGTTCCCTAAAGTGTGTTATAACTAAGGGGGGGGTGGGTCTGACTAGGGGAAATCACAGATTGCTGTTCATACATTGTATGAACATACGATCAGTCATTTCTCCCCCTGAAAGAATCGGGAGCTGTATGTTTACACACACAGCTCATGATTCTTGCTCTATCATGAGCGTTAATTGCACCTGCCGGGCACTCGCATCTGTACCAGGATTGAGCAGGGGGCGCATGCGCCCCTAGTGGCCGCAAAACAAAATCACGCTATATTACGTGATTTTTCCGCAGCCGAGCCGACCTGCTGCCGTAAAACTGCGGTGGGGGATCAGCAAGAGGTTGAATAAGAATATGGGGAATAGGTGCGTGCAGAGAATGGGAGATGGTGGTGCAAAGAGTTTTTACATTGTTTTTACCCTCACTATGTTAAACTGTGGTGTAATTGGCCAATATGGATGAGCTTTATGTTTGGGTCCAACATGACTTTGACTCGCCCTTCAGGTCTGGTATGGATAACCCTGCACCAAATTTAAAAAGAAAATGGCGTGGGGTTCTCCCCAAAAATCCATGGCATGGCATGGCATGGGGTTCCCCCCAAAAATCCATACCAAACCCTTCAGGCACTCCCTTTATATCTGGATTAGATCGGATCTTACTCAATAGGGGTTCCACAGATAATGCAAATAAAAGAGGAGATAGGGGGCAACCCTGTCTAGTCCCATTTGACAGTTTAAAAGGTGGCGACAGTATTCCGTTCACTCTGACCTGGGCCGTTGGGTGAGTATAGTTACTTGCGATCCATTGCAGCATCTTTTTACCGAACCCCATGTGTCTCAATACCATAAACATAAATTGCCAGTTTATCCGGTCAAAAGCTTTTTCAGCATCCGTTCCGAGAAAGACACACAGGGTTCGGGAAGTACTTGACCGTATTATCTCGAGTCTTGACCGTATTATCTCGAGCTTCCCGCATCTGCATGAATCCCACCTGATCTTTGTGTACAAGCCCAAGTATGTACTGCTGTACCCGCCTTGCCAAAATCTTAGCAAAGAGCTTCAGGTCTTCATTCAATAGTGAGATTGGTCTGTAACTCCCGCATTGAGAAGGATAATTTCCCTCCTTGGGAATAACCGCTATCACCGCTTTTAATGATTCAGTATGGAAGGTACCTATATCTCCTAAGCCGTTAAGCATTTTTACCATAAATGGGCCCATCTCCGGGAGAAAAAGTCTATAATATTGAATAGTGTACCCGTCCGGGCCCGGCGATTTCCCTCCTTTGCCCTTTTTCACTACCTCCTGTATCTCTTCTATGGTGATAGGTTTTTCCATCTCTTGGCTCATCTCTGGCGTTAAACTCGGGATACCTTAAGTTGCTATATAATTTCCCATTGCCACATGGTCCTGAGAACTTGTTTGCAAGTTGTACAAAGTACTATAATAGTCCCCAAATCTCTGTGCTATCTCTCTAGGTAGAGTGAGTTTCTCCCCTCCTGTTCCCTGAATTATTGGAATATAAGTCTTTATTTGTTGTTCCTTTAACAAGCTGGCCAGTTGCTTCCCGCATTTATTCCCAAATTCATAATTCTGCCGTCTACCAATCTGTATTGCCCTTTTCGCTCTATATAAGAGTAATTCTGTAATTTGTCTATGTGCCGCCAGGAGGTCCCGTTCTAACTCTGGACTGGGGCTCTGTTTGTGTCTTATTTCCAGACTTGCAATGTCTGTCATAAGGGTTGTTACCTTTAGTTCCCTTTCCCTCTTTATCCTTGCCCCATGTTTCATCAAAACTCCCCTTATCACCGCCTTATGGGCCTCCAAAACCACCCCTAGATTACAGTCTGGAGTATCGTTTGTCTCAAAGTACCACTTTAATTCCTTCCGCACATCTTCCAATACAACGTCATCCTGTAGTAGGCTCTCGTTCAGTCTCCAGGACCCGGGTCCCGGAGGCCGAGAGTCCCCTAATGTATATTTCAAAAGAATTGGGGCTTGGTCTGTCCACATAATTTCCCCTATTCCAACCTCATTAACTGCATGTAACTGATTATGTGGGATAAAGTAATAATCTATACAGGAATATATTTTATGCAGAATATATCTTATCTTGTGCATTAGTCTCCATATATCTATTAATCTCGCCTGTTGCAACATCTGCTGTATTCGTTTCCGGGTTCCCCCCGTGACTGACGATCCACCATTGGATCTAGGGGCATGTTCATATCCCCTCCCATTATCAACTGTCCTTCCTGGAAGCCTGCCAGTTTATCCAAAAACTTCTTCAGGAACCGATCCTGTTGTGTATTGGGGGCGTAGAAGGTGGCCAGTGTTATTACCATGCCCCCTATCGTCACTTTCAATACTAAGTACTGCCCCCCGGTATCCACCAAGGATTCTGTCAATGACCACGGGGTATTATTTGAGATTAAAATTGAAACTCCCCCTTCTTTGCCTCTGGGTTTGTCGCATGGTATACCGTCGAAAAGACTCTGGGCCAGATTCTCAAAGGACTTACGCTGGCGTATCTCGAGATTTGCAGCAGCATAAGTCTAAATCTGCGCCGTCGTATCTATGCACCGTACCCACAGAACCAGATGCGCTCGAAACTAGGCTTTTCCCGACCGGCGTAACTTGCCTACATCTACGCATCTTAGGCGCATATTTACGCCGAACGCATCTGGTGCACCCATTGATTTTATATGCGAATATGCAAATGAGAGAGATACGCCGATTCCCGAACATGCGTGCGTTCGGCGCAGGCTATGCGTGGTGCGCCTAAGCTGTACAGCCGGCCTAAAGTTACCCCTCATAAAGCAGGGGTAATTTTGCACCAGACTTGCCCAAGTCAGCTGGAGAGTAGCTTCAGCAGCACCGTTACGGACGAGCTGAACAACCACACTTGCAGGACAACACATTTGTATGCCAACATGCCAGGGGCAGGCATTACTGTGTGCAGAGGCGCGTAGAAGGAGGAGGAGGGCACGGGAGAGGATATACCGAACGCGCATTAATGTCCTTGGCATGGGGGAATTGGAGGTGTATCGCATCTTCAGATTCAGCCCTGAAGCAATCCAGGAAATAGCCACAGCACTGCATAATGACCTCACCAGCCAGACACACCGCTCACACTGCACTGCAGCCACTGGTCAAGGTACTGGCAACACTCCATTTCCTTGCCAGTGGATCTTTTCAACGTACAAGTGGAGTTGTGTCTGGGATGTCACAAACCAGCATGAGCAGATGTGTGCACCAGGTTGTCCCCGCAATCCTCACACGCATGTCCCACCACATCATCAGACCCACCCAGGAGCATCTGCGGCAGAAAGCAATGCGGGATTTCTGCCTAATTGACAGATTGCCACGCACCATAGGGGCCATTGATTGCACACATGTGGCACTACAGCCCCCCGTGCCACAGAGCACATATATCGCAATCGGAAGCATTGGCATTCCATCAACGTACAGGTGATAGCTGACACCAAATGCCTCATATGGCACATCTGTGCCAAACACCCTGGGTCCAGCCACGACAGCTACATATACCGTCAAAGTCACATCCCAACGGAATTCGAACAGAACGTGTATGGGGACAGCTGGCTGGTTGGTGAGTGACATGGGAGTCAGGCATGACTGTCCGACCCCATGATGCAGACATCACGAGGGGCACATGCATGACTAACATCCTCCTGTCTTTTCCCTTCCAGGTGACGCGGCATATGTCCTTGGACCCCATCTCATGACTCCATTCCGGAATCCCCAAACCAGAGGAGAGAGAAGATACAATGAAGCACACATACGCACCCGTGCAGTGGTGGAGCGCACATTTGGCCTCCTGAAGTCCCGTTTCCGATGCCTGGATAAGTCTGGGGGGGGCCCTGTTGTATTCCCCAAACTTTGTGTGACAGATCATCGGTGCATGTTGCATTCTGCACAACTACGCCATGAGAAAGGGCCTGCAGATTGACATACATGATGATCTAACCCACAACCAGACAGTCCCCCCCTGCCAGAGGAAACCCCATCTGCTGATGGAACAGCAGTCAGGAGGTGCCTCGTGGAACGAATCTTTGAACGTTAAACACACACATTCATCATGGCACACGGACAATGCATGCATGCGCACCACTGTGGTCCATAGATCACACACACCACATCCACATCATATTGAATTAGCCCAAGTCCACCACACGGGACTTGGGAGCAGCAACGCCGCGTCGAGGCCCCAATGGTGTTGCTGTCCATTCATACCACATTCACACGGTCGTTGGGATAACTTCTCCCCAACGACCGAGGGTGACACCCCTTACAGACAGGAGTGTCACCCCCACATTCACACACCATTAACACTGTAGCCTGCACTACTGACCGTGTGCAGTCATTAAAACAAAAATAACTCTTAACCAGAGCAGAAAAACAGAAATAGCTCTTAACCAGAACAGAAAAACAGAAATAGCTCTTAACCAGAGCATAAAAATTAACAAAAAATAATCACTTGCCTGGCGCGGGCTACGCCTGGTGCCCAGGCTCCTGGCCCTCAGTTTCCTTGGGGGAGCCTCAGGTGGGGGGCACCAGGTGGGGGGGCATTAGGTGGAGGAGCATCCCCAAGTCGCTCCTGGGCTGCCTGCCTGCCCTCCAAAGCCACCGCTATGCGGATGAGAACCGACTCAAGCTGTCTGGGCCTGTATGGCCACTCTTAGGCACTTCACCTCCCCCACAAGTTCAGCAGTTGTCGCCTGCAGCTCCCAGAGGCTGGTGATCGTGGTAGGGGCCCGAGGAGGCCAGGCTGTCTGCCAGGCGCCTCATTTCCACCACTACTTCGGACATATGGCGACTCTGCCGGTCCTGCTGCCTTGCCAGATGTTCCTGGAGAAAATCAGAGTCACCCCTTGTCTTCCTGGTCGCCTTCCTGGGGCCAGGAGTGGCTGAGGCCCTTCCATAGGGGGAGGACCTTGAGGGGCTGCTGATGACGGGGATGGAACAGGAGGGACTTGAGATGTTGGGGGTGGACCCTGGGGGGCTGGAGATGATGGGGGTGGTTGTGTGCGATGGTCCTGCGAACACACTAGACCCATCTAAAAAGAGGCAAACCTCCTGGTCCATAGAGACCACTTCCTCCTCAACCACCTCTTCTGTTGTGGTCTGGGCACTCCCCTCCACCAATGCCTCTTGGCTTCCCAGGGGGGCAGCCACAGGAACAGGATGTTCCAGGGATGGGGTTGGACGGCCACAGGCAGCATCAGACGGCCCAGCTCCATCCTGCACATCTGTGGATGACACAAAACATTCACATGTTGGTGGACCCACACACTTGGCACATGTTCCCTTCCACCCCTCACATGCTACACACCAGGTAGTAGATAAAACACACTTACCTGTCCTCAAGGCCAGCTCAACTGAGTCATAGCCCGCAACTCCCTCCACCTGCTCCCTCTGAAGACAAAGGGCAATCACTCTCTCCTCAGAAGTCAGCCAGATCGCACAGGCTGGTCCACCCCCAGTGGCCCTGGCATGCCGACTTACCTCACCCAGCTTGCCTCTGACAACATGCCGCAGATCATTAATTTTCTTGGCAATGTCCTGGGGTGTCCTGACCTCATGAGACAGGGCATTTACCTGGGCAGCAATCTTCATGAGGATCTCATCCTTTTTGGATTTGCTGGTGCTTGTACTCTCTGCCCCATGGAGGCGAGAATCATACCTCTCCATGGCCGATATGATAATGGCCCTCTCCTCTGGGGAGAAGTTTTTCTTCTGTCTCTCCTTCCTGGGAGCAGGCATGTCACAACACAGACCGCAAAAGTAGTTACACCACCCAAAAAAAAATGGTGTACTTTTGCGCTCGATGGGCGCATGTCTGCCCGCATTTATGAACTGGATGAAGACAATTGGCCGGCCTATCTTAGGGGTCATGACCTGCATTGTTTTGCGCATGCGCAGAGGGGTGCGGGCCATAGGTCCACATCACGGCACATGCTCTGTTCGTTCCGGCGTTCATTTGCATGGGGTCACGCTTCATTTAAATGGATCACGCCCACTTCCCTCCTACTTCGAATTACGCCGGCTTACGCCAATGAATTTAGGTTGCGCCGGCGCATTGTTGCACGCATTTGCTCCAAGAATACGGTTCATGCCTCTCGAAGTTATGTCGGCGTAGCGCATCTGATATGCGATACGCCCGCATAAAGATGCGCCGATCTCCGAAAATCTGGCCCTCTGTTTTTAAGAAAGGGGAGCCCCCTTCATAAAATGTGTCTCTTGTACAAATGCTATATTACTTTCCCTTTTCTTCAATTCCTGTAATAAGATCCTTCTCTTTTCCGGTATATTTAATCCCTTAGCATTAATTGATATTATTGAAAGGGCATCCATTTCTAAGCCAAAGTAAACACAAATCAGGAACAGGCCTTCAGGGCCAGGAAGGCCTCGACAATCCACCACAAGCAAAGTCTGGTCACAGCGGTGCGAAAAAGAGGGAGACGTGGCAAAAAAAAAGATGGAAAAAACAACAAAAAGAAACCTCCCCCTCCCAAATCAACCCTCCCCCTACTCTAAACTGATATCACTGGAGCAAGAGGGAAGGAGATATTAAACCTCCCCTCACCCCAGGGGTATCCCAAAGCCAATGCTTTAGACACTCTCAATCCCTACCCCCAGTGAGTGTTGGCCTAACAGGGAAGATTACCCGCCCATGCCTCGGTGAGGGATTCCCCCGTCCCCTCCTCCAGCTCCTTCCATCCACTTTCATATGCCTAAATGTACTACTTAGTAATTGAAATTTGACCCCCGCCCACCCCTGTGTCTTAGCACAATCCTCCTAGAAAGGAAAAAAGAAAAAAGGAAATAGAAGAACCCCCCCCCCCCCAAGAAAGGGGTCAGGTCGGGGGGTGTCTTAAAATGAAAAAAGGGAGAGAAAAAAGAGAGAAAAAAAATATCTCTCTCTCCACTTCCTCGGCTTCTTCTTCTACACTCTCCTAAAACAAACCAAGAAGCGTGAACATTGCCTGGTGGTACCGATCTAATGAACCCTAATCTAACCCTTACCCCGCCCTCACCCCGAGTCCCTTTGGAATAATACCCCAAAACCTTGAACTCCCCAAATTTCAATGCCCCCCCCTAAAGTGCCCCCCCCCCCGGACTTCTAACTTGATCATTTGCTCAGCCTTTAAACTAGACCCACCTTTTCAAGTCCTTTATACCAGTTCTTTCTCTCATCGATACAGCATTTTATACAATATATCCCTTACCCAACCTATAACTTTAACTGTATCATCAGAAACCTCTTCCCAAGCAGGTCTATATCATTTGTCAGAATGGTAGGATAGAGGGAGAATTCAAGGAGAGCGCAAAATAAACATACAGGGCCAGATTCTCTAAGAATTCCGGCGCATCGTACTAGAGCAAGTGCTTTAATCTCAAAGCACTTGCTCCGTAGTTTTCGCCGGCGTCACGTAAATCGCCCAGCGTAAACCCGCGCAATTCAAATGGGGCGGCTTGTATTTAAGTAAATTTATGTAAATTAAGCGCGCCCCCGCGAACGAACTGCGCATGCGCCGGCCGGGGAAAAAGCCCAGTGCGCATGCTCCAGCTCACGTCGGAAAGCGTTGTTGAAACCGATGTCAAAACGACGTGAGCGTCATTTACGCAACTCCCTATTCGCGAACGAGTTAGTAAAACGACGTAAGCAACGGAAAAAGCCGACGCTGACCCGACGCCATACTTAACATGGCATCCGACGGCACCCGACGGCATCCGACAGAACTTCGTAAGGTTACTCCACATAGAGCCTAGCCTCATTTGCATATGCAAATGAGAAATCAACGTAAAGGCCACCTAGTGGCCGGAGTTGTCATTACACCTACGATCCGCAAGTGTAATGGTTTTACACTTGTCGGATGTTGCAGCATATCTATGCAAAAGTGATGCTAAGCATCACGCGCATAGATACGAGGCAAAAAAAACGGCGATACGATGGGGTATCTGAGATACTCCGTCGTATCGCCGCTGAGAACCTGGCCCACAATGTGCCCTTCCCCCCACTCCCATCTTACTAATATAACCCCCCCTTCCTCCCCAACCCTCCCTCTGTCCCTATATAAACCTTACCCCTCCCCTTGCATATCCGTGCTCATGTTTGTGCTACTAATTAGGTCCAGTTATCAAACTGGATTTAGTCTGTGTCTGTTGATTCCCTCTATAGCACCTATTGTGTTACTCCTCCATACTAGTTCGCACCCTCAGAACCTCCCAAAAAAATGATATATAAAAAAAAAGAATCCCCCCTCCCCTCTCCATCCCCTCCACCCCCACCCCCAAGACTATTTACTGATCTCCGAATACTTAGATATGTCCCGAAGGGAAAAAAAGGGGGGGGGAGGCCCCCCCGCACTCTTTGGTGCAGGTTGTGCAACCTATCCCACAATTCCCATCTTGCATACCTTATAATACCCCCCACCCCCAGTAGCCTCCCCCATTACCAAACCATCACCCTGTGCCAAAAAAATATATAAAATGATATAACTTTTGCAAGTTCCCACCCTACCCCCCACCCCTTCCCCGGGCCCTCCCGCCCCTCGCTCCCCCTAACCCCACCCCAATTAGCCCCAACCCCAGTACCACAGTAGCAACATTCTCCCCTGGCCCTGCCCCTCCCCAACTCCTCCCCAATGGAGAAGAGAGGAACTGCAGAGGGCAGTGGTCAGGGCATACTAAGTGTGAGATCATAAAATACTGCTAAAAATAAACATATACAAGGATAAATAACATCGACCAGAGTGCAAAGTCCATTATAGAACAAAATCATACTTAATGACAGTTATTCCACCCTCCCCCCTCCCAAGGGTCCAAACAAAAAAAATCCCAATGGAAAAATGAGGACATCCAGTACACAAAGCAAATTATTTTCTTATTCCTTCTTTCCATAATTTAGGGTTTCTTAAAATCTGCCTTTCTAGGATTTAGCTGCAACCAGTCTGGGACCACAAACGGTTCATTCCTGGGAGGTCTCCTCTTGAACGCAGCCAAAATGAGGACGGCCCCTTCTTAATGAGCACTTAATCTCCACCTGTAAGACCCTCTCCAGTCCTTCACCCGGTCCAGTATTGGACAGAGTAATGCTCTACAATGGAGAGTGGCATTTGATAAGTCAGGTAGAATCTTCACCTGCGCCCCATGAAATTCAATTGTGCCAACCTCCCATGACTTCCGTAAGATTGCCTCCTTGTGTAAAAAATAGTGTAGTCGGCAGATCACATCCCGGGGGAGACTGTTATCTTTTGATTTGGGGCCCAAAGCCCTATGTATTCTGTCCATCTCATAATTTAATAAAATATTGTCTTTCATAACACTCTGCAATATACACCTTACTATGTCCTGTAAGACCGCGTACACGCGATCAAATTTGTCTGATGCCGACGGACCGTTTCAGCAGACAAATCCGATCGTGTGTTTGGGCTAGCGGACATGTTTGTCCGGCGAACAAATTTAAAGCATGCTTTAAAATTTGTCCGCCGGAGACATGTCCGTCGGATATGTCCGCTGGTTAGTACACTAACCAGCGGACATACCTGCCCGCACATGCGTTGAATGGATTCGACGCATGCGTGGAAGTTTTTCACTTCCTGGTTTGGTGATGTGGCGGCGTCAATGTCACCGCCACGTCACCGCGCTGTCTGCCTGCAGGGATTTTGATCCGATGGTGTGTACACACCGCCGGACGAAAATCCCGAGGAGACATGTCCGATGAAAACGGTTCGCGGACCGTTTCCATCGGACATGTCCCTCCGTGTGTATGCAGCCTAAGTCTTCCTGGTCTGCCGGTTCTGCGACCCCCCGAATACGTATATTATTACGGCGACTCCTGTCCTGGAGCTCCTCCAGCTGCAGCTGCAAGGAGACCGAGACATTCATCTGTATATTCCTCTCATTTTCCAGTAACCCCACACGCTGCTCAAGGGCCTTCAAACCACTCTCCCCCTCTGCTGTGTGGACCTATAAGTCCTGTATTTCATTCCAGACCAACTCCAGATCCCTGGAATGCGCCTCCTCCACCTTTGCAATCAAGTCAGTGATATCAGACCTGGTAGGGAGCGCTTTAATTAGGGTTTTGAGGACTTCCATCTAATTTTTTAGCTCTCCTGCTTCCCGTGGAGGGGGGGAACTATAGCCCCTGCTAGAGTAGCAGACATACGGGGGCTCTGTGGAGTGATCTGAAGAGCCTCCACGTCTGCTCTCACAGACATTTGATGCTGGGGTGTTATCACACAGAGATTCCCACTTAACTGCGCATCTGCCCCCAGCACCCCGCTCTTACCTTCAGAGAGCCACCCCCCTGTATAGTGGGAAATAGGGATGAGCTTTGTGTTCGAAACAAATGTATGTTTGAATCGAACATCGGCCGTTCGGTCGTTCGACGAATATCTAACAAAAACCATTGTTTGTGGCAAATTCGAGTGAAACGAAACGGCGCATAATTCACTGCGGCATTGCGCCCTGATGATTGGCCAAACATGCACTATGACCCTGCATGCTTGGCCAATCACAGCACGCAAAAAAAGGAGAGCCATAATTGGCCAAAGCCTGGGTGCTTTGGCCAATTATGGCTCAGGGCTTTAGCACACGCCCCACACTATATAAGGCCGCCTGCTCGGCGGCCTCGTGTAGTGTGTTCCGGCTTGTTAATGAGAGAGACAGAGAGATTGTCTTTAGCTAGCTAGAGAGAGCAGGCAGACAGGCTAGTTAGTTTAGCTTTATTACAGTGTGTAGAGAATATATATACATTCTTAGAAGTTGTACATATATGTATACACTGTATAGCTTAGCTAGATCAGTTCTTCCTAATTTACTGGCAGGCAGGTGATTGTGCTATTTCAAGATGTTATCACAGGTATAGACACCCAGCAGGTACAATATCAGTGATTTTAATGATGCTTAAATAAAAAAAAAATTCCTTTAAATATTGTACCTGCTGGGTGTCTATAGTTTGCCTGTGAAAACGTCTTTGAGAACCCGGGTCTTGCCCGAGGGAACATGCATCAATGGAAAAACGTTTTTAAAACTGTCGTTTTTTCAGGAGCAGGACTCCTGAAAAAACGACAGTTTTTACAACTTTTTTTCCATTGATACATGTTCCCTGGGACAAGACCCGGGTTCTGAAAGACGTTTTCCAACAATAACTTGAACATTGGTCTTTAAAATGATCGTTTTTTAATTCGAACGTTTGAGTCCCATAGACTTCAATGGGGTTCTAAATGTTCGTGCGAACGATCGGACTGTTCGACGGTTCTGGTGCCAACCCGAACGCGTGGGTGTTTGGCTCATCCCTAGTGGGAAAGTACCACTGAATCTCCTGCTGTTCCGTGGGTCTGGGTATGTGGTTCTGTGTCTGTGCTGCGTTGCGTGATGTCCGGCTCTCTCGATGTCTGCACGAGTGCATTCCTCGCTTCTACGATCTGCTCCTTGACATGTGACAAACACCAGGAACAAGCCGCGCTCTCCCTGTCTTTGCACCGCTATTCACAGCTGTTTGCTCCTTTCAGCGTCACCGTCAGCGTCGGAATCCAATCTTCCGTGCCAGAAAGCTGCAGCACTGCCGATTTCAAAGGCTGGTCGGCGGGTAATCAATCATATCAACGCCGCTCGTGATAAGACACTCCTGGAGCTGTGGAGGGATGACTCCCTCACCCGGCCATGTGCAAGCCACGCCCCCGGACAATCTTCTCATCGCTGGACCGGAGAGGAGATCACCCGTTGCTGGATACAGACAACGTTGGAGCAGGAAGCCGAGACCGAGTGGATTACCACCGCTGTATTTTTTTTATTTATTTTTTATTATTAAAGGACTTTTTTCTACGGTGTCTGTGTGTGTTTTTTTTACAATTATTTACACTTCCTTCGTGAAATGGTAGGGGTACAATGTACCCCATTACCAATTCACATTGGGGGGGCGGGGTCTTCCAGATTCTGATAAGCCCCCCGCCCGCAGACCCCCACAACCACCAGGCAAGGGTTGTGGGGATGAGGCCCTTGTCCCCATCAACATGGGGACATCCTCCCCATGTTGAGGGTATGTGACCTGGTATAGTTCCGGGGGGGCACACTCTGTCCCCCCACTCTTTTCTGCGGCCGGCCAGGTTAACATGCTTGGATGCTTGGATAAGGGGTGGTCTAGTGTGTTTTTTGGGGGGAACTCCACACCATTTAAAAAAAAAAAATTAGATGAAAAATTAGATTAGAGTTCCCCTTAAAATCCACACCAGACCTGAAGGGTGTGGAAAAGATATTTGGGGGAACCCCACGTAATTTTTTTTTTTTTTAATTGACGGCGGGGGTTTGCCTTTAATATCCATACCAGAACTGAAGGGCCTGGTAATTGAATTTGGGGGGACCCCCATGCTTTTTTTTTAATGAATAAATTCTCTCTGAATCGCCGGAGCCGACAATTCATTATAAACGCAAGTCCGGTTTTAAATGCCTTTTTTTCCTTTCAGAAATGACACTTTGTGCAGGGACAGTTCTAAGTACGGGAAACATGCGATATTTCACATGCTAACTTTACACCCCCCCAGGTATGAAATGTAAAGGAATATTTCACTTTTATTGTTTCACTTTTAGCATTATTAAATTGACTGCTCCCGAAAAAGCGGCCATTTTTAAAACCCCAGGTCCCCAAACACTTTTTAGGACAATAACTTGCATATTAGCCTTTAAAATTAGCACTTTAGATTTCAAATGTTTGAGTCCCATAGACTTTAACGGGGTTCTAAAGTTCACACGAACATTTGGTGTGTTCGCAGATTCTGGTGCGAGCCGAACAGGGGGGTGTTCAGCTCATACCTAGTGATGAGGGAGCAGGAGGCGTGGCTGAGCCTCACTGTCTGTGTTGATATATTTAAACCACATCTTTTGAAGAAATAACAACTAGCTTTGCAAAGTATTTTTCAAAGCTGCCAAAACAATTTTATCAGATAATAATAGCTAATTTTTATTTATTTTTTTACAAAAAAATATTTTCTTTTGTTTATAGGACCTTCGGTCTGTTGTCAAGCAAATCTCCATTTTTTTAGGAATAAAATTAGACGATGAGTCCATGGATATTGTGGTAAAAAAAGCATCTTTCAAAGAGATGAAAAAGGATCCTCTCGCAAATAAAGAAACTATGCCTGAAAACTTAATAGACAAAAAATGCGGGTCATTTATGCGTAAAGGTAAAATATTTCAGTTATATGTTATATGGTTAGTTCTTACATACAGTGTGCTAGTGTGCTTCAATATTTATCATATTGTCTGCTGGTTACATACATATACACAGTCAGCCAGTTTCAGGTAGAGCAGAGCATCTTTGCTCTGGAGTAACGCATCTCATTTGCGTTACGCTGCTGAAATTTTAGGAGCAAGTGCTGTTATTCAGGAAGCACTTGCTCCTAAAGTTGCGGCAGCGCATCACAAATGAGCCGGCGGAATTCAAATTGGGCGGGTACGGGGCGTGTAGTATTCTAACTAAGCGCGATCCCGCCGCCAACGTACTGCGCATGCGTCGAGTGTCCAAACATCCCTGTGCGCATGCTCCAAATTCTGTGAATGAACGTCAATGACGTCACATTCCCATTCATGAACTTTTTACGCAAGCGACGTGATTTTTTTTTTTTCCCGACGCGATGACGATGCCTATACCTAACATAGGATACTCCAACCCCATGTAGGTATATCTATGCGCCGCGTATCCCGTCCGGAAACGTCGTACCGTCATTGCGTCGCGCCGGAATTCGATCGTGAATTGCCGATTTCCGCTCATTAACATATTTTTTGAGCGTAAATCGGCGGGAACGCCCCCGGCGCCATTTTTAAGTTGAAGTAACGATGCGATGGCGAAACTCAGTTACGCTGCTCGCATCGGAGCTTCAACCCGGCGTTTCTTGTTTTCTGGTTACAGAAAACAGAAACGCCGGCTCAAAGTCACAGTTAGGCTGGCGGATCACTGGATCTGCCAGCCTAACTGTTCCTGAATCTGGCCCAGTATCTCACAAAAATGAGTACACCCCTCACATTTTTGTAAATGTTTTATTGCAATATATCTTTTCATGTGACAACACTGAAGAAATTACACTGTGTTACAATGTAAAGTAGTGGGTGTACAGTTTGTATAACAGTGTAAAATTGATGTCCCCTAAAAATAACTCAACACACAGCCATTTATCTCTAAACAGCTAACAACAAAAGTGAGTACACCCCCTAAGTGAAAATGTCCAAATGGGGTCCAAAGTGTCAATATTTTTTGTGGCCACCATTATTTTCCAGCACTGTCTTAACCCTCTTGGGCATGGAGTTCACCAGAGCTTCACATGTTGCCACTGGAGTCCTCTTCCATTCCTCCATGACGACATCACGGAGCTGGTGGATGTTAGAGACCTTGCGCTCCTCCACCTTCCATTTGAGGATGCCCCACAGATGCTCAATAGGGTTTATGTCTGGAGACATGCTTGTCCATCACCTTTACCCTCAGCTTCTTTAGCAAGGCACTGGTCATCTTGGAGGTGTGTTTGGGGTCTTTATCATGTTGGAATACTGCCCCAGTCTCCAAAGGGAGAGGATCATGCTCTGCTTCAGTATGTCACAGTACGTGTTGGCATTCAAGGTTCCCTCAATGAACCGTACCTCCTCAGTGTCAGCAGCACTCATGCAGCCCCAGACCACGACACTCCCACCACCATGCTTGACTGTAGGCAAGACACACTTGTCTTTGTACTGATTGCCGCCACACACGCTTGACACCATCTGAACCAAATACGTTTTATCTTGGTCTCATCAGACCACGTGACATGGTTCCAGTAATCCATGTTCTTAGGAAAAAGGCAGTGAGGTACAGCGCAAAACCAAAATCCGTGAAATTAATGATAGTGATATCAGAAATAGATATAAACGAATAATAGACCAATCTAGACAACACGATTGGTTATATGAACACACATTGTGAAATATGTCAAAAAAAAATCGAATATTATATTGTGAAATATGTCAAAAAAAAATTTGAATATTATATCATAAAACTGAATTAATATAACACCAGTATACAAAACCTAAAACTTATAACTAAAAAAACATAATAACATGCACATTAAGATAAATATGAAGCAAATGAAAAAGTCCATAAATATTCCCAAAAACATGAAAAAGGTATCCGTGTAAAAGTGAGCTTTAAGAAGTCTTCCAAAGAGATGTTCAAAAGCTTGACACCACCTTCCACCAAAGATACACCCGAGTGTCAGAAAATATAATCTCCTTACCAGACCACCTGACCACACCTGCGGTCAGACTGTACACGGGTTTGTTTAGAGTCACCCAAACGACTATAGGCTGGAGTTGCTTCTAATCACAATAAGCCAAAGCGGATGGATATCTCTCTGTTCCCTACACAAAGCTCTGTGCTCAGCCAGCCAGGGGGAAGAAGTGAATGAAGGAATTCACAGCTCAATATTCCTGTTAAAACATTTTTTTTATTTTTTTTACGAAAGGCAATCCACTTTGCACTTCAAGTGCACTGCAAGTGCACTTGGAAGTGCAGTCACTGTAGATCTGAGGGGAAGATCTGAAATGAGGGGAAGCTCTGCTGATTTTATCATCTAATCATGTGCAAGCTAAAATGCTGTTTTTTATTTTCCTTGCATAGTTACAAAGTTAGTCAGGTTGAAAAAAGACACAAGTCCATCCAGTTCAACCATAAAAAAATAAACAAAAAAACAAAATAAAAAAACTCAGTACATCACATATGCCAAACTCCATACCCACAGTTGATCCAGAGGAAGGCAAAAAAAAAAAAAAACAGCATAGAATGATCCAATTTACTACAGCAGGGGAAAAAAAATCCTTCCTGATCCCCTCCGAGAGGCAATCGGATTTACCCTGGATCAACTTACCTACACATCTTAGTACTCAGTTATATTATGTACATTTAGGAAAGAATCCAGGCCTTTCTTAAAGCAATCTACTGAGCTGGCCAGAACCACCTCTTGAGGTAGTCTGTTCCACATTTTCACAGCTCTTACTGTGAAGAAACCTTTCCGTATTTGGAGGTGAAATCTCTTTTCCTCTAGACATAAAGAGTGCCCCCTTGTCCTCAGTGTTGACCGTAAAGTGAATAACTCAACACCAAGTTCACTATATGGACCTCTTATATATTTGTACATGTTGATTATATCCCCCCTAATTCTCCTCTTCTCAAGAGTGAATACATTTAGTTATTCTAATCTTTCCTCATAGCTGAGCTCCTCCATGCCTCTTATCAATTTGGTTGCCCTTCTCTGCACTTTCTCCAGTTTTCCGATATCCTTTTTGAGAACTGGTGCCCAAAACTGGACTGCATATTCCAGATAAGGTCTTACTAACAATTTGTACAGGGGCAAAATGACCCATCACTTAGAAAACTCTCAAGTAGTATTACTCTAAATATAAATAAGAGTACCAGTCTTCATGAACTGATGATAGACCCAGATAACGTCTATGGGCCAGATTCAGTAAGAAGTTACGTGGCTTATCTCTACATAAGCCGCGTAACTTCTAACCTGTATTCAGAAAACAAGATACACCGGGGTTGAGTTAAGATACGAGCGACATAATTGTATTATGCCGTCGTATCTTAACTGCAATTTTAAAATGGCCGCTAGGGGCGTTCCCGCTGATTTACGCCGAGAATATGTAAATCAGCGAGATACGCCAATTCACGATCGTGACTTTACGCCGTTTCCGTAAGGGGTTTCACGGCGTAAAGATAAAGCACCAAAAAGATGGCCGATCCTATGTTAAGTATGGACGTCGTGACCGCGTCGAATTTGAAAATGTTTACGTCGTTTTCATAACTCGTCCGTGAATGGGGATTTACGTCAAATACGTTCACGTCGAAAACACCGTCATAATTTGGAGCATGCGCACTGGGATACCTCAATGGACGTTGCATGCTCAGTACGTTCGGCGTGGGATCGCGCTTAATTTAAATAGCAGACGCCTCCTACCTGCCTGATTTAAATTACGCCGGCCCATTTACGCTACGCCGACGCAACTTAAGGAGCAAGTGCTTTGTGAATACATCACTTGTGTGTAATGTTGTGGCGGCGTAACGTAAATGAGAAACGTTACGCCGGCAGAAAGAACCGCTCGCCATCCTGAATCTGGCCCTATGTCTATAATGTCTGTCATCTGTGGGCATTACTTGATAACAACTAATCTATTGACATTTTCTTTGACTCACTTAAAAAACCATTATAATTCTGAATTACTTTATAATGTACAGTAAATGAGCTAAATAATGTAAGGTGGATTTGTGTTACTTTCTCTTCAGGCCAAGTTGGAGACTGGAAAAACATAATGACTGTGGCAGAAAGTGAAAAATTTGACAAACTATTCCATGAGAAAATGGGAGATTTATCATTACATTTTACCTGGGAAGACTCTGAATGAACAAGAATAGCCCTCCGTTTTCTCTATTTTGTCTTTCGAATCTCAAGCCATGACAAAAGTACAAATGCATTTAGCTTGATTTAAATCTAGATGTAAATATAAATAATGTGTATCTCATAATCTTTCAAAATAAAATTAATACATTAGGTATTCCATCTTCCCAGAATTGTTTTTCCCAGAAGTCTGCACTAAGATGCAAGCCAGATATTAGGCATCCCCCGCAACAAAAATATAATTTTTGGTAAGATACTCCCTATAGGAAATCAGATCTAAAGGAATGCAGGCCCAGCAATATTCCACATTAGAGTTTTGCAGGTGCAGCAGCTGATTGATAATTATAAAGCCACTTCCATTAGGCTCACATGTGCCCATGGACACAGACAAATACACAGGGATTTCTTCAGAATAACAAAAAGGTAGGAATCTGCAATAAAGGTTGTCAAATTCTTTGTAATGTACATAGATCACTCAGAGGGAAATGTTGTTTTTCTCAACAAAAGTGGAGTCACTCTTTAATTTTAAATTCTGTATCCTTACATGACCTTCTATTAGAAAACAGCAGAGAGTAGTGTGGGGTGTATTACTGCCAGTGGAGGCAAGAAAATAATTTTCCCTGTATCCCCTCACCTCCAACCATTATGCCATAACATCAAGCAGGTCAATGACATAGAGGGGCAAGACTACTATACTTCAAGAAAAAAAAAAAAAACTTTTAGCATCCATTAAGGGAGAGGGAATTGTGGATTACTTTAGACAGATGGGACATCAGAAAGCAGTCAAACTAAGGGGAAATCATTAGCCAATGTGTAGAGAATCCACATGCATGAGTCTCCCAATAATGCTGTGTGTGTGCTATAAGTACAGTACAGAAAGCAGAGCTGACACAGCTACTGGTACCTGCCTATTCCCCTGGATTTAACTGACATGTCAATAGTGATGCAGACACCGGTTAGCCGAGTTGTGCACTCTCCTGAGGTGGCAAATGTCTCTTTTAAAGAGGACAGGTATAGCTTGAGGGCATCTTGTGACATAATTTCTCTGTCTCCCAAATCTTCTGTACTAAGCCACACCTACAGACTTGTGACTTTATGAATGATGAGAAAAACTAAAGAGTTTGGGTTTTAAACAAGATGCCAAACAAAGAGAAAGTAGTTTGCAGAGGACCTACTGTAATAGAAGGAACAAATAATAACCTGCTGGGAAACAGGAATATGCCTTTAAGAGCAAGGCCTCTAGCTTTGAGATTTGTGGTGTCATTGGGAGTAATGCCACGTACACACGATCAATTTTCGTCATGAAAAAAACTAAGTTTTTAAAAACGTAATTTAAAATGATTGTGTGTGGGCTTCACATCGTTTTTCATCTTCTGAAAATTGACAAAAAAAAAAATTTGAGCATGCTGCATTTTTTAACTTTGTTTTAAAAAATTACTTTTTTTTTGGTTGTAAAAAATGATCTAAAACAACGTTTTAAACCCACGCATGCTCAGAAGCAAGTTATGAGATGGGAGCGTGAATGGAACATCCCCATTAGAGTGCCGTCGTACGTGTTGTAAGTCACCGCGCTTTGCTCATCGTTTTTTAAAAACGATGGTGTGTGGGCAACATGGTTTTTATTGATGAAGGTGGAAAAACGTCATTTTTTCTACATGCTGAAAAACAACTTTTTTTTCATGCCGAAAAGTGATCGTGTGTACGCGGCATTAGGCTCTGATTATCTACAACTAACCACTGCTGTGTATATATAGATTGGGTTACTTCTATCCCATGTACAGATCCTTAGCTTTAAAATAGGCACATCGTGCAGGCACTAGCAGGACTGGAAATGCCATCACTGAAGAAATATCTTTCATTAAATGGTAAGTGAATAAAGAGTTCTTTAAATGTATCCACTATAACCTATAAACACAGTGAAAGCAATCTACACATTAGAACAGACATCATCCCCATGCAAGAGACAAACTTGGATGCCTTTAAATAGCCAACACATTAGGGCTCAAGATATATGGCAAAAAAAAAAATCCAGGACACAAAGGTTTGGCCTAGCTTTGGAAGCATCTACTTTAAGGGATATAATGCATTGTGGCATGTTTTACAAATCAAGGTCAACTCCAACATGGTACCGACAGCAACTCTGAGACTTCAATAGAGAGCTATCTGTCTATGAAACCCCTAAAGGTAAGAACGTAAGGACCATTTAGCAGTAAATTCCTTAGCAAAGTGAAAAATCTGCATGATATTGTCAGGAAAAAGCCAAAAGAGCATGGGTTGTTCTCAGTCCTTGTAGAAAGACGTTTTAATACGGAGTGTATTGGAATTATATTTACAGCAGCACAAGCACTAAAAGCATCTATAACTAGTACATCAGGTTGAGCCATGTAAGGCTAGACCAAGTCTCTGCTGCAATTGAGGTCTTATGCCGCGTACACATGATCACTTTTCGGCATGAAAAAAACAACGTTTTTAAAAACGTAATTTAAAATAATTGTGTGTGGGCTTCACATCTTTTTTCATCTTCTAAAAAAGGACAAAAAAAAAATTCGAGCATGCTGCATTTTTTTACGTTGTTTTAAAAAATGTTGTTGGCTAAAACGACGTTAAAAACAACGGCCCAGATTCACAGAGCAATTACGCCTGTCTAACTGGTGTTAGACAGGAGTAATTTCAAATTTCGCGCGCCGTATCACTAGTTTGAATCCTCAAACCATGATACGGCGGCTTCGGGCTTCGATCCGAGAGGCTTACGTCTTCGTAAGCCTTCGGATCTACGCTGCAATATTTTTGCGGCCGCTGGGAGGAGTTCGCGTTGTTTTCATGCGTCGGGGTATGCAAATTAGTTTTTACGGTGATCCACGAAGGTACGAGTGTCCCTCGCAATCGCCTACGTCATTTTTTGGCTGCGTAATGTTAGAGGAGCTTTTTGCTGGTCTAACAGTGCGTAACCCATGTAAAGTATGGCCGTCGTTCCCGCATCGATTTGAAAATATATATTTTTTTTTAACGTAACTCGTTTGAGAATAGGAATGTACGTAAACGACGCTACTACGACGTGACGACGTGTTTTCGCGCAATGCACGGCGGGAAATTTGCGAACGGAGCATGCGCAGTTCGATCGCCGCGGGAACGCGCCTATTTTAAATGCTTCACGCCCCCTACTCGCGCAGATGGATTGCGACGGGAGAAATACACTACGCCGCCGTCGTTTACTGGACAAAATCTACCTGAATTCCACGTAGAGCCAGGTAAAAAACGGTGGCGTAGTGTATTTCTGATACTCTACGAGAATCTAATTCTCTGTGAATCTGCCCCAACGTTTTAAACCGGCACATGCAAGTTATGAGACGGGAGCTTGAATGGAACTTGCCCTTTAGAGTACCGTCGTACGTGTTGTACGTCACCGCGCTTTACTCATCATTTTTTTTAAACGATGGTGTGTGGGCAACATCATTTTTAATGATGAAGTTGGAAAAACTTTGTTTTTTCTACATGCTGAAAACATTGGGCCAAATTCACAGAGCGATTACGCCTGCGTAACAGGAGATGCGCGGCGTAAGTCTAAATGTGCGCGTGCGTTTCGATGCACGGCATCCCCAAAACGAGATACGCAAGAAATCTACTTTTTTTTGTCCAGCGTAATTTTGTCAGACAGGCGCATCCGTCCACGCAAAACTGCGCTAGACAGACCATTGATTTGCTAGTAAAATATGCTAATGAGGGACTTAAGGGGATCCACAAAAGAACGTTGGGGCAGCGCAGGCTACGCAGTGTGCGCAACAGCAAAATGTCCTGTCTAAAATTAGACCATATAAAAGCTGGTCTAAAAAGAGAAAAATCGTCTACATGTCAGATAAAGCAACACTGTTAGTGAGGAGTAGGGATGAGCCGAACACCCCCGGGTTCGGTTCGCACCAGAACGTTCGAACAGACCGCGGGTTCGCACGAATATTTCGAACCCCATTGAAGTCTATGGGACCCGAACGTTCAAATTCAAAAACGGTCATTTTAAAGACCAAAATTCAATTAAATGTTGGAAAACATTCAGAACCCGGGTCTTGCCCCAGGGAACATGTATCAATGGAATTTTTTTTTTTTAAAACGGCCGATTTTTGCGGAGCAGCCATTTTAATGATGCTTAAAGTGAAAAAAAAAAAAAAACTCCTTTAAATATCACACCTGCTGGGTGTCTATAGTAGTGGCACGTGTTTAGAGATGTCCCTGCACAACATGAAAGGACAAAAAAAAAGTAATTAATGCTACTTGCGCAAGTTCTGTGTGGCAACATTATGTCGAATATTTTAGCGGTGGTGGGGGGCCATTATTGTTTTGTGAAAGAAAATTTTTAGAAAAAAGGGCACACCTCAAACATACTGTAATTGGAGCGCAACAAGGAGCCACGTGCAAAGTATTGCATCAAAAATTGTTATTAGGCGCCCCTGTTAAACAGGGGCTGGAAAAATGGGCCTTGGGCACAATACAACACTGCAACCCCTCACAATAACTCCAATTGGAGCGCAACAAGGAGCCACGTGCAAAGTTTTGCATCAGAAATGGTTATTAGGCGCCCCTGTTAAACAGGGGCAGAAAAATTGTGCATTGGGCACAAAACAACACTGCAACCCCTCCCAATAACTCCAATTGTAGCGCAACAAGGAGCCACGTGCAAATTATTGCATCAAAAATTGTTATTAGGTGCCCGTGTTAAACAGGGGCAGAGAAATTGTGCCTTGGGCACAACATGGCAACCCCTCACAATAACTCCAATTGGAGCGCAACAAGGAGCCACGTGCAAAGTATTGCAACAAAAATTGTTATTAGGCGCCCCTGTTAAACAGGGGCTGAAAAATTGTGCCTTAGGGACTGGTGGCGGAGCCCAGAAACACAACATTTCTTACTCGCTATCAGCAAGAAAAGTGAGGAGGAGAAGGATATTCCATCAGCAGCATAAGAGGACAGTCACTCAGCATCAGCAGTCTAAAAGGGATCCGACATTTCAACAAAAAGATATTATTCATTAATATCAGCATCAGGTGCTTGGTAGCTGGTGTTGATCCAAGCCTGATTCATTTTGAAGAAGGTCAATTGATCAACAGAGCCGGTGGAGAGGCGCACCCTGTGATCAGTGACAAAGCCTCCAGCAGCACTGAATGTCCGTTCTGAAAGAACACTGGATGCAGGGCAAGCCAGTAGCTCAATTGCGTACTGAGCAAGCTCTGGCCAGTGATCCATCCTCAAGACCCAGTAAGCCAGAGGATTTTCGGTGGGGAAGGTGTCCAAGTCGAATCTTGCCCCTAGGTATTCCCGGACCATGTAAACCAGACGCTGGCGATGGTTGCTGGAACCGGTCAGACCTTGGGGCTGTGGACAAAAAAACTGCCTGAACGCATCGGTCAGACGTCCACCTTCTCCACCGCCCCTTCTGTGACTCACCGAAGCCTCAGCAAGACGTTGTCCAGAGCCAGGTTTTGGTAATCCCCCCGGTTCTGGGAACGCATTGCACAGACCCTTCTGCAAGGCCTCCCGCAGAAGTTTCATCTTCTGCTCCCTCTGCGATGGCAACATAAGGTCCGCAACCTTACTCTTGTAACGTGGATCAAGGAGAGTCGCCAGCCAGTAATGATCCCTCTCCTTAATAGCACGTACACGAGGATCGTTACGCAGGCTTTGCAGAATCAGGGAGGCCATGCAGCGTAGGTTTGCAGAGGCATTCGGGGCACAGTCCTCTGGGTCACTGAGGACGACAGGATCCACAGGCACCTCATCCCAGCCATGTAAAACTCCACGTGCTCCTTGGGACTGTAAATGATCCCTTGAAGACTGCTGCTGCTGAGTGCTAGGCTCCACCTCCATGCTGCTGATACAATCCTCCTCCTCCTGTTCCTCCTCCTCCTCCTCTTCCTGTGTGCTGGGTGGGCAAGCAGGACCACTGTCTGGGTAAAGGGGGCCTTGAGAGGTAAGGAAGTCCTCCTCTTCCTCCCTCTGTTCTGCCTCAAGGGCCCTGTCCATTATTCCACGTAGCGTGTGCTCCAACATGTGAATAAGAGGGACAGTCTCACTGATGCATGCACTGTCACTGCTCACCATCCTCGTGGCCTCCTCAAATGGTGACAGGACAGTGCATGCATCCCTGATCAAGGCCCACTGGCGTGGGGAAAAAAACCTAGCTCCCCTGACCCAGTTCTGCTGCCATATTGGCACAGGTACTCATTGATGGCCCGTTGCTGCGTGTGCAGCCGCTGCAGCATGGCCAATGTTGAGTTCCATCTGGTGGGCATGTCACAAATTAGGCGGTTCTTGGGCAGTTTGTGTTCCCTTTGTAGGTCAGTCAGCCGAGCAGTGGCATTATATGACCTCCGGAAATGCACACAGACTTTCCTGGCCTGCTTCAGGACATCCTGCAATCCCGGGTACCTGCCCAAGAACCGCTGCACCACCAAATTGAGGGCATGCGCAAAACAGGGCACGTGGGTGAGTTTTCCCTGTCGCAGGGCAGAGAGGAGGTTGGTGCCATTGTCGCTGACCACCATTCCAGGCTTCAGCTGGCGTGCCGTCAACCACCTCTCAGCCTGACCCTGCAGAGCTGACAAAAACTCTTCCCCAGTGTGGCTCCTGTCTCCCAAGCACACCAGCTCTAGCACCGCATGGCATCTCCTGGCCTGCATTCCTGCGTAGCCCCTCGTACGCCTACGGAGCACGACTGGTTCGGAGAAAACGTCACCACAGAAGAGGCCACAGAGGAAGAAGAAGAGGAGGGGGTGGAGGAGAGAGGTGTGTCACAAACAGTAGTAGTGCTTTGGAGGCGTGGTGGCGAAACAACCTCCAAAACTACTGGACCTTGTCCTGCGTCCTTCCCAGCTGCCAGCAGAGTCACCCAATGCGCCGTAAAAGACAGGTAACGTCCCTGTCCATGCCTGCTGGACCATGAGTCGGCGGTAAGATGCACCTTACCACTGACCGCCCTGTCCAGCGAGGCATGGACATTGCCTTCCACATGCCGGTAGAGAGCCGTAATAGCCTTCCGTGAGAAAAAGTGGCGTTTTGGTACTTGCCACTGAGGTACTGCACATTGCACAAACTTACGGAAGGGGGCAGAATCTACCAACAGAAAAGGTAGCAGTTGAAGTGCTAGCAATTTCGCTAAGCTAGCATTCAACTGCTGGGCATGTGGATGGCTGGGATTGAACTTCTTTCGGTGCTGCAGCAGCTGGGGCAGGGAAATTTGCCTGGTACTATCAGTAGATTGACCGCTACTACTAGCTTGTGACACACCTATTTCTACACCTTCACTGCAGGCTTCAGAGAGGACTGGGGGTCTACTGGGGTTGGAGGTCCCAGAAGGGCAAGGGGGGGTACACTTTTGTCTTTGGTGTGGGTCTTTCTGGTGTGCTTGCCAACGAGCTGCATGGCAGGTCGACATATGTCTGGACAAGCAAGTGGTACCCAGGCGGTTGATGTTTTGGCCACGTGAAATACGCTTGCGACATAAGTTGCAAATAGCAAAGGTACGATCTTGTGGACATGTTTCAAAAAAGGCCCACACCAAAGAACTTTTGCTGTACCGGTCAAACACAGCAGCGCCATGCACAAGCGCCGTAGATGTGCGCTGTAATGCAGTGGGTGTGACCTTAAGCTGACCCCTGGAGGGCATCCTGCCTCTTTGGAGATGTGCCTGTGCCTTGTCCTCGTCCTCCTCCTCCTCCTCCTCCTCCTCCTCTCTCCTATCAGGCACCCAGGTAGAGTCAGTGACCTCATCATCCCCTCCCTCCTCATCACTGTCAACAACCTGGCAGTATGCTCCAGCTGGGGGAACATCATCACTGACAAATTGCTGTCCCTCTCGGCCACCCCCTCTCCCTGGGCTCACATCAATGCCTTCCTCTATCAGTGTTCCGTCATTGGAGTCTTCAAAACGCTGCGCATCTTCCTGCAGCATGTACCCCACACTGTGTTGAAACAGTTCGGGGGACTCCTCAGGAGGACATGGTGGTACTAGGGAAGTATTGTGTGAAGCCATTGTGCAGAGGGAAGAGGACGCCTTGGCAGCTGCTTTGCCAGATAAACTTTGATCTGTCTGTGTGAGAGAGGATGAGGACGGCTTGGTCATGCACTCTACTAATTCCTCTGCATGTTGAGGTTCAACACGGCCAGCTCCCGAAAAGAAGGACGAGCGGCCACGGCCACGGCCTGAAGAGGATGCACCACATCCACTACCAACGTTACCTCTACATGCAGAGCCTGCTTGCCCTCGTGACTCTCTGCCTCTCTTTGTTCTTCTTCCAGACATATTGAAGTGCTCAGGTGGTATGTAACAGCACAAGCGGAGTGACACCAAATGGGCTCAGGTGATATATAACAGCACACGTACAGTGGCACTGCCTGCGCTCAGGTGGTATATAGGAGCACACGTACAGTGGCACTAACTGCGCTCAGGTGGTATATAGGAGCACACGTACAGTGGCACTATCTGTGCTCAGGTGGTATATACCAGCACACGTACAGTGGCACTAACTGCGCTCAGGTGGTATATAGGAGCACACATACAGTGGCACTATCTGTGCTCAGGTGGTATATACCAGCACACGTACAGTGGCACTATCTGTGCTCAGGTGGTATTTACCAGCACACGTACAGTGGCACTAACTGTGCTCAGGTGGTATATAGGAGCACACGTACAGTGGCACTATCTGTGCTCAGGTGGTATATACCAGCACACGTACAGTGGCACTAACTGTGCTCAGGTGGTATATAGGAGCACACGTACAGTGGCACTATCTGTGCTCAGGTGGTATATACCAGCACACGTACAGTGGCACTATCTGTGCTCAGGTGGTATATACCAGCACACGTACAGTGGCACTAACTGTGCTCAGGTGGTATATAGGAGCACACGTACAGTGGCACTATCTATGCTCAGGTGGTATATACCAGCACACGTACAGTGGCACTAACTGTGCTCAGGTGGTATATAGGAGCCCACGTACAGTGGCACTATCCGTGCTCAGGTGGTATATACCAGCACACGTACAGTGGCACTAACTGTGCTCAGGTGGTATATAGGAGCACACGTACAGTGGCACTATCTGTGCTCAGGTGGTATATACCAGCACACGTACAGTGGCACTATCTGTGCTCAGGTGGTATATACCAGCACACGTACAGTGGCACTAACTGCGCTCAGGTGGTATATAGGAGCACACGTACAGTGGCACTATCTGCGCTCAGGTGGTATATACCAGCACACGTACGGTGACCCCAAATGCGCTCAGGTGGTATGTCACAGCACACGTACGGTGACCCCAAATGCGCTCAGGTGGTATGTCACAGCACACGTACGGTGACCCCAAATGCGCTCAGGTGGTATTAAACAGCACACGCACAAACAGAGCGACTGCGTTTCTGTGCAATTCAATAGCCCACTTGCATTAACAGCAACTGCCTTTCTGTGCAAATAAATAGCACACGTGCAGTAACAGTTAATGCGTCTATGTGCAATTAACTAACACGTGTACACTAACACGTTATAGCATCAAGCACAATCTCCTGCCTGACAGATACTAATAGCAGAACTAGCTAAGCTATACAGTTTATAAATATATTGACAACTCCTAGGGATGTGAATATATTCTTTACAAACTGTACATTTAACTATACTAACTAGTAGCCTCCCTGATCTATCTATCTATCTATCTATCTATCGATCTATCTAAAAAGACACTGTGGGGTAGATTCACATAGATCAGCAGGTCTTTTGATCCGCGTGATCTATCTTTTTTACGATCCGCCTGCACCAGTTTTTGAGGCAAGTGCTGTATTGAGAAAGCACTTGCCTCGTAAGTTGCCCTGGCGGATCGTAAATCCCCCGGCGGAATGCAAATTCCGCGGCTAGGGGGAGTTTACTATTTAAATCACGCGCGTCCCCGCGCCGATCGTACTGCGCATGCGCCGCCGGCTAAATTCCCCAGTGTGCATTGCTTCAAATTATGTCGCAAGGACATCATTGTTTTCGACGTTAACGCAATTAACGTATGGCCCTATTCCCGAACGACTTACGTAAACGACGTAAAAAATTCAAAACTCGACGCGGGAACGACGGCCATACTTAACATAGGATACGCCGCACTTACCCCGCATATAGCAGGGGTAACGATCCGCCGGAAAAAGCCGAACGCAAACGACGTAAAAAAAAAGCGACGGCCGGGCGTTCGTTTCTGAATCGGCGGTTCTCCTCATTTGCATATTCGTCGCGCATAATAACAGAAGCGCCACCTAGCGGACGGCCGGAGATTGCAGCCTAAGATCCGACAGTGTAACTCACTTACACCAGTCGGCTCTAAGGGAGATCTATGCGGAACCTGATTCGAGGAAGTAGATACACCGTCGTATCTCTATGTGAATCTACCCCTGTGTCTCTATCTATCTATCTCTCTCTCTCTGTCTGTCTGACTTCTCTCAAAGAAAGCCGGAAGACACTACACGAGGCCGCCTGGGAGGCGGCCTTTTATAGTGTGGGGCGTGTGCTAAAGCCCTGAGCCCTAATTGGCCAAAGCACCCAGGCTTTGGCCAATTAGGTCTCTTCGTTTTTTGGGCGCTGTGATTGGCCAAGCATGCGGGGTCATGGTGCATGCTTGGCCAATCATCAGCGCGCAATGCCGCAGTGAATTATGGGCCGTTGCGCGTAATGCGAATTTTGGCGCGAACGACCCGATTTGTTCGTTTTCGACGAACGATCGAACGGCCGATGTTCGATGCGAACATGTGTTCGCATCGAACGCGAAGCTCATCTCTAGTGAGGAGCTCAGCAGTCACACATGTTGCACAACAATCTGTATGCCAACATGCCAGGGGCATCGTCGCGCATAGCTATACTACTGACTTTAGATGAGCAAAGAAGGAGGAGGGCACGGAGGATGGCACGGGAGAGGATATACCGCACACGCATAGACCTCTTTGGCATGAGTGATTCTGGGGAGTATCGCATCTTCAGATTCACCCCTCATGCCATCCTGGAATTAACCACAACCTTGCAGGAGGACATCACCAGCCCAACACACCGCTCACATGCAGTGCAGCCACTGGTCAAGGTCATGGCAACACTCCATTTCCTTGCCAGTGGCTCTTTTCAAAGAACAAGTGGAGTGGTGGCTGGGATGTCACAATCCTCCATGAGCAGATGTGTGCACCAGGTTGTCCCTGCAATCCTCAGACGCATGGCCAACTAAATCATCAAACCCACCACTGAGGAGCTGCGGCTGAAGGCAATGACAGATTTCTACAGAATTGCCAGATTCCCACGCACCGTGGGGGCCATTGATTGCACACATGTGGCACTCCAGCCCCCCCAGGAGACAGAGCACATGTACCGCAATCGGAAGCATTGGCATTCCATAAACGTACAGGTGATAGTCGATGCCCAAGGCCTCATATGGCACGTCCGTGCCAAACACCCAGGGTCCAGCCATGACAGCTACATATACAATCAGAGCCCCATCCGAATGGAATTCGATCAGAACCTGTATGGGGACACCTGGCTGGTTGGTGAGTGACATGGGTGGCAGGCATGACTGTCCCCCCCCATGATGCACACATCACAAGGGGCACATGCATGACTAACATCCTCCTGTCTTTTCCCTTACAGGTGACTCTGCATATCCACTGCATATCCACTGGGACCCCATCTCATGACTCCTATCCGGAACCCCCAAACCCCAGGAGAGGAAAGATACAATCAAGCCCACGCCCAAACATGTGCAGTGGTGGAGCGCACCTTTGGCCTCCTGAAGTCACGTTTCCGATGCCTGGATAAGTCTGGGGGTACCCTCTTGTATTCCCCAAACTTTGTGTGCCATATCATCGGTGCCTGTTGCCTGCTGCACAACTTCGCACTGAGAAAGGGCCTGCAGACTGACCTACGTGATGACCTGACCCCTGAACCAGACAATCCCCCCCTAACCGAGGATACCCCATCTTCTGAGGGAAGAGCAGCCAGGAGACAGCCCACATTGGGCATCTTTGCACGTTAAACACACACATTAATCATGGCACAATGAGAATGCATGCATGCACACCACTGTGGTCCCTAGCACACACACCCCACATCCTCATCAAATTGGATTGGCACCAGTCCACCATGCAGGACTTGTGAGCAGCAACGCCACGCCAAGGCTCCAATTATGTCACTGTACATTCATACACCATTCACACGGACCTGGGGATCACTTCTCCCTGGTCCTGGGGAACCCTTCTCCACCAAAATTGAGGGTGACACCCCTTTTCCGTCAGGAATGTCACCCCCACATTCAAACAGCATTCACAACCCAAAAAAAATAAAAAATTTCCAGCCAAAAAAAAGGGCAAAAAAAAGGGGAAAAACAAATTAGTGCCCTTGACGTGAGCCACGCCTGGGGAGCCCCCGGCCACGGCCCCGGCGCCTCAGGGGAGACTCATGGGGAGGGGGGGTAAACCGGGGAAGGAGGAGCAGCCCCTGGTCTCTGCCTACCTGGCGGCCTGCCCTCCAAGGCCACGGCTATTCTGTCCAGGGCCGTGTTGGCCTGGATAGCCTGGGTAATGGCCCTCACATCCTGCCCAACGCCTGCTGATGTAGTCTGCAGGTCGTTAAGGCAGTTTGTGAAAGCCCGGGAGTGGCAGTCCAGGTTCCCAAGCGTATCCTTTATGGAGGACAGGCTCTCCTCCATCCGCACCAATGTCTGGCTGACCTGCTGGCCCAGATGGCGGGTCTGGAGGAACTGGTCCCTTCTCAGAGTGGCGGGCAGGAGATCGGCCACCCCCCTGGTCTTCTGGGTCGCCTTCCTGCCTCCAACTGATGCTTGTGGCCGGGGAGAAGGGGAGGCCCTTGGGAGGGGAACCATGTTGGGGGAGGAGGGGGGGGGCTCCCCCTTAGGGATGGCTGGCTGCTGCCAGCCAGAGGGGAACAGTCCTCCAACAACAATAGTCCAGTGCCTGACATGGACTCCTCCTCCTCCACAACCTCCTCCTCCTCCTCTTCAACCTCCTCCGCAGACTCTGGCCTTGTCGGGGGGGGCTCATTAGGCTGCTGTCCTGGGGATGGTGCGGTCAGGCCAGATGGCCCCTCACCCTCCTGCACATCTGTGGATGACACAAAACATTCACAGGTTGAAGGATCCACACACTTGCCACATATTCCCTTTCACCCCCTCCCCCACACATGCTACACACCTGATAGAAAAAAAAACCTTACCTGGCATCACACCTTCATGACTTAAGTCATAGCCGGGCAGGCCCTCCACTTCTTGCCTATGAAAGGTCTGGGCCACCGCACGCTCCTCCGCTGTCAGCCTAACAGGGCATGGTGGGCCCCCTCATGTGCCCCTGGCATGGGCAAGCATTCTGGCCAGCTTCTTTTTGACCAGATGCCGGAGGTCATTTATCTTTTTCTCAATCCCAGACCGGTTCCGTGTCTCCCCCTCCCCCGCTGAATTCACCTGGTCAGTGATCATGTCCAAAATCTCTCTCCTCCTGGCCGGGGTGGTGCTGGCACTGTCCGGGACATGGAGGAAATGCCCATAATCGGAAATGGCCCGGGCAAGAATTTGTTTCTCCCTCAAAGAAAAATTTAATTTTCTCTTCCTCTCAGTCATACTCTGACCAAAAATCACTCCCAGTCAACAAAAAACACTCCCAAAAACAAGCACGACCAATCAAGCAAGAAAACAAACAAACAGAAAAATATCAAACAAAATATCTCACAAATACTTATCAAAATTCACTCACAAAAACAAACACGACCAATCAAGCAAGAAAACAAACAAACAGAAAAATATCAAACAAAATATCTCACAAACACTTATCAAAAATCACTTTCAAAGATCTTCTAACAAACACTAGATCACACAGTAAACAAATCTGACAAATACAAATCACAACGCAACTAACAACGGAACAAAAGCACCTTGCTGTATAGGGAGGGATACAAAGGGATGTACTTTTGAAATGGAAGTGTGTTTGTGTGTGTCTATTTATGCTGTCTGCGTAGTTCATGATTTTGCCCTAGTCCATTTCCAATTTCACTGATTGCGCCGTTCCCGAGTTGTGAGCATGCGCATAGAGGTGCTGACATGGTCTGCTTCAAGCGCGCATGCGCGAGGCGGCCGGCCCGTCATTTGCATGGGGTCATGGCTCATTTCAATGTAACACGCCCACGTCCTTCCCAATTTGTATTACTCCACCTTACGCCTCTGAAATAACGTTACGCAGGCGCTATTTTCTGCGTAAAAGCGTCGAGAATAGGGTGATTGCGCGGCTACATTGTGCAAGTCTAACGTAAAGGCGGTGTGCTACGCCGGTCCAATAATGCGCAGATGTACCTGAATCTGGCCCATTTTTTTTTTCATGCCGAAAAGTGATCGTGGGTACGCGGCATTAGGCTCACTCAGTATGGCTAAAGAAGCTGCTAAGGCAGGTGAGCCTGTAGAAATAGGAGTACCTAGATTCAGATGACGTGAATTTGTGTGGATACTGATGAATCTTCCCCAGAAACAGTGGAGGGCTATGGGTCAAGGTCATCCATTGTAGCTGGCTTTCCTCTGAGCAACTTTGAAAAGACATTTTGCAGGAAAAAAACAATTAGGTCCAAAGTGAGGCACACATACTGTAGTTATAAATCAAAGTAATTGGTACTGATGAGGGTAAGATGTAGTAGTAGGTGATCAAGTCACTGTAGATGGACAGTTTAACAAGACCATGGTTTGGATTATCCATGATGTGATTAAAAACAGGAGTAGCAGTGCTTTGTCTAACAAATCCTCATCTTCCAGGAATGGGATTATGTACTTGGAAATAATGTGCTTGATGCAAAATGTTTTTTTTTTTACAAACAAAATGTTCCTTTATTGAACCTGAGGTATGGTACAAAATTAACAAAAATGAAAATAATCAAATCAACATAATGCACATCGGCAATGACAAATGTAGCATAGCTCTGTCAACATACTTGAATACAGACAACACAAATAAAACTGAATAAAATGACAGGGCTAGATTCTCAGCGGCGTTACGACGGAGTATCTCAGATACCCCGTCGTATCACCGTTTTTTTTGCCTCGTATCTATGCGCGTGATGCTAAGCATCACTTTGGCATAGATACGCTTCTACATCCGACAAGTGTAAAACCATTACACTTGCGGATCGTAGGTGTAATGACAACTCCGGCCACTAAGTGGCCTTTATGTTGTTTTCGCATTTGCATATGCAAATGCGGTAGTACGCCGATTCTCTATCGCTTTTACGCCGCCCCGTCGTCGCGTACGTCGTTTTTGTTCGCGTAAGGTTACCCCAGCTTCTATGTGGAGTAACCTTACGAAGTACCGTCGGATGCCGTCGGATGCCATGTTAAGTGTGGCGTCGGGTCAGCGTCGGCTTTTTCCGTCGCTTACGTCGTTTTACTAACTCGTTCGCGAATAGGGCATTGCGTAAGCGTCGATCACGTCGTTTTGACGTCGGTTTCAACTACGCTTTCCGACGTGAGCTGGAGCATGCGCACTGGGCTTTTTCCCCGGCCGGCGCATGCGCAGTTCATTCGACGCGGGGGCGCGCTTAATTTAAATACAAGCCGCCCCATTTGAATTGCGCGGGTTTACGCTGCGCGATTTACGCGACGCAGGTGAAACCTACGGAGCAAGTGCTTAGAGAATAAAGCACTTGCTCTAGTACGATGTGGCGGCGTAGTGTAACTGGCTTACGCTACGCCGCCGGAATTCTTAGAGAATCTGGCCCACAGTGTTCAGTCCATAATACACCCATAAGAGAAAAATATCGCAGCCTTCAGCAGACAATCAAAATGACTTACAAGCAGAAAACCACCACCACTAAGCTGTCCATGGCTGCCATACCCTTTCAAACTTTTTAGGGCAGTTTCTGTTAACCACTTAAGGACCGCCACACGACTATATACGTCCTTAGTTTGACCAAGGTATCCATCTCTTCAGGCGGAGGTCCTGTAAACGATAATGGTGGTCTCTGCAGCGGTTTCACTGCAAGATCACCGTCATCGGCGGCGGGAGAGGGCCCACCACTCTCCCGCGGACTCCGACGCTTACCGGAGCCATCGACAGCGATGGAGGGGATCAGGTCCTTTCTCACGCTGGGTATGGATACAAGTGAAGGCAAGATGGCCCCCACCCGTCTCCATACCATAGCAGGGCGGAAGCGACGTCAAAACGTCACTTCCGCCTATATGTCTGAAAGAGCCAATTTGTTTTTGTAATTTTTTTAAAATTACAAATATTTTTTTTTTTTTTTTTATTGCATTTTAGTCTAAATATGAGATCTGCTGTCTTTTTGACCCCAGATCTCATATTTAAGAGGACCTGTCATTCTTTTTGCTCTTACAAGGGATGTTTACATTCCTTGTATTAGGAATAAAAGTGACCCAATTTTTTTTTTAAACAGTGTAAAAATAAATGAAATCTAGTAAAATAGATAAGAATTTTTTTTTTTTTTAAGCGTCCTGTCCCTCCTCTGTAACTCAAAACATGCAAACTGTAGAATTTTTTAAACGTCGCCTATGGAGATTTTAAGGGTAAAAGTTTGACGCTTTTCCACGAGTGGGCGCAATTTTGAAGCGTGACATGTTGAGTATCAATTTACTTGGCGTAACATTATCTTTCACAATATAAAAAAAATTGGCTAACTTTACTGTTGTCTTATTTTTAATTAAATTAAAAAATAGTTTTTAACGTGTAAACACAGAGTCTGAAAAACAGGCTCTGTCCTTAAGTGGTTAATATAGGTTAACCTATATAGATCAAGAGCAGCATTAATAGATTTTTTCCATGAACTTACATAGGGAGAGAATGGGAATCCCCTTTGAGAATAATTTCTCTCTTGGTATAATAAAACAGATACTAAATTAACAAATGCCCATCATCTTGGATCCCTAGTTATATCAGCTTTGGTGAGACTGGGAGAGACAGCTGAAGGCAGACATTGATAAGTTCTGACAGCTTCAAAACATATGTAGGTATGTGTCTATATCAGTGGTTCTCAACCTGGGGGTCAAATGATGATTTGCCAGGGGTCATCAAATCCTGGGCTGTTCCTGAAGACTGCACTTTTCTCAGGAAGGGAGATAAGAGGGGGAGGAAAAAAAAAAAAAGGAGAGAAACAAAAAAAAAAAAAAGAACAAGAAAGACAGTTAGAGGAAGGGAAGGGGTAAAAAAAACAAGGATTTAGGATAGAGAGAGAGATGAAAGGGAAAGAAAGGAGAACAAAGAGAAATAGTGGTACATCCTAAAATGTACTATAAGGGGTTTTAATACTGTACAAGTGGAAGGCACTCAGGGAGTGATAAATGTCCGTGGGTTAGGGGCGCAAATTACTTGTCTTGCCTTGGGTGCTTTCAACGCACGCTATGAAAATAATTTTACTGTTAGGTGGCCCCACAACTTGGGAAATGTTATCAAGGGCTCACAGCACTAGAAGGTTGAGAACCACTGGTCTATATTATCCCCACAGCCTGTACAGCTCTGTGACCTCTGAGGATATATTCTATGTAGCCTCTGGGGGGTATAGTAGACTCTGTATAAGAACTTTGTCTCGATAAATTTATCCTGGGAAGAGTTTAACAGTCTGGTACTATTTTCAAAACAGTCCTCTCAATCCTCCCTATCAATATCTGGTAAGTCAGCCTTCCATAAGTCCCATAGCCTTTCCATTTCAGGAGAATCAACACTAAGCAGGGCTAGGTAAAAAGCAGACAAGGGTTTTTTCAATGATTCTTGTGCAAGGAGTACCTCAATAGGGTCCATGGCAAGGCTCGGAGGGGTGAGGAACTGGGCATGGGTCACATGGCTTAGTTGGAAATAATGGGAGAGCTTCCACTCAGGGAATTTAAATTTGGCCCTTTGAACAGGGAAGGGAAGTAGTTTCCCTGCCAAAAGCACATTGCGCAGGGTTTTAATCTCTTATCTGGATCAAAGCTGAGGGTGAGGTAGGGGCAAAAGTGTGGGAGGTTGGGATTCCCCCAAAGTGGGCCCAATGGTGACAACCTATGAGATTAAATAAATCTACCCCTAGCCGTAGTCCATACCCTGGGTGTCATCCTAGTGGGGTGAGGTCAGAGTATGCCCACGGGCCTCTGTACACCAGATTTCCCAGCTCTTGGAGGGAGCCCAAAGCAGCAGCTTCCAGACAATTGGCCCGAGAGAGCACAAACCACCAATGGATGGTTACAGGGGCAGCTGCCCAGTAATATGTCTGGTAGTCCGGCAATGCCAAGCCCTCGCACCGCACAAAGCAGAGTCGACTTTGCCAGTCGAGGAAGGGCACCTCCCCAGATAAGTGTCCCAACACAGCGGTCAATTTCCCTGAAAAAAAAGAATTAGGTATCCAGGTAGGGTTTCCGTAAAAAATAAATACATTTGGGGAGGAAAATCATTTTATATTAATGTGTCCCATAAGGTTCAATGGTAAGGAAGCCCAATAATTGCATTTCGACCGGAGCTGAGAAAACAATGGGAGCAGATTGAGATCAGAGAAACTCATAATATTCTGCCGTACCTGTATACCCAAATACCGAAAATGATTAACCCAGACCAGGGGGTAACAATCGCATCTGGCCGGGCCTGGGGGTCCAAGGGGAGGATCATCTTGAACAAATTAAAACATATCCCTGAGAACCGTCAAAACTCAGTAAAGAGATCAAGGGCAGCCTGCAGAAATGAGGAGGCATCATATAGCTATATAAGAATAGCCAACGGCTCCAGGGCAATGGGATAGATGGAGGGGGACAAAGGGCATTCTTGTTGAGTACTTTTCTCTGTAGTGGAAAGGACGTGGGTAATCTATCATTAGTCCAAACACTAGACCTGGGAGCTTGGTATAGCATTCTAACCCACTGGAGAAATTTAGGCCCGAATCCAAAATGATGCAAAACCTCCCACAAGAATCCCCATTCCACCAAATCCAATGCCTTCTCCGAATCCAAAGAGGCTATAACTCTACGTCCGCTGTTAGTAAGGTCAATAGAAAGATTCCGGAAGAGGAATCAGAGGTTGTTGTCAGTCCCATTCTCAGGCATAAACTTGGTTTGGTCAATGTGAATCAGCTCCCTAAGACCCGTGGATGAGTGATTAGCTAATATTTTTGCCAAGATATTAGCATCAATGTTAAGCAAAGAGATCAGCCTATACAAGGGGCATTCTTCAGGATTTTTCCCCTGGTTTGAGCACTAGATATGTGCATTCCCGTTCGTACGAATGTTATTTTCGTACGAAAACGTTCATTTTCATGTGTACATGCGAAAACGGTAAAGCACCAAAATACGAAAACGACGGGATAACGGATGAGCCGCATAACGAACGACCGCAAATACGAACGAACGATCCGACGGGAAAAAACGACAAAACGAAAATGGCAAAATAACGAAAATTAAATCTGTATCAAGAGGTTTGCATTGTGTATTTTGTTTGAATCTGTTTTGTGTTCGTTTTCAGTTGTATGTTCATTGTTCAATGACATCTATAACAAAAGAATTTCATTATGTATATTGAATGAATTCTTTTTTCTTTTTTCTGTGTATTCAAAATACTGAATGCAATTTTTTTGTTATAGGTGTCATATCAACATACGAAAATAACAAAAGAAACAGGTTCAAATGCAAATCTTTTGTTTATGGGTTTTTTAATGGCCACAGAGTTAGGCTGGCCATACATGATTTTCTGTGCAATTTTCTTTAGATTTACCTTCAACTATGTAGTGCAAGGGCCTGCCTGATTGCATACAATTGAAAGTGTTGTTTAGTTTGACCTCATATATGGTTTTTGGTAAATCTAAAAGAAAATTGTACAAGAAAATTGAACATGTATGGCCAGCCTCAGTGACTGAAAGCAGCTTCTCTTTTGTGCAGAATAGTGAGTACACTTGTACAGTAAAGCCTAATAAACTTTTCTGTGGATTTTCATCTGAGGGGAGATCAGTTGGCCAGACTTCTGAACCCAAAAATGGTTTTCTGATGCAGTTTAAAAACGAACGAATTTTCTGAGAACGATCGGAAAACGATCGTTTTTATGTGTGTTGTTAAAATAGTCTGACCAAGTGTATGGGGCTTAACAATAGTATTGTTAAGCCCCATACACTTGGTCAGACTATTTTAACAACACACTTAAAAACGATCGTTTTCCGATCGTTCTCAGAAAATTCGTTCGTTTTTAAACTGCATCAGAAAACCATTTTTGGGTTCAAAAGTCTGGCCAACTGATCTCCCTTCAGATGAAAATCCACAGAAAAGTTTATTAGGCTTTACTGTACAAGTGTACTCACTATTCTGCACAAAAGAGAAGCTGCTTTCAGTCACTGAGGCTGGCCATACATGTTCAATTTTCTTGTACAATTTTCTTTTAGATTTACCAAAAACCATATATGAGGTCAAACTAAACAACACTTTCAATTGTATGCAATCAGGCAAGCCCTTGCACTACATAGTTGAAGGTAAATCTAAAGAAAATTGCACAGAAAATTGTATCATGTATGGCCAGCCTAACTCTCTGGCCATTCAAAAAAAACATAAATAAAAGATTTGCATTTGAACCTGTTTCTTTTGTTATTTTCGTATGTTGATATGACACCTATAACAGAAAAAGGAATTCATTCAATATACATAATGAAATTCTTTTGTTATAGATGTCATTGAACAATGAACATACAACTGACACTAACAAAAGAAAAGCATTCAAGATACACAGAATGCAAATTGACGAAAATTCACGATAATTATTGTCTAACAAGAAACGAACATGAATTAAACAGAATAACGAATCATCCCGCATGTACGAAAATAAAACGGTAACGGAAATACGAAACGATCGGAATACGAAAAAATCGCGTCGTACGACAAACGAACGGGAACGAACGGGAAAACGGGCGTCTTACGAAAAACGAACGGAAACGAACAGACGGGACCATACGAAACGGAACAAAAAAAAAACAAAATTTTTTTCTGTGCACATGTCTATTGAGCACCACCAGCAGATTTAGATGTTGCGAATAAGTCGGTAAACTGTCTTCTCCAGGAGTCTTACCAGATTGGAGCTGGCCCATAGCCAGTTGGACCTCCTCGAAAGTAATGTCCAAGTCTAAACAAAAGGTGAACACATAAATACATAACAGCGTGCATATATATATTTTCCATAATAGCGCTCATATATTCAAACAATAAACGTGTCCAAAAAACAAATCAAGTGAATGTCTTTTAGGCTGCATTCACACCTAGGCGACACGATACGCCGCGTACGTGGCTTATCTTGCCGCCTGTAGAAAAAAAAAAAAGTTTATTCTTTCTTTAACATTGCGGTCTATGAGGGAACGTCAATGTCGCCTGAAAAAAAGGGTCCAGGACTTTTTTTTCAGGCGACAGGCGTTGAGATGTGAACCATCTCCATAGACCGCAATGTTATTTCACATCTCGAGCGACAAGAGCGATGGGCGACCGGCGTTTTGTCGCTCAGATATGAATGGAGCCTTAAATTAATTGTGAAAAAAATCTTGTATATCAATGCCAAAATTAAAAAACAGTCCTTTCGAAAAGTGCTAAAAATTCCATAAATTGGAAAACATGCTCACCAGATGATGTCTCCATTCACTTTCGTGTTTGGCAAATAATCTTAGGAATTAAATTAAAAAGCTGCTGTAAAACGCCATACTCCGTTCTCATGCCTAGATTTGACTTCATGTGTAAGAAATAGAGGGAGAGACAGGGCCTCCAATAGTGTAAAATCACTTAGGATATTGATCCATTAAAATATATATTGCATGTACATCAAATAAAGTTAAAACAAGCATTTTATAACATGGTGATCTCACCACTGCTTTCAGAGCATCAGATTACCACCTCAGCCTCAACATGCAGTCGCCGTATACCCACGCTCCTACACAATTCGTCACTTCCGACTTTGTCACAGAGGTCAGAGACAAGACATACCGGGCAGCTCTGTGCTGCGATCTCAATACTGCTTTATTCGCTGAGCATCAGATCACCATCTCAGCCCCCACATACAGTCACTGTGTAGCCAGGTCGGCGCATTTCGTCACAGGGGTTAACAAAAAGGCTTGTTTTAACTTTTGTTTAACATAAAGTTTATTTATTTTCAATAAAACAAAAACAAACAAAAAGGGGGAAAACAGACAACATGGAAGAAGGAACCCTATTTCCGAGGAGCATTTAGGACAAACCGAGGTGAGAAATACACCCTATGTAGAAACTTAATCTAGGCGAATCTATCCCTGGTGGAAACCACCAGAGAAAGTTACTGCTGGATACCCTCCTCCGGCTTGTTTTAACTTTATTTGATATACGTGCAATATTTATTTTAATGAATCAATATCCTAAGTGATTTTACACTATTGGTGGCTCTCCTTCTTCCTCTATTCTTTACATGTGGGGTAAAATCCAAGCATGAGAACAGAGTATGGTGTTTTTTACAGCAGCTTTTCAATTTAATTCCTGAGCTTATTTGCCAAACACAAGAGTGAATGGCAACATCATCTGGTGAGCTTTTTTTCTAACTGGAGTTGATCTTCTATTATCACTGTGGTGGAGGAATCAGTGTCATCATATGTTTTGCACTTTTTCAAAAGGACTGTTTATGTTTCGTGTGGATATACAAGATTTTTTTCATAATTAATTTAAAAGACATTTTCTTGATTTGTTTTTTGGACACATTTATTCTTTGAATATATGAGCGCTACTGTGGAAAAGATATATATGCACACTGTTATATATTCATGTTTTCACCTTTTGTTATGCTTTATTTGATTTAAGTAGCAGCACCATTATCAGTTTTATTTTTATTATTTAATGTACAAGTCCGGTCAGGATTTGGCCTCTAAGTCGAGCATCGGGAATTTAACAAGATCAAGTTAGGAGGACAGTTTAGAGGGAGTCTAATCTACCTGGGATAAATACAGATGCTGGTAATATTGCCGTAATCTGTCCCTAAAAGCACCTGGCGAGTTCAGTAGTTCTCTAGCAGAGTCCCTAATACCGCTGCTATGTGTGGAAGCAAACTGACCCTTAGCTAACAACGCCAGCAATCTGACATTCTTATTAACATATTCAAAGACCTGCTGAGCTGTAATGAGAAGGGTCTGAGTCATCTCTACACGTAGCAAGAAAACCTCCCGTAGTGCAAATTAAGGTATATGCAGCGCTAAAAATGAAGACATAAAAATATGATAAGTCCACTGTAATTTAGCATAAAAAGTCCATGTTCAGAACAACTGGAATCACCCATGGTGTATACAGGACAAATCAAGGTGAATAGAAATATCCTCCACCAAACACCAATACACCGAGCCTCTTACCTCAAACAATGGAGCAATAGATTATAGGTGGTCAGATGGGCATGTTCTATCCATAATATCACAACTCAGATAGCAGATGACTGGATCTCACACAATCTCAGCATGGGATGGATCCGCAGGTTCATATATTAAATACAAAGAAAGCAACTCCTCATGGGGCAGTATGTTAAATCAAGGCAAATTTATTCCATAAAAAGCTTTCAAAATACTCACAGTTCATAAGTTAAAAAGAGCACGTCAAAGGCTAAAATCAGTTCTAGGTTTCAATTGTTTCCAACTAACAAAATGGCCGTGGTTAGCTCATATAGCATCGTGAGGTCAGATCTCCGGGCTCCACCCTACGTGACATTTGTCCAATAAGGAACATCATCAGGGGCATGGTTAGAGATTGTCACTTGTCTTTATATAGGGAGAGGGTGGATGAAAACGCCTTCTTCCCCTTGCATTCCAAGCCTCATCCTCAACCACCGGAAGCGTAACCACAACATAGCCGGGTGTTGACAACACTGCTAGAATGTATCCAACCTAACCCACCAACGGCGGCCATATTTGGGGAGACCAAAAACAGAGAGAAGAGATATCTCACTATTGTGGTTTCTGAGACTGGGCTGGAGGTAAAGAACCCAGACAAATGGAAACAAACAAAAAATATATGTAAAAAACCTCTTCAGAACCTCTTCAGAACAAAAAAGGTTATATTAAAGACAACCTAACACCCAAAAAAGCCTTATCGATGGCCAATTAAGGAATAGATCACTTGGCACCTGCAAGCAGGACTTGATGACAAGAGGATTGGGCGGTGCCCCAAACGGCTTAACCGTTCAGCAGTTTGGGATGCCATCTGATCCTCTTGTCATCAAGTCCTGCTTGCAGGTGCCAAGTGATCCAGCTTGACAGTCACTAAAGCCTTTACCCAAGCTTGTTTGTGAGTAGGACTATTGCTTTTATTCTACTTTTAATAAAAAAAATATATTTGATAATGCACTAGGTCGGTGCGCTCTCCTTTTCTTTTTCTTTCTAGCTATATGAACAACCATTGTTCTGAGGAGGGCTACAAGACTCTAGACTTTGCCTTAGGCTGGGTTCACACTTGTTCCGACAATGCTCCTGCATTGGGAGCTCATGTTGCATGACGTGTGAAAATCAATGTTTCCCTATGAGAGCTGTCTTAACTGATCCGACACAAGTCTGTCCGACTTTGAAAACACTCCCTGTACTACTTTGCTCCGACATTCATCCTACTTCAGCCCATTGAATATCATTGAAGTCGGACCAAAGTAGGAGCCTTGTCCTTATCAGACATCCGACATGTGATTACAGCAGCAGTAAAAGGAATTTATCTCACTCTGGGATTGTTTTGATTGGTCAAAGAACAGACTATCACAAAGTAGGTTCAAAGTAGTATCCTGTTCATGAAAGTCGGATGGATGTAGGACCAATGTAGGATGAATGTAGGATGAATGTAGGACAGATGTCGCAGAGCAAAGTAGGATGAAAATTGTACTGCTGTCGTGTAGTATAGTGTGAACCCAGCCTAAGGTATTGCAGAGTATTGTAGAGTATGGCTGGGTATTTAAGAGTATGGCTGGGTATTTCCGGCTACTGCAGAGTATTGCAGAGTATGGCTGGGTATCACAGAGCATGGTTGGGTATTGCCGGGTATGTCTGGGTATCACAGAGTATGCCTGGGTATGACTGGGTATTGCAGAGTATGGCAGGGTATGGCTGGGTATTGCAGAGTACGGCTGGGTATGGCAGAGTATGGCTGGGTATGGCTGGGTATTGCAAAGTACAGCTGGGTATCGCCGAGTATGGCTGGGTATTGCAAAGTATGACTGTATATCACTGAGTATGGCTGGGTATTGCAGAGCATTGCAGAGTATGGCAGAGTATGGCCAGGTATTGCAGAGTTTGGCGCATGCGCGGAAGTGTTTTACTTCCTGGTGCGGTGACGTTGCGGTGACGCGGCGGCGTCAACGTCACCGCCGCGTCACCGCCACGTCACCGCGCCTTCCGCCGGCGGGGAATTTGATCCGATGGTGTGTACACGCCATCGGATCAAACTCCCGATCGGACATATCCGATGGAAATGGTCCGCGGACCGTTTTCATCGGATATATCCGATCGTGTGTATGGGGCCTAACGTCGGCAGAATGGCACCGACAGGCACATATATATATACGTTGGTGCCTTGGGGGGGATCGGGGGTCCGATCGGACCCCCCCCCCGTACATGCGGCGGTCCGCGCGGCTGCAGGAGCGATCCGACAAGTGGGGGCGGATATCCGTTTTCATCCGCCCCCTCCGGATCGCTCCCAGCCAATGCGCGCGCCCGCCTGACCTGTCACTTCCTCCTCCTGTGTAAACACAGGAAGGAGGAAGCGACGTGATCTCTCCCTCGGCGTTTGTTTCAAGCGCCGCTGAGGAGAGATCACTACAGAACAAGTAAGTCTGCACCAAACAGCACACTGACACACACATTTAACCCCCGCGATCGCCCCCCCCCCCCTCCCCCCTGTCACAGTGTCACTGAATGCAGTAATCATGTATGATTACTGTATTTAGTGTCAGTGTGACAGACAGTGTGACAGTCAGACAGTCAGTAGTGTCAGGGTAGCCCCCCCCACCCCCCCAATAAAGTTGTAACCCCTTGATCACTGCCCTAGTTAACCCTTTCACTCCCTATTGCCAGCGTCACTAAGCGATCATTTTTCTGATCGCTGTATTAGTGTCGCTGTTCCCGCTAGGTAGCTAATTTTTTTTTAATGCGATTTTTTTTTTTACTAAAGACATGTGGCTAAATAAATTTTGGCCTAAATGTTTGACTAAAATTTAGTTTATTGGTTTTTTATTATAACAAAAAGTAAAAAATATTGATTTTTTTTCAAAAATGTCACTCTATTTTTGTATATAGCGCAAAAAATAAAAATCGCAGAGGCGATCAAATACCACCAAAAGAAAGCTCTATTTGTGGGAAAAAAAGGACGCGAATTTTGTTTGGGAGCCACGTCGCACGACCGCGCAATTGTCTGTTAAAGCGACGCAGTGCCGAATCGCAAAAACCCCTTGGGTCATTTGCCAGCGTATTGGTCCGGGTCTTAAGTGGTTAATGATGCTTAAAGTGAAAAAAAAATGAAAATTTCCTTTAAATATCGTATCTGCTGGCTGTCTATAGTAGTGGCACGTGTTTAGAAATGTCCCTGCACAACATGAGATTACTATAAGAAAAAAGAAATTGAATACTTCTTGCGGCTTTAATGTAATGTTTGGTCCCTGCAATATGGATACAAATCTTTGAAAAAAATAGCATGAGTTTCCCCGCCACCACTCCCCCCAGGTCATTACAAGACCCAGTGCCAATCCTGACCTCTCTGGGGCCCTAAGCAAAATGACATGGCACATTAAAAATGAGAAGCGGGGGGCGCTGACGACAGTGACATGTCACATTAAAGAAAGTTGAGAAGCGGGGGAGGGGGTGTTCTGCTGTCTTAAATGACTCAACCAGCGAGTTTAGAAGCGGGGTGAGGGGGCGAAAATTACTACTCACCAGTAATTCTGGTAATTTGGGGGGCCCTTTGTAGCTTTGCGGGGCCCTAAGCAGCTTGCATAGTGAGCCTATAGCGAGGATCGGCACTGACAAGACCCTTTGGCCCTATATACTTTGAACAGCAGTATACAGGCGGTGCAAACAAGACAAGGACTGTAGGTTTGTTAAGTAGAATCTGAACCATGTCATACTGTAATTGGAGCGCAACAAAGAGCCACATGCAAAGTATTGCATCAAAAATTGTTATTAGATGCCCCAGTTAAACAGGGGCAGAACAATTTGGCCTTAGGCACAAGACAACTCTGCAACCCCTCACAGATACTGTAATTGGAGCGCAACAAAGAGCCACATGCAAAGTATTGCATCAAAAATTTTTATTAGATGCCCCTGTTAAACAGGGGCAGAAAAATTGGGCCTTAGGCACTGGTGGCAGAGCCCAGAAAAAACAATTTTCTTACTAGCTATCAGCAAGATTAGTGAGGAGGAATCAGCATAGGCAGTCTCAAAGGGATCTGACATTTCAAAAAAATTATTCAGTTACATCAGCATCAGGTGCTTGGTAGCTGGTGTTGATCTAAGCCTGATTCATTTTGATGAAGGTCAGTCGATCAAGTCGGATGAGAGGCGCACCCTGTGATCGGTCACAAAGCCTCCAGCAGCATTGAATGTGCGTTCTGAAGGAACGCTGGATGCAGGGCAAGCCAGTAGCTCAATTGCGTACTGTGCAAGCTCTGGCCAGTGATCCATCCTCAAGACCCAGTAAGCCAGAGGATTTTCAGTGGGGAAGGTGTCCAAGTCAGATCTTGCCCCTAGGTATTCCCGCACCATGTAAACCAGACGCCGGTGATGGTTGCTGGAACCGGTCAGACCTTGGGGCTGCGGACTAAAAAATTGTCTAAACACATCGGTCAGATGGCCACCTTCTCCACCGCTCCTTCTGTGACTCACGGAAGCCTCAGCAACACGTTGTCAAGGACCAGGATTTGGTAATCCCCAGGTTCTGGGAACACGTTGCATAGATCCTTCTGCAAGGCCTCCTGCAGAAGTTTCATCTTCTGCTTCCTCTGCGATGGCAAGATAAGCTCCGCAACCTTACTCTTGTAACGTGGATCAAGAAGAGTTGCCAGCAAGTAATGATCCCTCTCCTTGATACCAGGAACACGAGGATCCGTACGCAGGCTTTGCAGGATCAGGGAGGCCATGCAGCGTAGGTTTGCTAAGGCATTCGGGCACAGTCCTCTGGGTCACTGAGGACGACACGATCCTCAGCCACCTAATCCCAGCCACGTAAAAGTCCATGGGTTCCTTGGGACTGTAAGTGATCCCTTGAAGACTGCTGATGCTGAGTGCTAGGCTCCACCTCCATGCTGCTGATACAATCATCCTCCTTCTCCTCCTCCTCCTCCTCCTCCTCCTCCTCCTCTTCCTGTGTGCTAGGTGGGCAAGCAGGACCACTGTCTGGATAAAGGGGGCCTTGAGAGGTAAGGAAGTCCTCCTCTTCCTCCCTCTGTTCTGCCTCAAGGGCCCCATCCATTATTCCACGTAGCGTGTGCTCCAACATGTGAATAAGAGGGACAGTCTCACTGATGCATGCACTGTCACTGCTCACCATCCTCGTGGCCTCCTCAAATGGTGACAGGACAGTGCATGCATCCCTGATCAAGGCCCACTGGCGTGGGGAAAAAAATAAGCTCCCCTAAACTAATTCTGCTGCCATATTGGCACAGGTACTCATTGATGGCCCTCTTCTGCGTGTGCAGCCGCTGCAGCATGGCCAATGTAGAGTTCCATCTGGTGGGCATGTCTCAGATTAGACGGTTCTTGGGCAGGTTGTATTCCCTTTGGAGGTCTGTCAGCCGAGCAGTGGCATTATATGACCTCCAGAAATGCACACAGACTTTCCTGGCCTGCTTCAGGACATCCTGTAAGCCCGGGTACCTGGCCAAGAACCGCTGCACCACCAAATTCAGGACATGAGCAAAACAGGGCACATGGGTCAGTTTTCCCTGTCACAGGGCAGAGAGGAGGTTGGTGCCATTGTCGCTAACCACCATTCCAGGCTTAAGCTGGTGTGGCGTCAACCACCTCTGAGCCTGCCCCTGCAGAGCTGGCAGAACCTCTGCCCCAGTGTGGCTCCTGTCCCCCAAGCACACCAGCTCTAGCACCACATGGCATCTTTTGGCCTGCATTCCTGCGTAGCCCCTCGTATGCCTACGAAGAACGGCTGGTTCCGAGGGGACATCAGCACAGGAAGAGGCCTCAGAGGAAGAAGAAGAGGAGGGGGTGGAGGAGAGAGGTGTGTCACAACCAGTAGTAGTGTTTTGGAGGCGTGGTGGCGGAACAACCTCCAACACTACTGTACCTTGCCCTGCGTCCTTCCCCGCTGCCAGCAGAGTCACCCAATGTGCCATGAAAGAGAGGCAACGTCCCTGTCCATGCCTGCTGGACCATGAGTCAGCGGTAAGATGCACCTTACCACTGACCGCCCTGTCCAGCGAGGCATGGACATTGCCTTCCACATGCCGGTAGAGAGCCGGAATCGCCTTTCGTGAGAAAAAGTGGCATTTGGGTACTTGCCACTGAGGTACCGCACATTTCACAAACTCACGGAAGGGGGCAGAATCTACCAACTGAATAGGCAGCAGTTGAAGTGCTAGCAATTTCGCTAAGCTAGCATTCAACCACTGGGCGTGTGGATGGCTGGGAGAGAACTTCTTTCGGCGCTGCAGCAGCTGGGGAAGGGAAATTTGTCTGGTACTATCAGTAGATTGCCCGCATGTGCTACTAGGTTGTGACACACCTATTTCTACACCTTCAGTCCTATCAGTGCAGGCTTCAGAGAGGACTGAGGGTCTAGTGGGGTTGGAGGTCCCAGCTGATGAGGGACAAGGGGAGGTCCGCTTTGTTCTTTGGTGTGGGTCCTTCTGGTATGCTTGCCAACGAACTGCATGGCAGGTCGACATATATCTGGTCAAGCATGCGGTGCCCAAGCGGGTGATGTTTTGGTCACGCGTGATACGCTTGAGACATATGTTGCAAATAGCAACGGTGCGATCTGATGCACATGTCTCAAAAATAGGCCCACACCAAAGAACTTTTGCAGTAACGTTGAGACACAGCAGCGCCCTGCACAGGCGTAGCTCTGCGATGTAATGCAGTTGGTGTGCTGCCCCTAAGCTGGCCCCTGGAGGGCATCCTGCCTCTTTGGAGATGTGCCTGTGCCTCGTCCTCCTCCTCCTCCTCTTCCTTCTCCTTTCTCCTATCAGGCACCCACATGGAGTCAGTGACCTCATCATCCCCTCCCTCCTCATCACTGTAGAAATCCTGGCAGTATGCTCCAGCTGGGGGAACATCACTGCCAGATTGCTGTTCCCCTCGGGCACTCCCTCTCTCTGGGCTCACATCAATGCCTTCCTCTATCTGTGTTCCATCATTGGAGCCTTCAAAACGCTGCTCATCTTCATGCAGCATGTACCCAACACTGTGTTGAAACAGTTCGGGGGACACCTCAGGAGGACTTGGTGGGAACTAGGAAGGATTGTGTGATGCCATTGTGCAGAGGGAAAAGGACGCCTTGGCAGCTGCTTTGCCAGACAAACTAAGCTCAGCCTGGGTGAGAGAGGATGAGGCACGGCCAGCTCCCGAAAAAAAGGACGAGAAGGACGAGCAGCCACGGCCACGTGCTGAAGAGGATGCACCGTGTTCACCACCAGTGTTGCCTCTAGATGCAGAGCCTGCTTGCCCTCGTGACTATCTGCCTCTCTTTGTTGTCCTTCCAGACATTTTAATGGCCTGCACAGGACAAAATCAGTACACACACACCTCGTACCTTTAGGTACAAACTGGAGAGGACAAGTGCAGTAAACTCCAAGTAGGTTTAAGTGAAAAATATACAGCACAAGTGCATTAACACAACTACGTTTAGGTGCTGTACAGGACGCCAGGGATGGGTCCTGGATGGACGCTACATAGCGCCAATTTTTGGAATCTGGTCCCTTTAAGCACTGGTTCAGGAGGTCACCCAAAGGGGGTGAGAGGTTCCGGACAGATAAAATGGATCCAGAGAGGACGGGCTTAAAGTCCTCTCTGTCTTCTTTTAATGATATTCGGGGGTCCGGGATTTTGGAGGCTCTGAAGCGACAATTGGGAGGGAAGAGAGCCTCCCCTTCTGACCCCTGGCTTCAGGCACACAAGGGGTTAACCACTGCCAGGAAGTGAGTTAAAATGAAAGGAAGTCCTGACAGAGGGTGGAGTAGTTTTGGAAGTGAAGCTGTGTCTGCAGGGAAGGACTGGAGCACTTCTTACTAAAACATATGTGCCTTTCTTTTGGTTGTTTTGCTGTGCTGAAGAGAGACTTATCTAATTTATGCTGGAAACAAGCAGGACTTTTGTTGTGACATTTTTGTGCTGAAGAAAGCATTATTTTGTTTTGTTTTGTTTTGGTCGCCAATAAAGACCCTTTGCTTTACTGACACGGTTTACGCACTTGTCTCGCTGAGCTAAAGAACCCCCAAAGTTCACAACTGGTGGAGAATGCGGGCGCAAAAACCGTTTAAAAACTGACATTTAAAGAGAGAGTGTACTTATGGCATGTCTTGGGTGAAGTCAGCCCAGACATTACAAACAGCACGCAACGACATGGAAGAGGTCATTAGGGCTTTGGCACAAGCCACCGTGACCCAGCAGCAAGCCACCGTGACCCAGCAGCAAGCGTCAGCGGACGCCAACCGTTGCCATGAGGAAGCGATGGCTGCGCAGCAAGAAAACACATGGCTGCTAGCCGCCCAGTTTACAGCCCAGCAGGAGTCCACTCAAGCACAGGTGGCTGCCTTGCAGGAGGCAGTACAGCGGCTGGCTCAGGGACAAGAGCAATCGGCCGTTGCCGTTAGCAACCCAGTGTCTGTTAGAGCCAGCCATTTCTTGCAAAAACTAACACCCCAGCGATGACGTGGAAGCCTTTCTGACCACCTTTGAAAGGATAGTAGAGAGAGAAGCATGGCCCCGGGACCAATGGGCCGGCATTATCTCCCCTTTTCTCACTGGTGACCCACAAAAGGCCTATTTTGACCTCCCAGCTGAGCACATCAAAGACTATGAACGTCTAAAAGCCGAGATCCTGGCCCGCCTGGGGGTGACCACAGCTGTCCAAGCTCAGAGGGTGCATCGCTGGCGGTACAAATCGGACAAACCACCCAGGTCCCAAATGCACGAACTAATTCAGTTAGTTAAAAAATGGCTGCAGCTGGAGAAGTTGTCAGGTCCACAAATGGTGGAACGGGTGGTAATGGACTGGTACCTACGGTCCCTACCAGATGACCTACAATGCTGGGTAAGCCATGGAAACCCTACTAACGCGGACCAGCTGGTCGAGCTGGTCGAACGGTACACCGTGGTGGAGGACCTGCTTGGGCCTGCCAAGCGTCGGGAACTCATGCCAAGGACACCCAGACCAGCCACTACCCCGAGGAGAGAAGCCTGGCCAGATGTTGGCGTTCGCAGATCTACACACCGTCTGCCATAGAACCATGGAGGTCGGTTCCTGTGCCAAAGATGGGAGACATTCAGTGTTGGCGATGTCGGTCCTGGGGGCATACCCGGGCACAGTGCCGCTCCAGGAGGAGCCTATGGATTGCGGGGCTGCCCGAAGAAGCTCTTTCTATGCGCAAAGAGCGTGTGCCACGCATCTTGACCTGACTTCCGGACAGTTCGAGTGTGAAGTGTGGGTAAACGACCTTTCCGGCCAGGGCTCTACTGGACTCTGGTAGCATGGTCACGCTGGTACATGCCCGGGTACTTGGAAGGATTGGTCCAGTAACTAAGACCCTACGGGTAGTGTGTATCCATGTGGACATCAAGGAGTACCCCTTGGTCCCAGTAACTGTGTCCTATGGTCAAACCTCGATTACCCAGGAGGTTGGGGTGGTAAAAAGCCTGATACATGATATCATAGTGGGGCGGGACTGTCTAATATTTTTGGAATTATGGAACCAGGTACAGACGGGTCTGCCAGGAGAACTAAGGACACTGGGTTCGGAAGGGACAGAGTCTGGGGGATCCGGGCCTGAAACCTCCACAACACACCCCTCTAATGTAGAGAGACTTGTTAGTGATAATGACGTTGCAGAAAATCTTAGTTCTAATAATATTAGTTCGGTGTCTGGTCTGAAATCCGAGTTGACCTCTGAGGGGGGGAAGTCTCCCCGTTACAAGTCATGCTGGGGGAGGATGACGAGGAGCTTACCCCGGTTGAGGAGGGTGAGGGGAAACATCCCAAAGGCCAGTGCATCCAGACCTGGACATACCCAGGGGTGCGTTGGCACCGCCCAGTTACAGGACCCTACCCTGGTCAATGCTCGAGAGCAGGTTTCTGTCATTGATGAGGTTTCACAGATACCAGATGCAGACCAGAGGTTTCCTCATTTTGCATTAAAGGGGGACCTAGTCTATCGTGTGGTTGAGAGCCGAGGGGAACCCATAGAACAGTTGCTGGTCCCTCAACCTTATAGGCGGATGCTCCTTGATCTAGCCCACAACGATGCACTAGAAGGACACCTGGGGGCAGAGAAAACGGAGGCCAGGATAACCGACCGGTTTTACTGGCCAGGGGTGAAGGCTGAGGTTAAAAGATATTGTGAGTCCTGCCCGGTTTGCCAGTTAACTGCCCCGGTGCCTCGCTATAGAAACCCCCTAGTACCCTTGCCAATTATTGAGGTCCCGTTTGAGCGGATCGCTATGGATCTTGTAGGACCCCTGGTAAAGTCAGCAAGGGGGCACCAATACATATTGGTCATCCTGGACTACGCCACTAGATACCCAGAAGCAGTCCCGTTGAGAAAAACGTCCTCTAAGGCCATTGCCCGGGAGCTATTTCAAATGTTCTCACGAACTGGGTTCCCCAAGGAAATATTAACGGATCAGGGCACCCCTTTTATGTCAAAGGTGATGGCGGACTTGTGCAGGCTGTTTCAGATTAAGCAGCTGCGGACGTCCGTCTATCACCCGCAGACCGATGGCCTAGTTGAGAGGTTTAACAAAACTCTGAAGTCTATGTTAAAAAGAGTCGTCCAGAAAGACGGGAAAGATTGGGATATGTTGCTCCCTGCCCTATTGTTCGCTACCCGGGAGGTACCACAGGCATCCACGGGTTTCTCACCATTTGAGCTAGTGTACGGACGGAGGCCCCGGGGGTTGCTTGATCTGGTAAAGGAAACATGGGAAAGTGAGTCCTCCCCGCACAAAACCGTGGTGGAACATATTCTCAAATGCGAGAAAGGGTGGCTAAAGTGATGCCGCTGGTAAGAGAGCACATGCAGAAGGCTCAGGATGCCCAAAGAAGGGTATATAACCGGTCGGCTAAAGTGAGACAGCTCCAAGTAGGTGACAGGGTAGCTGTCCTAATACCAACGGTAGAAAGCAAGTTCTTGGCCAAGTGGCAAGGTCCGTTTGAAATAGTGGAGAAAGTGGGTGAGGTAAACTATAGGGTACACCAACCAGGGAAAAGAAAACCCTACCAAATTTATCACATAAATTTGTTAAAGCTCTGGAAAGACAGAGAACCGGTGTCCGCAGTGGTGGCGGTACAGTCAGGGGACCAGGTAGGGATCAACATGGTGCAGGTTGCAGCTACCCTAACTAGGCCCCAAACCCAGCAAGTAAAAGAGTTTCTGCAAAGAAATGGGGACATGTTTTCAGGGTTGCCAGGACTCACCAACGTCATCGAGCATGACATTGTGACCGAGCCTAAGGTGACAGTCCGGCTTAAACTCTACCGTATCCCAGAAGCTCACAGGGTGGCGGTGTCTGGAGAGGTGAAAAGGATGCTTGAACTTGGGGTCATTGAAGAGTCGCAGAGCGAGTGGTCCAGTCCGATCGTATTGGTGCCCAAACCCAATGGTACTCTACGCTTCTGCAACGACTTTAGAAAACTCAACGAGGTCTCCAAGTTCGATGCATACCCAATGCCATGGGTAGATGAGCTGATTGAGAGGTTGGGTCCTGCCAGGTACATCACCACACTGGACCTCACAAAAGGTTACTGGCAGATTCCCCTAACCAAAGAGGCCAGAGAGAAAACAGCTTTCTCTACCCCGGAAGGTCATTTCCAGTACAAGAGAATGCCGTTTGGTTTACACTCCGCCCCCGCCACATTTCAAAGGGCCATGGACAAAACTCTGCGTCCCCACCAACGGTATGCCTCCATTTACCTGGATGACATTGTCATTTTTAGTACGGATTGGGATTCCCACCTTCCCCCGAGTACAGGCAGTGGTAGACTCCTTGAGAAGGGCAGGGTTCACCATCAATCCGGAGAAGTGTGCGATTGGGGTGGAGGAAGCCAAGTATCTTGGATACATTGAAGGTAGAGGGTTAGTGAAGCCCCAAATGAGCAAAGTAGAGGCTATACAGGGCTGGCCCCGCCCCCCTAACAAAGAAACAGGTCAGAGCGTTTTTAGGCCTAGTTGGGTACTACAGGAGGTTTGTCCCCAACTTCGCCACCATTGCGGCACGCACCGCTGACTGACCTCACCAAAGGCCGACAGTCCGTCATGATCAAATGGAATGCCGAGGCTGAAAAGGCATTTCAAATGCTTAAGACGGCACTGTGCCAGGACCCGGTGCTTGTAGCGCCAGACTTTTCTAAGGACTTTATAGTGCAGACAGATGCCTCAAGTGAAGGACTAGGAGCAGTTCTGTCTCAAGAAATCAACGGAGAGGAGCGTCCAATAGTTTTCCTTAGTAGGAAACTGATGCCAGCTGAGAAAAACTATGCGGTGGTGGAACGCGAATGTCTTGCCATCAAGTGGGCTTTGGACTCCCTACGGTATTTTCTCCTAGGCAGGAAGTTTCGCCTCATATCAGACCATGCTCCTCTTACGTGGATGAGACAGAACAAGCACACCATCGCCAGGGTAACTAGGTGGTTTCTGTCTCTGCAGGAGTTCAACTTGGTGGTGGAGCACAGACCCGGAAAACAGCATCAGAATGCCGATGCCCTCTCCCGAGTCCACTGTATGATGGCGAGTGGTGCCTCCAACACCTCCGCGTTGAGGCAGAGGGGGGGGATATGTACAGGACGCCAGGGATGGGTCCTGGATGGACGCTACATAGCGCCAATTTTTTGAATCTGGTCCCTTTAAGCACTGGTTCAGGAGGTCACCCAAAGGGGTGAGAGGTTCCGGACAGATAAAATGGATCCAGAGAGGACAGGCTTAAAGTCCTCTCTGTCTTCTTTTAATGATATTCGGGGGTCCGGGATTTCGGAGGCTCTGAAGCGACAATTGGGAGGGAAGAGAGCCTCCCCTTCTGACCCCTGGCTTCAGGCACACAAGGGGTTAACCACTTCCAGGAAGTGAGTTAAAAGGAAAGGAAGTCCTGACAGAGGGTGGAGTAGTTTTGGAAGTGAAGCTGTGTCTGCAGGGAAGGACTGGAGGACTTCTACTAAAAACGTATGTGCCTTTCTTTTGTTTTTTTTTGCTGTGCTGAAGAGAGACTTATCTAATTTATGCTGGAAACAAGCAGGACTTTTGTTGTGACATCTTTGGGCTGAAGAAAGCATTATTTTGTTTTCTTTTGTTTTGGTCGCCAATAGAGACCCTTTGCTTTACTGACACATAGTTACATAGTTACATAGTTACATAGTTAGTCAGGTTGAAAAAAGACACAAGTCCATCCAGTTCAACCATAAAAATAAATAAAAATAAAACAAAGTAAAACACAGTACATCCTCCCATACACCCAACTCCATACCCACAGTTGATCCAGAGGAAGGCAAAAAACCCCAGCAGAGCGATGATCCAATTTGCTACCGGAGGGGAAAAATTCCTTCCTGATCCCCCGAAAGGCAATCGGATTTACCCCGGATCAACTTTACCTACAAAACTTAGTACTCAGTTATATTATGTGCATTTAGGAAAGAATCCAGGCCTCTCTTAAAGCAATCTACTGAGCTGGCCAGAACCACCTCTGGAGGGAGTCTGTTCCACATTTTCACAGCTCTTACTGTGAAGAAACCTTTCCGTATTTGGAGGTGAAATCTCTTTTCCTCCAGACGTAAAGAGTGCCCCCTTGTCCTCAGTGTTGACCTTAAAGTGAATAACTCAACACCAAGTTCACTATATGGACCTCTTATGTATTTGTACATGTTGATCATATCCCCCCTTATTCTCCTCTTCTCAAGAGTGAATAAATTCAGTTCCTCTAATCTTTCCTCATAGCTGAGCTCCTCCATGCCTCTTATCAGTTTGGTTGCCCTTCTCTGCACTTTCTCCAGTTCTCCGATATCCTTTTTGAGAACTGGTGCCCAAAACTGGACTGCATATTCCAGATGAGGTCTTACTAATGATTTGTACAGGGGCAAAATGATATCTCTATCTCTGGAGTCCATAGCTCTCTTAATACAAGAAAGGACTTTGCTCGCTTTGGAAACCGCAGCTTGGCATTGCATGCCATTATTGAGCTTATGATCAACTAAAACACCCAGATCCTTCTCCACTACAGATCCCCCCAGTTGTACTCCCCCTAGCATGTATGATGCATGAATATTCTTAGCCCCCAAGTGCATAACTTTACATTTATCAACATTAAACCTCATCTGCCACTTAGTCGCCCAATTAGACAGAGCATTGAGGTCGGCTTGTAAATTGGAGACATCCTGTAAGGACATTATTCCGCTGCATAGCTTGGTGTCATCTGCAAAAACAGAAATGTTACTTTTGATCTCAGACCCAATATCATTTATAAATATATTGAAAAGTAAGGGACCCAACACTGAACCTTGGGGTACACCGCTGATAACCTTGGACCATTCAGAGTAAGAATCATTAACCACAACTCTCTGAATTCTGTCTTTCAGCCAGTTTTCTATCCATTTACAAACTGATATATCTAATCCTGTAGACCTTACCTTACACATGAGCCGTGTGTGGGGAACTGTATCGAACGCTTTTGCAAAATCCAAGTATACCACGTCCACTGCCACGCCTCTGTCCAGGGTTTTACTTACCTCTTCATAAAAGGAAATCAGGTTTGTCTGACAACTTCTGTCCTTCATGAATCCATGCTGTCTGCTGCTTAAATAGTTTGTTTCCAGCAAGAACTCATCCATGTGGTCTTTTATTAAACGTTCCAGTATCTTTCCAACTATAGAAGTTAAACTAACAGGTCTATAGTTACTAGGTAAAGACTTTGTTCCCTTTTAAAATATGGGCACCACATTGGCTTTATGCCAATCCAGTGGTACTATTCCTGTCATTAATGAGTCCCTAAATATTAGATACAGTGGCTTTGAAATTTCAGAGCTCAATTCTTTTAGGATCCGTGGGTGGATGCCATCTGGTCCAGGTGCTTTATCCACCTTTATTCTGTCTAAATATTTCTGGACCATATCACTTTTGAGCCATTGTGGATTTGGGGCTGTGTCACTCCCACCCCCTATATCGACATGAGCTCCCCCATTCTCCATTGTATACACAGAGCTGAAGAAAGCATTTAATACATTTGCCTTCTCTATGTCCTCAGTCACCCACTCTAGATTATTTGTAAAGGGCCTACATGCTCAGACTTGACCTTTTTACTATTAATATATTTAAAGAATTTTTTGGGGTTTGTCCTACTATCTTTTGCAATCTGTCGTTCATTTTGAATTTTTGCATCCTTGATTTCCTTTTTACATATTCTATTATATTCTTTGTAACATTTAAACGACACTAGTTTACGCACTTGTCTCGCTGAGCTAAAGAACCCTCAAAGTTCACAATATATATATATATATATAATATATATATATGAGTATATACAGGTGGTCCCCTACTTTCAAACATCCGACTTACAAACGACTCCTACTTACAAACGGAGGGAGACAACAGGAAGTGAGAGGAAATCTACCCCTAGAAAAGGGAAATTCTCTTCTGTAAAAATCAATATGGAAAAAAGATGTCTCCACTGATGCTTTATTACCAATCCTTGTTTCCCTAATAACCTAATAACCCCAAATTTTCACAATCCAATTGTCATTGGGACAGAAAGTGAGCTAAAAACGTCTGAACAGGGGCACAGACAGCAAAACAAATGTTACAGGGGTGGCGATAACCCTCCCCTATGTTATCCAAAAAGCTTAAAAATTGATTTTTAGGTTGGAGCTACAAACATTTTAATATGGGAAATAATATTTTATTGTTCTAATATTTCTTAAAATTCATTCCAAAAACTAGAGAGACCAAACTAAAATAAAAAGTAATAACATGACATGTAGCTAAGTTATAGAAATGCATTAGGCTTTAAGATACAGAATGTATTCAATTTTGATCTTATTATTGTTGAGTGATTTCCAAAAGGTTACCAACTAAGAATTCTTAATTGCCCAATTCATTCTAATGGCAGGTAATTAGCAATCCTTTGTAAATCAGACTTCTTGTTCCATGCAATCACAAATATTATAAAATGTTACAGGTACATGATGACACAAATAGCTGTATGTTTAGGCTTAAATTAATGTGTCTTTACAACAATAAGAAAAACCTGTTATATTTGAGTATGGATTCCAATAAACGTGACTGAACCTCATTTATATGATGCACAGGAAGCACTATTAGTACATTTATTTTTAGGTTGGTCCAATCATTGGGATTTATATGCAGTACTGCCTTTAAACTAACATGATTAAAGAATCTATTTATAAAGTAGTAAAAATGGCATTCACCAAACTATCTTCCTGGTACATGTGTTTTACATTACAGACTGATTGATTCATGTGTATTGGATGTTTGGTGAATGTCGTCTTCACTGCTTTATAAATATACCCATATATGTTGTTGTGTTCTATCTGCAATGACATGTTTGTGGACAATTGCTTTTTAGCTACTGTTTGTGCAGTTGTATAAATCCTGCATACCTATTTGGGAGCACATGCAGCAAAAGAGGAGGAAATGGACAGGATGGTTGTTTTGGGTATGATAGATAGTGTTGCTCACGAATATTCGCATTGCGAATATTCGCTACGAATATTGCATATTCGAGTATTCGCGAATAACACGAATATCGCGGCGAATATTCGCTATTTCGAATATTCAAATTTTTTCAATTTTTTTTTTAGAACAGATCACATCCTAGAGATCCCCATCGACGTCTAAAAGCATTGCTGGTATGATTAGAGACCTTGGGCCGAGTAGCTGCAGCGCTCATTTTATATTGCCGAAAAATCGCAATGCGATTATTCGGCAATAGCGATATCGCGCGATTATTTTATATTGTAATATATCACGAATATTCTGAGCCAATCAGAGTGCTCCATTCCGCATTTCTCAAAATTTCGCAATTATTTTGTATTGTAATATATCACGAATATTCTGAGCCAATCAGAGTGCTCCATTCTGCATTTCTCGAATATTCGCAATTATTTTATATTGTAATATATCACGAATATTCTGAGCCAATCAGAGTGCTCCATTCCGCATTTCTCGAATATTCGCAATTATTTTATATTGTAATATATCACGAATATTCTGAGCCAATCAGAGTGCTCCTTCCGCATTTCTCGAATATTCGCAATTATTTTATATTGTAATATATCACGTATTCTGAGCCAATCAGAGTGTCCTTCCGCATTTCTCGATATTCGCATTATTGTGTGTTGTAATATATCACGAATATTCTGAGCCAATCAGAGTGCTCCTTCCGCATTTCTCGAATATTCGCAATTATTTTGTATTGTAAAATATCACGAATATTCTGAGCTAATCAGAGTGCTCCATTCCGCATTTCTCGAAATTTCGCATTCGCATTCGCAATTCGCATTCGCATTCGCATTCGCAATAGCGAAAATTCGCAATAGTTTCATTTCCAAAAAATATCACGAATATTCGTATTTAGCGAATATATCTCGAATATTCGACTATATATTCGAGATATATCGCGAAATCGAATATGGCATATTCTGCTCAACACTAATGATAGATTAAAAAGAGACCATGTGATTACAATTCAATTAATAAGGCATTGCAAAGTATAATGCTGACGTGCAAAAAAATGACATAAACAGCAACAGTCCAGTGCACTCCATACAGCAGTGAGACCCAGTAAAAGGAGGGTGCAGCAATGAAATACCAGATGGTGTCACAAAAGCATAAGTCCGATCCAAGATATTACCAGCAGACCATATTATGATAAACAGGACACTTTAATGTCACCAACAGAATGAAGTGACACTTTGAGGTGACTAGGAGCCTCTTCCTAAGGCGACAATGACAGTGACAGTCTTTGATAGCCCTAGTGGCCTTAAATTGTCGTTTCCTTATGTTGGTGTTGGTGACATTACAGTGTCCTGTTTATATAAATATGTTGTGCTGGTGATACTGGTTGTCCCTTTTTTTATTGCTTTCCATCAGCAGATACTTTCTTTCCTTTCACTTGTCAGCTGCTCTGTTCAATTCAGCCAATGGGTAGTACTATAAGAAGCCCTGTCTAAGTTCCAAGCTGCTCTAGTTGAAGGTTGGAGAGAACTGAGAGCTCTGTTTGTCACCACCCTTATTTGACAGTACTGGGTCAAGAACTAGCACTGTCACATAAAAGGAATCAGAGTCACATGCTCCATTGTAGCAAAAATCAGATTTTTTTATTGTAATTTTTATTAAAAGTTTGGAATTGTGGGGGTGGCCTGAACTACTCCATTGTGAAACTTATCACATTAATGGTTAATAGTTTGTTCACTAAACCTCCTGTTTATTTAATGCAAAAATGATTTAAAGTTGGGTGGACTCGCAAGCCACTCTAGTGACCTTGTTCCTATCACTTGATGGCGACAACCTCATGTTTGATTCCCCAGAATCATGCCCTTGGGAGGGGCTTTGTCCCCCTGTTGTTTGTATGTTATAGGTAACTTGATACATACAGTGCCAGACCTTGGCCTAGTAATCTTCTACATTCTACTATGTCTTATTTTTCTCTCTGTTTTTCTATTCTTTAATTCTGACCTTGTGTTCTGATCCTACCATGTCCTCACAAATCTTTGGGTTGATCTGGTTCTCCCACTATTGGAGCCTGGAGGCTCTACATCTGTGTTCAGGTGAGCGTGCTCTGCCAAATTACAATGTCGACTGTATGCTCTACTAAATACGCTATACTCCCACATAGTGTGCAAGGTTCCAATCCCCGCCACCCAAGAGAGCAAAGGCATTTCTCTATTATCACAAACAAAAAGTAGATATCCTGATGTTACAAGAGATACATTTTTCAAAGACCTCGGCCTGAGATATCTTAGTGCCCGGTATCCGCAATTTTACTTATCTTCTAGCTCTAAGAAAAAAATGGGGAACAGCTATATGTTTCCCCCTCAAGGTGCCTTTTACTTCTATCACTATAGTTAAAGACAAAGTAGGCAGATACATAATGCTGGTGGGCCAAATTAATGATCAATAGGTCTCTTTTATTTCATGGAAAAGAAACCCACAAGGGGCTGACGCTGCGCTAATCAAAATTGGTTACCAATGATGAGGTTGAAAATAAGCAGCTGGCACAAAAATTGTGTACAACAATCAAAAAGACATAAAAAATAAAAAGGAATGCAGCGCTAAAATTACTTATTTGTAGAGAAATTGTAGTGATACCACAATTGTAGTGATACAACACCAAGTCCAATCAAGAAAAATGTGAAACACAAATTGCTGGGAACCCAGCAAGGTGTGTTTCACATGTTCTTTTATTTCATACTATATTCCTAATTCAGGTCAGCTGGAGTTTTTTTTTTTTTACATGCTGGCAGTACTTCTCCTGAAGGCACAAGGACAGGTGATCCTGGGTGGGGACAGTAATCTGACTTTAGATCAAATTTTAGATAAGTCGTCCCCTAATAAATCCCTATTTAAAAACGTACCCAGAAATAATAGTAAATTAGCGTGGCTACTATATAGCAATGACTTGCTTGGCGGGAGAATAATCTCTCCATCAGGGATCATACTTACAACTCACATGTACATGGTACCTATTCACGGATAGATAGTCATATTTTTATAGGTTCCTTATTAGTACCATGTATATGACTACTGTCAAAATTCTTGCTACCCCATGATCGGACCATGCTTCGGTTCGGTTGTCCCTTTCCGTCCTGTGGAAAAAACATGCCCCTCCCTGTGGCATCTTAATGCAACTTTATTAAATAACCCAGCAGTACTAAAAGAGATAGAGATGAAGCTATGCACATCATGAGAATTTACCTTCGGTAACGTCTCCTATTGTTAACCGGGCAGCCCATAAGGCCACAATTTGTGCTAAGTTAACCACTTAAGGACCGCCGCCGCACGCACATTTACGGCCACAGAATGGCACGGCTGGGCACAAGGGCGTAAATTTACGTCCTCGCCCAGTAGCGGGTGGGGGTCCGATCGGGACCCCCTCCGTGGCGTGCGGCGGTCCCCGTGTCTCCGGGATGAGCGGGCGGCGGATGTCCGTGTTTGCCCGCCCCCCTGCGATCGCTCCCAGCCAATCGCTGCGCTCCTTCGCCCTGTCACTTCCTCCTCCTGTGTTTACACAGGAAGGGGGAAGTGATGTAATCTCTCATCGCAGCGGTATTTCCAACCGCTGCGATGAGAGGAACACCTCACAGTAAGTGTGCACTAACACTACACTGACATACACACACATAGGCACACTTAACCCCTTGCGATCTGCCCCCCCACCCCCCCTGTCACAGTGTCACTGAATGCAGTGATCTAATCACTGCATTTAGTGTCAGTGTGACAGGCAGTGTAAAAGTCAGTTAGTGTTAGGTTCAGGATAGCCCCCCACCCCCCCTAATAAAGTTTTAACCCCCTGATCACCGCCCTAGTTAACCCTTTCACTCCCTATTGCCAGCGTCACTAAGCGATCATTTTTCTGATCGCTGTATTAGTGTCGCTGTTCCCGCTAGGTAGCTATTTTTTTTTTATTGCGATTTTTTTTTTTTTACTAAAAACATGTGGCTAAATAAATTTTGGCCTAAATGTTTGACTAAAATTTAGTTTATTTGATTTTTTTTTTTTAACAAAAAGTAAAAAATAGTGTTTTTTTTTCAAAAATGTCGCTCTATTTTTGTATATAGCGCAAAAACTAAAAAACGCAGAGGTGATCAAATACCACCAAAAGAAATCTCTATGTGTGGGAAAAAAGGATGCCAATTTTGTTTGGGAGCCACATCTCACGATTGCGCAATTGTCAGTTAAAGCGACGCAGTTCCAAATCGCAAAAAATGGCCTGGTCTTTGACCAGCAATATGGTCTGGGGGTTAAGTGGTTAATGATAAAGGTATACTCTTGAGTTTCATCTCTATCTGACAAGGGACTTGTCAGGGGTGTCCGCTGTCCCCATTTCTTTTAGTTTTGGCCCTTGAATCGCTCGCAATAAAAAATTGCACCACTATTGATATTTACGGTATTGCATGTGGTGATAGTGAACATAAATGTGTCCTCTTTGCGGCTGACATCTTGATGATCATCTCATCGCCTGTCACCACCCTCCCAAACTTATACGCAATACTATATCAGGATTATTGGGGTTAAAAGAATGTATATTTATATAGAAAGCCTGTATATTGTATATTTTTCATATGAACATGAGGGAAGCCATTTTCCCTCTAAAGTTGAAACTAAGTTCACTGTCTTTAAAGAAGAGGTTTTTTCTTTTTCACAAGGAGACTGTGTAAGTCTGGTTGTACCATCTTCTCAGGTTATAAATTAAAAGGTTTGAAAACTTAGTAAAATAAACAATATAAGGGAACCATGAGCTTACAGACCTAATTGGTATTTTCAGAATAAGCCACAAAACAAGAGGGCTTATTCCTATTGTATTATTTATTTTAAATAATAATATTTCTTTCATAATATCTTAACAATGTATTAGTTATTGTAAAACACATTAATGCATATATACATATATAGATTATTATGATACAAGTTTCAAACATGATATTCTATTAATGAAACTGTCCATGGATAACTGTTGGTTTCTCAAGATATGTGCATTCCCGTTCGTACGAATGTTATTTTCGTACGAAAATGTTCATTTTCGTACCCGCGGGATAATGTGTACATACGAAAACGGTAAAGCACCAAAATACTAAAACGACGGGATAACGGATGAGCCGCATAACAAACGACCGCAAATACGAACGAACGATCCGACGGGAAAAAACGACAAAACGAAAATGGCAAAATAACGAAAATGAAATCTGTATCAAGAGGTTTGCATTGTGTATTTTGTTTGAATCCGTTTTGTGTTCGTTTTCAGTTGTATGTTCATTGTTCAATGACATAGTATTGTTAAGCCCCATACACTTGGTCAGACTATTTTAACAACAAACATAAAAACGATCGTTTTCCGATCGTTCTCAGAAAATTTGTTCGTTTTTAAACTGCATCAGAAAACCATTTTTGGGTTCAAAAGTCTGGCCAACTGATCTCCCTTCAGATGAAAATCCACAGAAAAGTTTATTAGGCTTTACTGTACAAGTGTACTCACTATTCTGCACAAAAGAGAAGCTGTTTTCAGTCACTGAGGCTGGCCATACATGTTCAATTTTCTTGTACAATTTTCTTTTAGATTTACCAAAAACCATATATGAGGTCAAACTAAACAACACTTTCAATTGTATGCAATCAGGCATAGTTGAAGGTAAATCTAAAGAAAATTGCACAGAAAATTGTATCATGTATGGCCAGCCTAACTCTCTGGCCATTCAAAAAAAACATAAACAAAAGATTTGCATTTGAACCTGTTTCTTTTGTTATTTTCGTATGTTGATATGACACCTATAACAAAAAATTCGCCTTCAGTATTTTGAATACACAGAAAACAAAAAAAGGAATTCATTTAATATACATAATGAAATTCTTTTGTTATAGATGTCATTGAACAATGAACATACAACTGACACTAACAAAAGAAAAGCATTCAAGATACACAGAATGCAAATTGACGAAAATTCACGATAATTATTGTCTAACAAGAAACAAACATGAATTAAACAGAATAACGAATCATCCCGCATGTACGAAAATAAAACGGTAACGGAAATACGAAACGATCGGAATACGAAAAAATCACGTCGTACGCCAAACGAACGGGAACGAACGGGAAAACGGGCGTCTTACGAAAAACAAACGGAAACGAACAGACGGGACCATACGAAACGGACCAAAAAAAAAAAAAATTTTCTGTGCACATGTCTAGTTTCTCATGAAGTCATGAATTCAGTTTCAAATAATTTACAACCCCAACTAATGATGTGGGGTAAACTTTCCCAACCCATATATTATAAGTTAGAGCCAGAATGTTTGGAGGAAATTGACACGATTGTCAACCTTATGCCACGTACACACGATCACCTTTTGTGATGAAAAAAAACGACGTTTTCAAAAACGTCATTTAAAATCACTGTGTGTGGGCAAAACGTTGTTTTGTGTCTTAAAAAAAAACGACCAAAAAAAAAAATTCGAACATGCTTGAATTTTTTGTGTCGTTTTTAAAAACTTAGTTATTTGTGTCATAAAAAGTGATGGTGTGTGGGCAAAACGATGTTGAAAACGACGTTTTTAAACCCGCGCATGCTCAGAGGCAAGTTATGAGACGGAGCTTCAATGGAACAGAGTGCCGTCGAACGTGGTGTACGTCACCACGCTTTGCTAGAGCATTTTGGAAAAACGATGGTGTGTATGCAACGTCGTTTTGGAAAATTAAGTTTGAAAAACGTCGTTTTGTTTCATCACATGAAACGTCGTTTTTTTTCATCACAAAAAGTGATCGTGTGTACGTGGCATTAGTCAATTAATGGTTTTCTGTGAAACTCAAGTCAAAGGGTTGTCATAAATTGTATTAGACATAAACAAAAAATAACATTTAAGTAATTTCTTATACAACACTGCCCCTAGAGGTGAAATTAGTAATTATTCCAGATGGCCGCAGACTTGATTGTCATAGTAACATATAAAGAACATCGTCATATTCCATCATCAATTACGTAGTAGTGACCACACCCACTTTTTGAAGTGGAATAAAAGTAGCTACTCTGAGCAGAAAAGGAGGCTGAAGGAAGAAGATCTGTCTCTCTCTCTTGGGCTGAAGGAGGAGATCTTAAAAGGCAGAAAGATGTAGGAATGTGGGAAGAAGTCCCTATGGGACTTTGCTTAATAAAAAAACAAAATTCTTAAGTCCTGGTAAAGTATTAATCTTTTCATGTGTAGCTTTGGTAATTGAATTGTTTTTGCATATACATTACTAAAACCATTTTAATATATATGACAGAGCAAATTGGAGTTGTATTATTTTTAACTGCAGTATGAAATAATTATTTTCTAAATATTAAGAGACATACACAGTTTTGTCTGTCTTTAAAAGTTTCTCTGGGTTTCGTAATTTCCAGATTAGGGTCTGGAGTCCGGAGGCTTCATAGAGATTTGGGTGGGTCGAAGCCTCTACCCCTGTGCCCCTGTGCACAGGTCTTACCCGATTACGGCCCTCAGCCTGCTGCTGACTTACTGCCATCATGCCTGCCATCATCTTTGCCTGCCGCATGAATGGGCCACATCAATGCTTCCTGGACTATACAAATATGCTGCCTGGAGAATTACTATTGCTGTCGCTAAGCACATCCCTGACTGCTGCCTGGACCAGTGCTCTGTTCTGTGGACACTACTAAAAGCACAGGTAATACTTTTTTTACCCTTTCCGCAATAGAATTTATTTTAGATTGTAATTCTTGGTATGTACATGCTATTTGTTAGAAATATGAAAAGCCTTCAAAAATGATAGGTTGCCAGGAAATCATATATGTAATGTATGCTCCTAGAATGCCTGATGGTGCTACTTGGATGTTGGGAATCTGTATGTGGCCAAGCTGTGTAAAAGTCTCACACATGTGGTATCCCCATACTCAGGAGGAGTAGCAGAATGTATTTTGGTGTCATTTTTGCTATGTACATGCTATGTGTTGGAAATATCTTATAAATGGACAACTTTGTGTAAAAAAAATGCATTTTAATTTTAGTTCCACATATTCCAAAAACATCTGGAAAAAAAATAATCGCTCAAAAAATGTACTATGCCTCATAGATTATACGTTGGGGTAAACGTTTGCTTTGCAAAATGGGGTCATTTTGTGGGCAATTCTATTGTCCTGGTGCTCCAGGGCCTTCAAAAGTGTAATAGGTGGTTGAGAAATGAGATGTGCAATTTATGCTCGTAGATCGCCTGATGGTGCGACTTCAATGTTGGGCCTTTGTATGTGGCCAGGCTGTGTAAAAGTCCCACACATTTAGAATCCCCATACTCAGGAGGAGCAGCAGAATGTATTTTGGGGTGTAATTTGTTGTATACATATGCTCTGTGAGAGAAATAACCAGTTAATATGACAACTTTGTAAAAAAAAAAAAAAAAAATCTTGTGGGAAAAAATTACAACTTAAAAAAACTTGCTATGCTACTTATTTAATACCTTGGAATGTCTACTTTCTAAAAAGGGGTCATTTGGAGGGTATTTGTACTTTTCTGACTTGTTAGTATCTCAAGAAATTAGTACTTCAAGTGTGATCAGATTGATCAATTTTCAGGGATTGGCACCATAGTTTGTAGACTCTATTACTTTCACAAAGACCAAATAATATACACCAATTTGGGTTATTTTTTACCAAAGATATGTAGCAGTATAAATTGTGGCCAAAATGTATGAAAAAAAACGAATTTGCTAAATCTTATGACAAAAACAAAGAAAAGGCAATTTTTCACGAAATTTACGGTCTTTTTTTTGTTTATAGCGCAAAAAAAAAAAAAAAAACACAAGTGATTAAATACCATGAAAAGAAAGGTCTATTTGTGTGAAAAAAAAGATGCAAATTTTATTTGGGTACAGTGTCGCATGACTGAGTAATTGTCATTCAAAGTGTGAGAGCACCGCAAGCTGAAAATTGGTCTGGGTAAGAAGAGGGTTTAAGTGCCCTGTATTGAAGTGGTTAAAAAGCTAAAGCCAACGTTTATATAATGGTTCTGTCATACGGTATGTGTGTAAAATAGATTCCTTCTAAATTTATCATAAGTCTTGATTGGATTATCAAGCTGTGCACAATAGGACATTTTGTCTGTGCATGTTTAAAGTTTAAGTTAGAAGGTCTGTTTGTTTTGTGAAGGTATCACACCGTATTAAGTTAATATCAAGTGTTTTTACAGGTCCATGAAACAACGGAAAAATATTCATTAAGTTACCAAGTCTAAAATGTACAAGTATCATTCAAGTATTGAAATGTGGGAGAAATATGAATTATCTGAATTATCATTTATCTTTGATATATCCATGTATTTTTTATTATTACAAAATATACCTGATATTAATTTGCACTGTATTTTTAGTTAATATATATTTTTAAGCATATAATTTGTGTCACTTGTCTTCAAAATAGCACGGATAAACAAGTTGGTATTTATGGAAAAAGATAGATCTCCCAAAACCAAGATTGGCATAACATCAGAAATACAATACTGTTTTATTATTTCAGTTTAAATATTCTGACATAATTGAAGGCACTGCTGAGATCTGTTGACGTTTGAAACAAGTGATATATTTTTGCAGAAGTATATATATTTTATTGTAATTTTTGTTTTAAAAATTAAAAATTAAAAAATTAAAAATTAATATATATTATATGTAGTTTTGTTTTTGATATTGCCATTGTTAGTTGCAATATTGAAAAATGACAGACACTAAAGTTATTATAAAGCACACTCTCAACTCTTAAAAATTCTTACAATTTTCTATCGCAACGGAGGCCCTCCCATACTTGGGTAATAATCTAACTCCATCCTTTATACTCTCAAAATTATCCTGCACTATTCAAACGTCTAACAGCTGTTGGCTGCTCTACCTACCATCGTGGTTTAACAGACTACACTCTGTAAAGATGAAAATTCTTTCAAAAGTACTGTACTTGTTCCACACACTATCAATGGCCCTTGTGCGCTCAGAAGTTGTTAGTAAATATCATTTGTCTGGGGGTACAAGAGGCCTAGGGTGAATAGGAATACAGTATCCACCCCCAGGAGGAAAGGAGGGTTGGGGTCTCCAGACTTGCAAAAATATTATTAGGCAGCAACCGTTAGCCCATTTAACCAGATTTCACTCTACCCAGCCCCATCCAATATGGATGCAGGTGGAGGCCTATGCATGTCATATCCTTTGGTTGCCGCCCAAAGAACGTCCCCTAATTTTAATTTCAATAGTTTTTATTGAGTTTTAAATTTACAGAAAAAGCTTTCCATAGAATAAAAGGAAATGTTTGATACAAATGATATCAAGGAATGCAAAAGTTAGCTAACATGGCTGAACAGACAGTGAAGGAACATGTGAGTTGTTCATAAGGAACAGCATTGGTTATGTGTTAAAGCTTACAGAGGTAAATTTCACCATCGACAACTTTAACTCTATTATAATTCAGACTAGAATATAAATCATATGAATTGGTCAGGGGTGAGCATGGGTTTATTGCCCACAGATTCTATTTTAGATATGGAGAGGAGGAAGAGATGAGGTCCACCCCGCCACCCCTAAGGGGATCAAGCTGTGGAAGGGGGAACCCCATCCCCCCAACCCTCCAAGTTTTCGACCTCTGTCACCATACAAGTGGTTGAGGAGTGAGGAAGCATTGTTGAGATGACTTACAACAATCAGAACTGGTGGTGTAGCTATCGGTATAACTATAACTGGAACTTGATTGGGTAGAACAGAACAGGAGTGTACCCAGGAGGCTGAGAGGATAGGAGTTCCAGTGGAACTTAGCTCCTATGTTACTGTTCTGTGCCCATCTAAAACGGGTGAAAGATGAAAGAGGTCAGGATCGGCCTTGACTAAAGAACATTAACATAATCAGGGGAAGGGAAGAAAGAAAACAGAAGGGTAAAGCCTAGGGAAGAAAAAGTAAATCAGTTAAAGGGGGACTATGCCTGGAGAAAGGGGGATTCTACAATATTTTGCCTATGGTTCCCAAGTAAGTTTGAATATATACAGGTTCTGTCTTGTATAATGCTAACTACTTTTTCCTTAGCCATGATCCAGGAAATTTTGCACCTCACCGCTGTGATCGGTACCAACGTTTTTTTCCAATGGGCTGCTATAGTAATTTTGGTCCCCAGCAAGATGAAGAAGATCACTGCTTGAGTTGATTTGTCTATCTTATTCACTTTAAGGTTAAGAAGAGCTATGTCTGGTGTTTGGGGGACCTGTACTGATGTCACCTTGCAAAACAAAGACCTCTTATGCATGGACCACCATATGTGTAACATTGTTCTTATATGATTACATTTCTGAAAACACAGCGTGGAAGCATCTGGGTAGATCCTGGCGAAGAGGGAGGGAACCCTGTATCAACAGGTGAGTATTTTAAGGTTTGCTTAGATTAGGGAAATATTTAAGATTCCTTTGAATGATCGTTGAAAGCAGGTAAACCATTTATCTTCTTGCCATTAAAGATCAAGATCATTCTCCCAAGAGAGGGCCGATGGAGGTTTAGATGTAGCTGAGGCCAAAGAGGAGTATATGATGACGATCCCACCCCTCTGATCCATAATATCTGAGCACCAAGATTCATAGTGCGTGGCCTTGGGGGGAGCTGGTTTATTAGACCAGATCGATCGGAGAAAGTGTACTATTTGGGAATATCTAAACTGTTCAGAGGTGGGCATTTCACATTTACTAGTGCAATAAGGGCTAGAAATGGGACCTGTAGAAGTGAAGAAATTACCAATTCTAATCAGTCCTTTATTGAGCCACCAGCTAAATGCCAGGATATTCATTCCCAGTGGAAGTCAGGATTATGGAACATGTGTGTTAGGGGGCGAAGGGCCAAGATCAGGGAGGCATTTTTGTGTAAATGATTGCATAGGGCCATTGATAGGGAAAGCGTGGGAGCCAAAATGGGAGGTCTAAGTTTAGTAGGATTGCTTGTCTCTCCATGGAGACCCAATCAGGTTTTGGGCCCAGTGAATAGACAATAGAAATCTGGGCTAATTGTGCAGCTTGATAATACCACCAAATATTAGGTAGAGCGAACCCACCCTGAGATTTTAGTCTATATAGGATATTTTTGGAGCATCGTCTGCCTTTTGGGCCCCATATAAAGTGTAGAATTTTAGATTGCAAAGCTTGCGTTTGTGATCTCCGAAGTGGGATAGGGAGTGATCTGAATAAATAAAGGAGGCAAGGTAGGAGTGTCATTTTAACTGCGTTAATGTGGCCTAGCCATGATCGGTTGTGCTTAGCCCAATTGGCAAGGTCTGATGTCAGTTTGTGGAAAGCAGCCGGGTAATTAGAGGAGTATAAGGAGTCTATTATAGGGGGTAAATTGACCCCCAGATATGGGATGGAGGCCAAGCACGTCCCCTAATTTTATGTCCAGCACTCTCCTTCTACTTGGCTATTTGGGATAGGTTAGCAAAACCTTATACATTTAGATCCCAGCACAACCCTCTGGCCACTATTCTTGGAAATGGGGAATTCAACCCAGGCCTCACCCCTAGAATATTTGATTGGTGGACTAACAAAAGATTTATGTAATCACTGGGGAATATTGACAAGACAGGTTTTTATAGAGAAACATCAAATGCCAGTTACAGAGTACTTCCCTTATACACAGATAACAAGTTCCATATCACAGAATTCTGATATAACAACACTGTCCTCCATGAAATATTTGTGTCAAAGTTTAATAAGATCAAAGGACACATATCTGAAATGTACACTATAAAGACAATTTCTCTTGTTAAGCACGGATATATGGAAAAATGGGATGTGGATCTCCAGCAAACTATTGAGCTAGATGAACGACATACTATATCCCAAGGGGCCTCAAGGTCACTTATGAATACCTCTATTATTGATGCGAATTATAAAGTACTTTTGAGATAGTACATGGTTCCAGCGAGGCTAGCAGCTTATGTACCAGATGTATCACATATGGTGGCAATGCCCTACAGCAGTGTTTTTCAACTCCAGTCCTCAAGGCACACCAACAGGTCAAGTTTTCAGGATTTCCCTCAGATGAAATGGCTGTGGTGATTACTAAGGCAGTGCAACTGACCAAATCACCTGTGCAAAATAATGGAAAGCCTGAAAACATGACCTGTTGGTGTGCCTTGAGGACTGGAGTTGAAAAACACTGCCCTACAGTACGGCATTACTGGATTTGGGTGTGTAATTTCATTTACGCTCTCACCCAAGTAGACCTTGCCAAATCCCAGAGACAGGCACTACTGGGCTGTAAGGTGGAGACAGTGTTGAAATCCCAGAGATGTCTCATAGCATTTATATTTATATCGGAAAAAATTATCATTGCAAAAGCCTGGAAATCGTCAGTCTTGCCATTCGAACAACTCAAATGCAAATTTTACTGGATTATGATTAATGAGCGCATGCCAGTGATCTTGCATGATAAAATGCAGATGTTTGAGAAAGTCTGGGACCCATGGGTCCAATATCTGATGGGAGATCCTCGGTCTATACCCAATTAGTGCAGCTTCAGGATGGTGGGATTTAGACCACTTTTCCCCTCAACTTTTCATTCTCCATTTTCTTCCTTTTTGTTCTTTGCTATAGTCATGCAAAGGGTTTTTAATGTCTGTTTCCCTTTAAATCCTGAGCAGCATACATACGGCAAAAACTAAGTGCACTTGCAATCTATTATGTATCATGAGCAAAATTGTAATCTAACATTGAAATGTATATGGAAACTAAGATGCATTTTGTTAATGTCAAACTTGCAGCACCAAATACGTTTTGGGTCTACCTACCTATAGAGACTAAGTGCATAAAGTGCAACATTTATTGTTAGAAAAGACTTATATTTGGAAGAACGTGCATTGTAATGCTTAACCACCTGCTGACGGCCGTACGACTTTGTACGGCCGCAGCACAGTCCTGAATTCCTAACAGGCCGTGTTTTTACGGCCGCACCTTTTGGCGTTCCCATCGCGCGCTCCCGAGCTCCTGTGCTGCCCGTGTCCCTGGGACACAGCCAAACACAGATCGTGGTAAATAGCCAATCACAGCGGCTATTTACAGCCCGATCTGTGCGGCCAATGAGAGATGATCTCATATGTAAACATATGAGATCATCTCTCATTGCTGACTCTCCCTCCTCACACAGACAGCGCGTGTAAGGAGGGAGAGAACTGTGAGTAACCAGCGCAGGAAAAAAAAAGTCACCAACCTGTGCCCCCACAGTGCCCCCCAGTACTACAGTGCCCACCACAGTGCCCACCACAGTACCACAGTGCCCACCACAGTACCACAGTGCCCACCACAGTACCACAGTGCCCCCCACAGTACCACAGTGCCCACCACAGTACCACAGTGCCCCCCAGTACCACCATGTGCCCACCAGTACCATCATGTGCCCACCAGTGCCCACCGTGTGCCCACCAGTGCCCACCGTGTGCCTACCAGTGCCCACCTGTGCCCACCAGTACCACCGTGCCAACCAGTACCACCGTGCCCACCTGTGCCTACCAGTACCACCGTGCTCACCTGTGCCCACCTGTGCCACTGTGCCCACCTGTGCCACTGTGCCCACCTGTGCCACTGTGCCCACCTGCCACCTCAATGCACATCTGCAATCAGTGCCCACCTGTGCCACCTCATCAGTGCCCGTCTGTGCCACCTCATCAGTGCCCATCTGTGCCACCTCATCAGTGCCCACCTGTGCCATATGTGGGCATTTGTACTTTCCTGGCTTGATAGGGTCTCAAGAAATGAGAGAGGCCTTCAGTATATCAGGTGTGTTTAGATGTGATCATTTTTTATGATTTATCACAGAAACTAAGAAAAAAATCTTTTTTTTTCCAAATTTTTGGTCTTTTTTCATTAATAGCGCAAAAAATAAAAACCGCAGAGGTGATCAAATACCACCAAAAGAAAGCTAAATTTGTGGGGAAAATAGGACAAAAAAATCATTTGGGTACAGTGTTGCATGACTGAGTAATTGTCATTCAAAGTGTAAGAGCGCTGAAAGCTGAAAATTGGTCTGGTCAGGAGGGTGTTTAAGTGCCCAGTATGGAAGTGGTTAAAGAAGAGACAAAAGATCTAGAAAGATTTACCTATTTAATATGCATTTAATACTGAATGTGTTCTTTATAAACATTTTGTATTCCCTTTTGTGAAATGCTTTAATAAAAACATTGAAACAAAAGTTTTCAAATGTTCTTAATAATATAAAATCAAATAATAATTCAAATGTTAAAAAAATAAACACAAGCATTTGACGTACAATAATAGAGATGTTTGGAAACACGCTGACATAAAAATCATAGACCTATCCACATAAACTGCAAAGCAGTCATCGCAGTATATGGCACATCTGAATTATGTAATAATGAGCATGTCACATAGATAAAGGGACATGGTTTAGCTTGTCATTAGAATAATAAAAAAAAAGAAAATAGAACTGTAGAGGAGGCATAAAATGAAACATTAGCATAGCTATCATGGGCGAGATAGATTAGTATCATCAAAGAAAGGCATAACTGTCTCGGAAAAACCATAAGATGAACAATCACCCAGGTGCCATGTATTATTGAAGGAGTCCACCCTGTCCTTAATCTTAGCTGTAAGTGATTCCATTCTCTGTACTGCTGAGATAGCAGTCAGAAATTGTGTCTGGAAGGGAGGTGTAGTAGATCTTCAAAGATTGAAAATCAATCTTCATGCAACAGTCGGAATGTGGTTAGCTGTTTTTTTTCGGATTTGGGAATACCTGGGATAGGTAAACCTACAGTAGGAGACCTGAACGAGAGATGCTGTCTCTCAGATGATCTGTCAACGCAATTCAGGCCTCCACCAGCCGCGACATCCAGCCTGAGAGAGGGGAATTCTAGGTGCATATCGAGGTGCACTTGCACCATAGTGCAACAGTCTGGGACACTGTATACAGACATCATTGTTCTCTCACCTTGCTGAGGAGGATCCTGCCTGTTTCACTTGATAAGCAGGACCAGTTGTGTTGTTTGGGCCTGCTATACAGAAGTTTAAGTGCACCAACGAGAGTGGCTAGGTGAAGACACCAAATCTTATCTTTTGTTCAAAGGACTGAATCTACTAGGGCCATATAGATGCAAATGCGCATATTCAGGGACAATTCATCTAAGAAATGAAGCCATTACCTGTTGACTTGTATAGAGTGTTTAAAGTTGGGTCTATGGTGTCAGTGGACAGGAGAGAGAAACCTGACACAAAGGGAGTAATTTCTTTGCTCTCCTCCTACCTGGACTCATAGAGCCAACCTGAGTAAAGGTAACCAATCCAAATGAAAGTGTTATATTGTTTTTTATTTACCATATTTTGCCTCTGATCTTGGGGACATTCTCATGTTTAGAATCCCCTTAAAGCAGCTTGAATATAGGATTGCATTCTATATTGCTCATAAATCTCAGTTATTGCTCTCTAGTTAATTACTTGAATATATATTGTTACTCTCTGTTATTCTTCTATAGAAATATTGCAGTAAAGACAATTTCTGTGTTTTATTAAAACGTGTGTGTTTCGCATTGGTCATTGCACTTACACTATTGCCAGGTGTGCCAGAGGGGGCTGAGGTTGTTATTAGAGTTAAGAGGCATAGTAACAGACTGAACAAATAAAGCATCTCCTACGGGGGAATCTCTACAGTACATGTGGGGGGCTCGTGCGGGATTATGCTGCTACTCTACAATCAACTTCTCAGGACTAGAGTTGTGCGGACACCTGGATGTTCGAGTTCGACGGGTTCGGCTGAACTTTGGAAAAAAGTCAGGGTTCGGGACCCGAACTTGACCCCGAACTCGAACCCCATTGAAGTCAATGAGGACCCACATTTTTGACTATTAAAATGTCTCTAAAAAACGAATGGAAAGGGCTAGAGGGCTGCAAATGGCAGCAAAATGTTGGTAAGAGCAGGCCAGCACCTCCGAGGCGTAAAGGGCAAGCTCAAGCCATGTGCCCAATTTCGAGACCCAGAAGCTCCTCTGCCTTCGCCTTGTGCTTCCACTGTGCCCCCGCTGTCAGGTAGGAATTCCACAAGCAGCATGTCTACCAGCGTGCGCTTGTACTCGCACATCTTGCGATCACGATCCAGTGAGAAAATTAAGGATGGTACATTGTCCTTGTAACGGGGATCCAACAGCGTGGCCACCCAGTAATCAGCACCTGTTAAAATGTGGGCAACACGGCAGTTGTTGCGGAGACACTGTAGCATGTAATTCGCTCATGTGTGCCAGGCTGCCCAGAGGCAACAAAATGCTGTCCTCTGTGGGAGGTGTATCGTCTGTGTCCTCTGTATCCCCCCAGCCACGCACCAGTGATGGGCATGAGCTGATCTGGGTGCCACCCTGCTGTGAACATGGTTCCTCCTCCTCCTCTATCTCCTCCTCCTCATCCTCCACTTTGTCATCCTCCAGAACTGTGCCCTTGCTGGACAATTGTGGACCTGGCGTTTGTTGGTGCAGGAATCCACCCTCGGAGCCACTTGTGAATGACTGCCCTAAAAGCCCTGGAAATGATCCCGATTCCTCCTCCTCCTCCTTCTGTGCCACATCCTCTTCCATCATCGCCCGAAGTGTTTTTTCAAGGAGGCATAGAACTGGGATAGTAACGCTGAGAATGGCGTCTACAGCACTGGCCATGTTGGTGGAGTACTCGAAACAGCGCAACAAGGAACACAGGTCTCGCATGGAGGCCCAGTTATTGGTGGTGAAGTGGTTCTGTTCTGTAGAGTGACTCACGCGTGCATGCTGCAGCTGAATCTCCACTATCGCCTGCTGCTGCTCGCACAGTCTGGCCAGCATGTGCAAGGTGGAGTTCCACCTTGTGGGCACGTCACATATGAGGCGGTGAGCAGGAAGGCCGAAGTTACGCTGCAGTGCTGACAGGCGAGCAGCAGCAGGGTGAGAATGCCGAAAGTGCGCACAGATGGCCCACACTTTCTGCAGCAGCTGTGGCATATCGGGGTAACTTTTAAGGAACCTCTGCACCACCAAATTCAGCACAGGCAAGGGATGTGCATCAAACCGGCTAGGCCCAGAGCTGCTACGAGATTTCGGCCATTATCGCACACCACCAGGCCCGGCTTGAGGCTCACTGCCGCCAACCACTCATTGGTCTGTTGTTCCATGTCCCTCCACAACTCCTGTGTGGTGTGGTTTTTTTTCCCTAAACAGGAACGTTTTAAAACTGCCTGCTGTCATTTACCCATGGCTGTGCTGAAGTTGGTGGTGAATGTGTGACGCTGACAAAATGAGGAGGCGGTAGAGGATAAGGAACCGGAGTAGGAGGAGTTAGCAACAGGAGGTAAACTGAAGCGCCGTGCAATTCTCAGTGGTGGAAGGACATGTGCCAAACTGCTATGCACCTCAGGCCCAGCCGCCACTGCATTTACCCAGTGTGCTGTTAGGGAGATATAACGTCCCTGACCGCGCTTACTGGTCCATGTATCCGTAGTTAGGTGGACCTTGCCACAGATGGCGTTGTGCAGTGCACACCTGATTTTGTCCCCCACTTGGTTTTGCAGGGAAGGCATGGCTCGCCTGGAAAAGTAGTGGCGACTAGGCATGACGTACTGTGGGACAGCCAATGCCATCAGGCTTTTAAAACTCTGCATCTCCACCTGAAGGAATGACAGCATTTCAAAGGCCAGGAATTTTAAAATGCTGGTATTCAGGGACAGGGATCACAAGTGGGTAGGGGGGTACTTCCTCTTCCGCTCCAGTGTTTGGGAGATAGAAAGCTGAACGCTTCCATGGGACATTGTGCAGATGGTTGGTGACCCAGGTAGTAGTGTTGCTTGCCGATCCTCTGATTGTCGGGTGGCAGGTGGAAACCAGCAGACAGTGTCGGTGACGTGGCAGTGACGTTGACGCCGCCACGTCACCACACCAGGAAGTAAAACACTTCCGCGCATGCGTCAAAACCATTCGACCCGTGTGCGAGAAGACATGTCTGCTGGTTAGCGTACTAACCAGCAGACATGTCGGGCAGACAGGTTCCCAGCCGACAGATTTGAAAGCATGCTTTCAAATCTGTCGGCTGGCCAAAATCCGTTGGCTCGCCCATACACACGATTGAATCTGTCTGCTGGGACGGTCGGGCCGACCGTTTCCAGCAGATAGATTTGATCGTGTGTACGCGGCCTGAGTGTGTTAGTTCAAGCGCTAATACATGGCCCAACAAGAATTCTCTTGCCATTGCGGCTGTGTGTGGTGAAGAGATGAGCTTGGGCGTATTATTTGGATATACCGTATTTATTGGCGTATAACACGCACCTTCACTTTAAGAGCAAAGTTGTATTTTATTGTATTTTTATTTTAAATAAAGAACTATAAAGCAAAATAAGGGTCAGTGCCCATCTGTAGCCTCACAGGTGCCCATCTGCTGATCCACCATTGCCATGAATGTAGCCTCACCTTTGCTAAGAATGCATCACCCACCATTGCCAGGAATGCACCAACGAGCGCCAAAGTTTATTTACAGGAGAATCTCCCGTTTACACGGCGGCCTCTTTAATAGAAAGTCCTGCCTCTTTTGATGTACAGAACAGTCGTCCAATGGCAGCGCCGGGGACGGGACTTCCTATTACAAAGGCCGGCCTTAAACAGAAAATTCTCCTGTGTGTGTATATCGCTCGTACTGCCTCCTCCTTTTCCTCCAAGGCATATACATGTTTGTGGCCCCGGCACTGAGAGATCGTCAGGGGCCACAAAAGATATATATGTCCAAACAACCAGGCGGGCCATTCAAAACCGGAACGCGGGCCGCGATTGGCTGCCCTAAACTATCTTGCAGAGTATCTCAGAGTAACATATGCAGTTCTGGGGTTTCTGAAGCAGGACAGTCTGACTCCTATCTAAATCTCTCCCTCAGAGCAGCAGCGGCAGCCTTTCCCTACCCTGGGTAAAACAGAGTGATGAGCTGTGCTGTGTGCCTATAGCTTATATAGAGGCTGGGTCATATGCTGGGTCACATGCTGCACTGGCCAATCACAGCCATTAGCATGGCTGTGATGGCTTCTAGGTCACAGGAGTAAAACAAATGGTGATTGGCTGCCCTGCAGCGCGCCATTTCATTGCCGAACACCGAACCCGAACTTACAGCAAATTGTTCGGGTTCGGGTACAAAAAACCCAAAAGTCCGGTACGAACCCAAACTTTACAGTTCGGGTTCGCTCAACCCTACTCAAGACAACAAGCCTAAAAGTGCCAAGATGTACCCTGTTGCTGCAACACAGTGGTGACGTGAAGAAGGCGCCAGCCCAGAATCAAGCATTGGCAATGAAGAGGAAGAAAATGGACTGCCGCACTCCAGAAGAATTTCAAATGAAAACGTTGTCTTTAATGTAAAAACAGGAAAATGTACAGTCACCGCAACCACAGAAACAGGACAGCCGACGCGTTTCGCACTCAACTAGTGCTAAAACCTGACTAAGCACTAGTTGAGTGCGAAACGCGTCAGCTGTCCTGTTTCAGTAGTTATGGTGACTGTACATGTTCCTGTTTTTACATTAAAGACAACTTTTTCATTTGAAATTCTTCTGGGGTGCAGCAGTCCATTTTCTTCCTCTTCTGCCATTGCTACTTGCATCGCCAGCAACTTGGTAATCCAACCATCCTTAATTATCTACGGGGCTCACCTGGAGCGGTGACTCTTTTCCAGAATCAAGGATAGTGTTTAAACTCCCTGTGGAGGCCTGGACTGATGAGGAGATCAGTCAGGAAGTTCAGACATTGTCCTTAGACAAGAAAACATGGGTGATCGATGTTAGACCTGATTGTGAGGCCTCCTGCACTAATGTGCAACTGGAATGGAAGCAAGGGATTCCTGACTGTTTCTGAGGATCCAGTGTGTGGTTGGCTGACCAGTCTGAGTTTCGTTAAATCCAGTCACACACCAAACAGGTGTCTGGCAAGTACCAGTCAAGTTAAGGCCACAAGGGAAGAGGTCCCTTACATGCCGTCTTTGGCCATGATTTGGCTGGAGTTCTTTGCTGCTATGGGAGACTTTGTGTCAAAATTGCCAAGGGACACTCTGACGTACTCTGAAAGTGAGTACCAGAAACTCAGGCCCTTTTCTGGAACGACATCCAGTGGCTAGAGAGGAGGATACGATTGAAGAATGGATGGACCAGGCAACACAAGCCTTGAATGAATGGGACATTCCTGAGACTCTCAAGAAGCAAAGAATTACAGAGAGTCTAAGGGGCCCTGAGTCAGAAGCTATCCGCAATCTGAAGTGTAGTAAGAATGATTGTGTCGCACAAGATCACCTAAATATTCTGCAAGAGGAGTTTGGGCCAATGGAGACAGCGACAGACTAATTTGTGTTTCTCATTGGTCATTGTACTTACACTATTGCCAGGTGTGCCAGAGGGGGCTAAGGCTGTTATTAGGGATGAGAGGCAAAGTAACAGACTGAACAAACAAAGCAGCTCCTAGGGGGGTATCGCTACATATCAGAACATGACAATCTTATAGATCATTTCTTTGTAAGTCACACATAATGGGATTTTAGCTGCTGCTAACCATAGTTTATCCCATACCTGAGTGGGTATGGAACATTGAAGGGCTTTTTCCCACTAAATCATGTAAGCGCGGGAGTCTCCTGATGTATGTTGAAATTCAAGCAGTACTTCATAAAGGGGGTCAAATGAGTTTGTAAAGGAACTTGCGCACATATATGTTTAATACTGTGGGTCACTCTAAAGCCAACTAGGGTTGCTTAGTGAAAAGGTGATGCTTAAATTTCAAATACGAGTATAGTAAAGAAGTGGGAAGTTTCTTTCTTGAGGGAAGATCCTCAAAGGAGCAAATTTTACAGGCGTGTGGGTGAACAAAATGTCTTAATTGAAAAGATTAGCTTGTGCCCAGGGCAGTATACAGTGGGGCAAAAAAATATTTTGTCAGCCACCAATTGTGTAAGTTCTCCCACTTAAAAAGATGAGAGAGGCCTGTGTAAGGGTAGGACCATGTGCTGTGTAAGAAACTACTGGTTTACGCCAAATTCTGGAGGAAAAGACACACTAATTGGACAGCTGTGTGTCCAGCTATATAGTTCTAATCAGACCATGGCTCAGGGCCCCACCCCACAGACAGGAGGTCTGTGCTGGGAGTCAGGTGATTCCCAAAATCTCTCTGAGAGTAGTCAGAGAGTGGATGCATCTTTGCAGGAGGCAGATGTCATTAAGACAGTAGAAAAGCGAGGTTTAAGCTTGACTCCAGGAAGCTGTTCTGAGGGACAGAAATTGTGCAGCAAGACGCTGAAAGAATAAGCTAGGTGTGTGCTTAAAGTTTAATAGCCAGGAGGGTAAACTATTGAATTGACAAAATACAGGAATGGTGGAACCCCCTGCGAGGGCTGCTTTTGTATCTTTGATGCTTTTAAATAAAAGTGGGCTACCAGGCCCTTAAAAAACCTCAGTTCTGAAACAGTCTACTCACTGGAAAACGCACCTACCATTAGAGTCTGATTCCCCAATCCTACACCTGTAATTGTCATCATAGGTATACCTCAACTATGAGAGACAAAATGTGGAAACAAACCCAGACAATCAAATTGGACGATTTCGAAAGAATTTATTTTCAAATTATGGTGCAAATAAGACTGAGATCTGGAGACTGGCTAGGCCACTCCAGGACCTTGAAATGCTTCTTATGAAGCCACTCCTTCACTGCGGGTGGTGGTGTGTTTGGGATCATTGTCATGCTGAAAGACCCAGCCACGTTTTATCTTCTGATGGGAGGAGGTTTGCACTCAAAATCTCACGATGGCCCCATTCATTCTTTCATGTACATGGATCAGTCGTCCTGTTCCCTTTGCAGGGAAACAGCCCCAATGCATGATGTTGCCACCCCCATCCTTCACAGTAGGTATAGTGTTCTTTGGTTGCAACTCGGGATTCTCTCTCCTCCAAACACGACGAGTTGTGTTTCTACCAAACAGTTGTACTTTGGTTTCATCTGACCATATGACATTCTCCCAATCCTTTTCTGGATCATCCAAATGCTCTCTAGCAAACCTCATATGGGCTAGACATGTACTGGCTTAAGCAGGGGGACACGTCTGGCACTGCAGTCCCTGGCAGTGTAGTGTGTTACTGATGGTAGCCTTTGTTACGTTGGTCCCAGATCTCAGCAGGTCATTCACTAGGTTCTGGGATTTTTGTTCACCGTTCTTGTGATCATTTTGACCCCACAGGGTGAGATCTTGCGTGGAGCCCCAGATCGAGGGAGATTATCAGTGGTCTTGCATGTCTTCTATTTTCTAATTATCCCTCCCACTGTTGATTTCTTCACACCAAGCTGCTTGCCTATTGCAGATTCAGTCTTCCTAGCCTGGTGCAGGTCTACAATGTTTGTTTCTGGTCTTCTGGTGTTCTGGGTGTTCTGATCTTCACCATAGTGGAGTTTGGAGTGTGACTGTTTGAGGTTGTAGACAGGTGTCTTTTATACTGATAACAAGTTCAAACAGGTGCCATTAATAAAGGTAATGAGTGGAGGACAGAGGAGACTCTTAAAGAAGAAGATACAGGTCTGTGAGAGTCAGAAATCTTGCTTGTAGAGGACCAAATACTTATTTTCCACCATAATTTGCAAATACATTTTTTCCAAATCAGACAATGGGCCAGATTCTCAGAGGCGTTATGACGGAGTATCTCAGATACCCCATCGTATCGCCTTTTTTTTGTCCTCGTATCTATGCGAGTGATGCTTAGCATCACTTTTGCATAGATACTCTTCTACATCCGACAAGTGTAAAAGCATTACACTTTCGGATCGTAGGTGTAATGACAACTCCGGCCACTAGGTGGCCTTCACATTGTTTTTTCATTTGCATATGCAAATGAGGCTAGTACGGCGATTCCCGAACGCTTTTACGCCGCCCCGTCGTCGCGTACGTCGTTTACGGACTCGTAAGGTTACCCCCAGCTTCTATGTAGAGTAACCTTACGAAGTTCCGTCGGATGCCGTCGGGTGCCGTCGGACGCCATGTTAAGTATGGCGTCGGGTCAGCGTCGGCTTTTTCCGTCGCTTACGTCGTTTTACTAACTCGTTCGCGAATAGGGACTTGCGTAAATGACGCTCACGACGTTTTGACGCCGGTTTCAACGACGCTTCCCGACGTGAGCTGGAGCATGCGCACTGGGCTTTTTCCCCGGCCGGCGCATGTGCAGTTCGTTCGACGCGGGGGCGCGCTTAGTTTAAATACAAGCCGCCCCATTTGAATTGCGCAGGGTTTACGCTTGGCAATTTACGAGACGCCGGAGCAAGTGCTTTGAGAATAAAGCAATTGCTCTAGTACGCAGCAGCAGGCGTAGTGTAAATGGCTTACGCTACGCCGCCGAAAATATATGAGAATCTGGCCCAGAGTGATTGTCTGAATTTGTTTCCACATTTTGTCTCTCATATTTGAGGTCTACCTATGATGACAATTACAGGCCTCTCTCATCTTTTTAAGTGGGAGAACGTACACAATAGGTGGCTGACTAAATACTTTTTTGCCCCACTGTATGTGAAGAAGACAGGCTGTCTGCAATTTCTGTTTACAACATTTGTAAACAGTGTTGATGAGACCGACATTGGCGAAACTAGAAAATATAATCACATACATTATTTCCTGGCCTGTAACGTGAAAAATATGAAGTGAAAAATATGCGTGAAGAAATAAGCAGCACGGTGGTATTTGATTAAACAAGAACACTTAAAGTGGTTGTAAACCCTTACAGGCCATTTTGACCTACAGATAAGCCTAGATTAAGGCTTACCTGTAGGTCCAAGAAATATCTCCTTAACCTTCATGGTTAAGGAGATATTTCCAAGAAAGACAGCAACGATGTCTATGGCACATGCGCTGTCGACAGCGGCGCGCAGGCGCACTGAGCGTGCCGCTACTAACAGCATTATGCCGTTAGTGGCGGCTCCCGCATGCATGCGCCGGAGTGACATCATTGCTGCTCCGGCCAGTCACAGCCAAAGCAGCAATACCCGGAAGTCACTTTGGGTATCATGGCAACGACAAAGGAGGCTTTCGAGAACCGCTGCGGGGGCTTCGTTCTCGCGTAAGCAATTCATAATGAGCTAGTATGCTATGCATACTAGCTCATTATGCCTTTGTCTTGCAGTTTTTTTTTTTAAAAGAGAGGGTTTACTTCCTCTTTAAAGCCGTGTACACATGATCGGTTTGTCTGATGAAAACTGATTTCATCTGGACAAACCGATCGTGTGTGGGTCCCATCGCTCTTTTTTTCATCAGTGTTAAAAAACATGTTTTACGTTTTTCCTATGGATTAAAAAAACTATAGAAAAATCTGATCGTCTGTGTGAAACTCCATCGGAGAAAAATCCACGCATGCTCAGAATCAAGTTGACGCATGCTTGGAAGCATTGATCTTAATTTTTTTCAGCTCGTCAAAGTATTTTTACGTCACCGCGTTTTGGCACGGTCGGAATTTAGTCTGATAATGTGTATGCAAGACTGATGAAAGTCAGCTTCATCGCATATCCGACGAAAAAATACATCGGATTAGATTCCATCAGATATCCGATCGCGTGTACAGGGCTTTAATCTCCAATTAGTTTCAGCAAGTAGAGGTACATTTAGCTGTTCTATGAGTCTTGTAGTGCCAGATAAAATTGATAAAGGATCTTTATGGCATCAGGACTGGGAGAGTCTCAACGAGATACATTCCTTTTTTAGGAGGAGTGCAGACATTTTTTGAGTATTTATATGGCCCAACAAGGAAAAATTCCAGCTACCCTGTAGTTTCAATAGCTTCTGAATGTCACAAATCAAAAGAGAGAAGTTAGCTGTAAATAAACTTAAAAAAGTGGGGGTGATGTTGGTGCCAAGGTATTTAATGCTAACACCAGCGTTATGCGTAATTGGCTTATAAAATCGTTAACTGAATAGGACTAATGAGAATAGGCAGGGCTTCTGTCTTCATAGGATTTATCTTGTAACCCGATTAATGTTTTGCTATGGTCTATTTAGGTTACTTTGCATTATAAGCAAGGAAGCTCAGACCTCTGCAGTGTATTAATTGTATTAATTATATTATGTTTTTACTAAACAAAAATGTTTCCATACAAAACTATTACAATTATTGGAATACAATACAAGGCTAGCAAATATACATAAAACAAGATGCCTAGCATATAAGAAGAAAATATAGTCTATACACAGTAAAAGTACATTGAAAAGTTACTTAAAGCAGAGGTCCGCCCACCCAATTAACTTAAAAATATTTATTAGGTTTTTTAGAGAAATCCATGGCATAACAGACCAACAAAATGTAGAGTAATCAAGGCTTACAGATACAATACACATCGTAAATGTGAAACAATGGGCTGCTCCTTAGAAGCCTCAGTAGAGAGATGAGAAACAGATGAAACAAGAAACTAAAAGAAAAAAAAAACAATCATTTAAAACAGTTGGAAGGTCGTCCCTGCCCGGGAACCCCGTGGGCCGGAATCCTCCACCAATTCCCCCCCTCCGCACCCCAATGGGAGCTAACTGTGCAGAGGAAGTTGGAGAGGACCCACGTCCACCGAGCACCCAAGGAAGCAACACTTGATAAATGGTGTCTCCAATCCCCATATAGTTAGCCCAAGGTTCCCATATCTCCCTGAATTGAGAAAAGGTATCATGGATAGAACTCATCATCTTCTCTTGGGACATTGATCCACAAAATCTTCCTCTTAGCTGCTGTTTATAGAGACCTTGGGGGCATTTCAAGGACCTGGCTAAGGTGATTTTTATCCACCTAAGAAGATGATCCAAAAATCTTACATTTTTTAAAACCTTCTTTATTTATTTATTATCTTTATTTTAAGAAGATAAAGAATATCAGTTTTCGGGTGGGTTTCGAGGCCTTGGATGGAAGGTGGTTGAGGAGGGCCTTTGCTGGGGACCTAGGGATAGCAAGGCCGGTGATCTTTGACACGATATGGAATATTTTGTTCCAAAAACTTCTAATTTTAGGGCACTCCCACCAAACGTGCAGCATGGAACCCCCCAACTGGCACCCTCAAAAACACAAGGGGGAAGTCGAGGGGTACATAGAGATAGGTACCTTGAGATTGGCTTCAACTATAGATATGTTAAAGATACCCCTAAACGAAGAGCCCATGCGCCCACCCAATTAAAAAATAAAATTCAGCAGCTACGCATACTGTAGCTGCTGAGTTTTAACATAAGGACACTTACCTGTCCTGGAATTCAGCGAGTTCAGCACCGCAGCTGATGTTTTCATCAGCTGTCGGGTGCTTCCACCGCTATTGCCAGTAAGGGAACCCGGCAGTGTAGACTTTCGGCTTCACGGTCGGGTCCCTACTATGCAAGCGCGCTGCACTCTCTTACTGGCCCAGCAGAATAGAAGGAAAGGGGAGGGAGACCGAGCTGTGATGTACTTCACCGTGGCCCGGTCCCCCGGAAATGGGGACATGATACCTGTCACAGACAGGTATCCAATCCCCCCCTCCAAAAAAGTGCCAAATGTGGCACTGGAGGAGTGGGAGGAATGAGAGACGTAAGTTTCACTTTTGGGTGGAACTCCACTTTCACTTAGGTTAAGGTGGGTTCACAATCTTCTTAAGCAACAAGGACCCAGGCTTAATATGGAGATCAGTCAAAAGCGTCTTCTTGTATAGTTTCTTCTGGCTGGAACAGACCTTCCTTGCTTCAACGTCATTATAGAGTCCTCCTTGTCAGCTTATGCCTGACAACCTTTATTTAGGAAAATGTACTATCCCTACATGGGTGTGGCCGCTTTTGCATTACTGAGTTTCAATGGGAAACTTTCTCAAATGCTACCTCAAGATGGCACTATGGTACATGCCAGGTTGTCAAGCTATTGTTGACGATGGTTACAAACCTGTTTACCATAGTTACAGAACATCAGACTGATCCAACTGTCAAACGAAATGCAACAATCTTATTTAAGTTTCCATTGTTTGAGAACAGCATGGTCGGGTAGCCCAGCTCACGCCAATGCTGATATGGTTTTTATTCCTTCAGGTAATTCTGCAGTTTCTGAGACATGTTTCAAGGAAGTTCTCCCTTGCAAAATGTCTCCGTTAGGCTTTCATCTGTCAGCATCAGTCAAAGAAAAAATATGGAAAGCTGAATTTATTGATCTATTATCGTTGTTACCCATTGCAAAAGATTTCAACAGGTCAGATAAGAAACCTGATGATGGCGCTGAAGACAGACGCCGTCCGGTGAACAGATCATTTTTTAACTGGTTGCAGGCATTCTGCATTTTTTCCTCCATATTGGGTGAGAAGCATCCAGAACAGTGCTCAGGGCTTTTCCAACATGTTGAGCATGTACTCGAAGCTTATAAAAATTTTGGTGGCATGGGCTGGTTCAGCTACGATGAGTCGTTCCGCCAAAAAATCGCAATTTATCCAAATCTCAAATGGGGCAATAAGGATGTTGGCTTATGGCTAAATCTAATTGCCCCTCAGAAACCAGTGTTTACCAGAAAAACAAAGATTTAGAGCTGCGCCTTGTCACCCGGACTCGATACAATCAAAAAGAGTCCATATATCAGTCGTGTGGAGATAAACAATCCTTCAAACATGAGAGAAGTAGTAGGTTGGCTCCAAGACAAATCTCCGCTGGTCTTTAATCAGGATGGACATATAATAAACACCACTGTGCTCGAACTTGGCTTTTCAATGTGGCCCACCACCAAAAGTATAAGCAGCTTACCAGAGGAATGGCTGTAATCAACAGTCGGCTGTGACCCAGCCGCGGCCTTTAGAGAACCAGGACGAATCCCAAATCCTAGGGCAGTGTTTACACCGGGGCTCCACTCAGCAACTCCACCAATTAGATCATATGTAAATGATAAATAGAGGCAGACATAGCGTAATCCCGCTGGGACATTTATTTAAAATAGTAAAAACCAGAATACTCACATGGGAGATGAGTTCGACAGGCATATAAAATACAAAGTTGCCGGCCGGCAAACAGATCAGCAAGGACCCTCCTCCAGAGCGATAATGACGTCACCGCACGTGTTTACCAGAACACAGCCACAGCCTGCTTCTGGTTCTACAGCATCTGCCTCAGCCTATAAGAAGGGTACATGCTACGCTTTTAACGAAGCGCAATGTAAATGGCTCAATTCGTGTCGTTACCGGCATGAATGTTCCTTTTGCTTTGGCCCACATCCGGTGTCGAGATGTTTTAAAAGAATACCCAGCAGTCAATTTCAAAGAGACCAGTCAAAAAGTCTGCACACCAGTGAGGCTGTCCGTAATGCAACCTTGGCTAGCAATGTACCCCGACAGGGAGAAGGCCCAGTTATTGGTTAAGGGTTTTTCGTCCGGTTTTGAACTTCCTATTTTTGAAGGCGCAGGTTGTCAAATATCAAAAAATCTGGGCTCGGTTTTTCGTTATGCCCATGTAGTTAGGGAGAAGCTAATAAAATAAATTTCAGCCGGAAGGATCGCTGGTCCTTTCAGTTGCCCACCGTTTGAAAATTTTCGGGTTTCCCCGTTAGGTTTGGTTCCTAAGAAGGAACCTAACGCATTCCGACTTATCCATCATCTTTCTTTACCAGTGGGCGACTCACTTAATGATCAGATCGATCCGTCATCGGCTACAGTTAAATATACAACTTTCGATGATGCGATCGAGATCATTAGGTCATTTGGCCATGGAGCCCTGTTGGCTAAGGCGGACATTCAATCGGCGTTCAGACTGTTGCCCATAGATCCCAAGTCATATAATTCCTTAGGCTTTTGTTTTGAAGGGAAGTTTTTCTATGATAAATGCTTACCTATGGGATGCTCCGTGTCTTGTTATTATTTTGAGGTTTTCGCTTCTTTCATTCAATGGGTGATTACCTCAGAATCTGGTCATCACGGTACAATTCATTACTTGGACGACTTTCTCTTCGTTGGTCCTCCGAACTCTCCTGTGTGTTCCTTAAGGCCTCGTACACACGAGGGGATATGTCCGCTGAAAACGGTCTGATGGACCGTTTCAGCAGACATCTCCGCTCGTGTGTATGGGCCAGCGGACAGATTTCTCCACCCGACAGATTTCAAAGCATGCTTTGAAATCCATCCGGTGGAATCTGTCCGCCCGACATGTCTGCTGGTTAGTACACTTACCAGCAGACATGTCGTCCCCCACCGCCGCCGCGCTGCCGCCGAATGGATTCGGCGCATGCGCGGAAGTGTTTAACTTCCTGGTGCGGTGACGTGGCGGCGTCAACGTCACCGCCGCGTCACCGCGCCGTCCGGCGGCGGGGAATTTGATCCGATGGTGTGTACACGCCATCGGATCAAACTCCCGATCGGACATATCCGATGGAAATGGTCCGCGGACCGTTTTCATCGGATATGTCCGATCGTGTGTACGAGGCCTAACACTAGAATTGTTTTTTCTGGTCTCGGATTATTTCGGTATTCCTTTGGCCATTGAAAAAACAGCCCACCCCTCTACAGCGATAGAATTTTTGGGCATCAAGATTGACACGCTAGCTTGGCATTTTGAGCTTCCGGCGTTGAAGATCTGCAAGCTTATGACCACCATTGCGGTTTTTCTTCGCCGAAAGAAAATTATGCTTAAAGAACTCCAATCCTTTTTGGGCCTATTGGCATTTGCTACCCGCATCATGCCCATGGGCAGGATTTTTTCAAGGCGGTTATCGCTGGCCATGTCAGGATTTAAATCCCCTTCTTCCCACATTAGGATGACTAGTGAGCTTAAGGATGATTTGTTGGTTTGGTCCTTATTTTTGCAAGATTTTAATGGCAGATCAATTTTTCAAGACGATTTGAAATTTTCGGACGATTTGGATCTGTTCACGGATGCCTCTGGCTCATGTGGTTTCGCTGCCATATTCCGCACCCATTGGTGCTCTGGCCCTTGGTCCCCGCTGTGGAGATCTAATGGTCTATGAAAAAATATTGTTCTATTGGAACTTTTCCCTGTGGTTGTCGCGATTGAGATTTGGGGCTGCCATCTTGCAAATAAGAGGATCATTATTAACACAGATAATAAGGGCGTTTTATTCGCTATTAATTGTTTATCCTCAAAGTCCATCCCGGTGATAAAGCTGTTAAGGTACTTAGTGCTTACATGTCTGAAGTTAAATATTTGGATCAAAGCGAGATATATCCCAGGCAAGCTCAACAATATCGCTGATGCCTTATCTCGATTCCAGATTCCATGCTTCAGGTGGCTGCTGCCGCAGGCAGACCAGGTTGGGTGCCAATGCCCGAGCAAGTTGTGGGATCTGATTTGAATCCGGTGTTCGTAGCCATTAAAAATTCGATCGCTCCTAGAACATGGACTGAATATTCAGTCGCATGGAATAGATGGGTGTCTTTCCTTGCTGATTTAGGCTGCTCAGATGTGCTTCCGAATGAGAGCCTGATTTTGGCTTTTCTGTGTTCCTTAATGCAATTAAATTTCTCGTTTAGCCATATTAATAAAATTCTGGCCGGCGTTTCCTTTTACTTCAAGCTTCACAACCTTCCGGCTTGCAATACTTATTTTTCAGTCAAGCAGGCGTTGAGGGGTTTGAGGAGGAAAAAACAGGTTCCGGATGCTCGGAGACCTATAACTGTGAACATTTTATCCAGACTATGTTTGGTTACTAAGTCGGTTTGCATTTCTGAGTACGAGGCCGTTTTATTCAGCGTTTCGTTTATTTTGATGTTTTTTGCAGCTTTTCGGGTTTCAGAAATGTTACCGAACAACAAACATAGTCTGGAAGGGTTATTATATTCAGAAGTTTTTGTTTTAGAGGATAGGGTCAGAATTTTTGTTAGAAGGTCAAAAACGGATCAGGCGGGCAAGGGCAGATGGCTTAGTCTTTCTCCCAGTGGCGACTCCGATCTTTGTCCAGTTACATCCATCAAAAAATTCCTTCAGGTTAGGCCTCCGTCTGGGCTCCAATTCCTAATCCATTTGAATTCTTCCCCTTTGACTAAATTTCAGTTCAATGCAGTTCTGAAGCATTGTTTTTCCCAGCTAGGCCTTTCCAGCCAAAAATTTTCTTCCCATTCATTTAGGATCGGAGCCGCCACTGAAGCTGCCAGGATGGGTTTGCCTGATTCAGTCATTATGAGATTGGGTAGATGGGATTCTAGCAGATTTAGAAGTTATGTACGACCTAATTTATCTCTTTAATTTATAGGTAAAAAAGCATACAGTACATATGGATTGTGGGTCATTCCTATGTCTATTGGGCTCATAAAAGAGCTTCTCAACGCTGCTACGGTAACAACTTATCTTTACCATCGGATAAAGTGCAGATCCTGTGGAAGGGTATTCGTGGGATGCAATGGACTGACCCTTTCTTCCACCTTTCTGCGTTATTTAATGTTTGGCCGGCTCCAGCTATGTTAATTCTTCATGTGGGAGGTAACGATGTAGGTAAATTAAAAACGTTAGACTTGATGTTTCTAATGAAACAAGATTTGCAGCTTTTAAGATTAGCCTTTCCAGAGACGCAGTTCATTTTTTCTGAAATGGTTTCTCGCTTGGTGTGGTTAGATTCGAAGGCTCAGAGGCCTCTTGAAAAAATACGTAAAAGAATTAATCATTCTATGGAGAAATTCTTGCCCTTGATCCGGGGTATCTCCCTCCGCCACACAGAGTTTAAGGGGGGTTTCTCGGGTCTTTACAGGCAGGATGGCATTCATCTTTCTGACGTGGGTCTGGACATTTTTAATGTAGGTGTCCAGTCTTGTATTGAACAGGCCGCGGTGCTGGGGTAGCCGTGGTTTGTTTACAACAAACACGGCTTGGTGGGCTTTGGTTTTAAATTTATTTAGTATGGCTTAGGTCCTATGACTAAGCCAAGATTTATATTTGCAATGACTGATATCTGAATAAAGATGTATTTATTATTTATTTATTATTCATTTGAAACCAATAAAGGTGCCGCTGCCATTTAAAATGCCAAGAAGTTGTCTTGCCTGTTATTTCTGGTTTTGGAATATAGAGTGTTAAGTGCGATTTACAATCCCATGGAAGGTGGGCTCAATAAGGAGCCCGCATCATGGGAGTGTGATCGCCGAGGAGGTTTAAAGTTTGTTTTACAATTAATAATACAAAAAAAAAAAAGGTTGTTCTTTATTTAAAAAATAAAAATAAAAAAAAATAGAAACTGAGTGATGAGCACGGGGCTGCGGGCGGGAAAAACGTGAGTCACAGGTGGCCAGAGGCTATTTAAGCCACCTGTGCGTGACAGGATCCCTCACAGCAGCCCTGAGGCATTCGGGTTGTAGAGCTCCCCTCCCCCCCACCCTGTCGCTGGCGCCATTATGTGGTTATGTCACCTTTGAATCAAAGGGGGACTTTGGTTTTAAATGTATTTAGTATGGCTTAGGTCCTATGACTGAGCCACTTTAGATTTTGTTTGGAAGTTTTAAATTTATGAAGATTTATATTTGCAATGACTGATATCTGAATAAAGATTTATTTATTATTTATTTATTATTCATTTGAAACCAATAAAGGTGCCGCGGCCATTTATAATGCCAAGAAGTTGTCTTGCCTGTTATTTCTGGTTTTGGAATATAGAGTGTTAAGTGCGATTTACAATCCCATGAAAATTCTTAGATAGATTTTCAAAAGAAAATTCTTTCAAAATTCGACCCATGTATGGCCTACCTTAGTCTTCTCTAGTCTGAGGGAAATATCATTATATATACAGTGCCTTGAAAACGTATTCATAGCCTTTGAAATTTTCCACATTTTGTCATATTACAACCAAAAACGTAAATGTTTTTTATTGGGATTTTATGTGATAGACCAACACAAAGTGGCATATAATTGTCAAGTGAAAGTAAAAAGATAAATGTTTTTCACATTTTTTTTACAAAAAATATCTGAAAAGTGTGGCGTGCATTTGTATTCATCCCGTTTTACTCTGATACCCCTAACCAAAAACTAGTGTAACAAATTGCCTTTTGAAGTCACCTAATTAGTAAAAAGTCCACCTGTGTGTAATTTAATCTTAGTATAAACACAGCTGTTCTGTGAAGCCCTCACAGGTTAGTTAGAGAACCTTGGTGAACAAACAGCATCATGAAGGCCAAGGAACACGCCAGCCAGGTCAGGTATAAAGTTGTGGAGAAGTTTAAGCAGGGTTAGGTTATAAAATAAATATTCCAAGCTTTGAACATCTCACGGAGCACTGTTCAATCCATCATCTGAAAGCGGAAAGAGTATGGCACAACTGAAAACCTACCAAGACATGGTTGTCCACCTAAAGGCTGAGCAAGGAGAGTAGTAATCAGAGAAGCAGCCTAGAAGCCCATGGTAACTCTGGAGGAGCTGCAGAGATTCACAGCTCAGGTGGGAAAATCTATAAGTCGTGCATACCACAAATATGGTCTTTATGGAAGAGTGGCAAGAATCAAGCCATTGTTGAAAGAAAGCCATGAGAATGTCTGTCTGTTTTCAGATTGCCTCAAGTTTTAACAGTTTGTGTCAATCATACGCTAATATAATTAGTGATTTCCTGCAAAAAAAGTTTTGTTCTGACAGTAACCTTCAAACACTTCATGGCTGTTGGCACAGTCTGAGTAAGATAACTACTGGCATAAATAACAAATTGGTCTTGCACTGAAAGGCATCTGTAAAAAAAAAATGTCTAAAGTTAGGCAACATTAAATAACATTGTTAATAATAATGTTAGACTTACACCTAAAAAGTATACAAATAATATTTTCGTGTTGACTGATAGTACTAAGTAACTGTCAACTTTTGACAAATATATTTGTGTATTTTTCAGCCTTATCCAGCTTTTCAAATCAAAAAGAGTGCTTGGAAGTCGAGAAACATCTGCCTGATGCAGTGGTTGGTCTAGAAATGTTGAAACTGTTTGTCCCAGACAGATGTGCAAGCTGTGGCTCAGCTTTGGAAAACACTAAGGATTCAACATAAAAAATGGGTAGGCACAAAAAAAGTGAACTGAATGCCAGCATGCATTCACAAAAATGCATAATCCATCTTTGTATACACACTCCAAATATTAATTTGCAGTCAAAGAGAACTGTCACTGATGTATACTAGGTGTGTGTGCGTGTGTAAATAATGGAAGTAGCCATAGTAACAGAATAAACAAGTGTGTATGCATAGGCACACAAATTAAAAATGTATACTCAGAGATACAAAGAAATAAACAAAGTGAAACATAATATGTAAGATACATATACTTCTAATTCTAGCTCATGTCTAATGAAAATAGCTGAAACCTCAAGAAGAATTTCCAATGCAAGCAGAATTTAGCTTTGGATTATGTTTATACATTGTTTTGCCAAAAGAGGAGTTAAGTGTAATGCTAAATGAAAATACTGTACAAGTACAAACAGGTGCACTAAAATAGATCCCAACGGCATCATTTAGAAGTATTCGACAACTAGCCCAATTTTCCTTCTGAGAATTCACTCTCTCATCTCTACAAAGCTAATACTGGAAATCTTAAAACTTGAGAGACAGCTCAGTGTCTTATCAGGATCATTCAGAAAAAATATAGTAATAAACCCAGTTAGGAATGTTAATGTATTCCTAAATGCTGCAATCTAGGGATCTCTGTGATGTTTGTGCAGGAAGTTTTTTCTTTGCTTTAGGGTATACAACCCTGGCTTTCTCACTGCCAGGACTACAATCTGTTTTATGACAAAACAGATTCATTTATCTCCAAATAAATAAATTACTTTTGTGAACATTTAGAAACATTTGCATAATTAGGCTGTAAGATTTTTTAGCAGTGTTTTTTTTCATAATAATTAAACTAATCTAATCTTGGACAGGATAAACAGACTTACTATGATGAAAGCAGCCTTCAGGCTATGAACTTACTACATTTTGCAGGAACTGTAATGCTGATGATGTTTGTTAATTATGCAGAGCTTTTACTCTCCAGTAATAGCAGCTTTTGTATCGCCTGCAGCTTAGACAGCAAGTTCTAGACACATAAAATTAGGCTCCTCTTTTTCGACACACAAAAACAACAACTTGGTTCATTCCTCTGTACTGGATGAAAGCTTTTTTAAGGTGTTTCAATCTCTAGCTTGACTGTAATTGGTTCCTGCTACAGAAGATTCACTTTTTTTGATTGGTAACTCCTATATGCTCACCATTCCTGACCATAAAAAAAAAAAAATGTGTGAAGACAGGAGTCCACGAGCCAATTCGTTCTCAAAATCTGTTCTGCAGCTGCTAGAGTGGAAGTAAAAAATGCCCACAAATCACCTTCATGCCCAGCCTCTTAATTCTATCTTGGCAAAACTTCTGGCTTTGCAGCTGCTCCCATTCCACCCCTTTAACAGTGATTATGGCATGTGCTTCACCACAGTGGTATGTACCCAGTCATCATTATTTTGCCCAGAAGACCACCCCTCCATCAGCATTTGGAATGCAATAAGGCAGCAGGAGGCAGAGGAATGTTACAATAAGGGGGAATGTTGGCATGTTGGTGGTGAGGGGAAGGAGATGATAGGACAGGCGTCAAAAATGTTTTAATCCTACTAAACCCTGTGAGCAGGGCCAGTGCTACCACTAGGCAAGCTAGGCAGCCGCTAGGGCACACTGCTGCCTAGGGCGCACGGGCCACTGGTGTTCCTACTCTCTTCTCTCTGCAGCAAGAAACTAAGTCTCAGCATTAGCAGGCAGCCGCCTCTCCATTCGCACATAGTGTCAGAGGTGCAGCGGTGGAGGACTGTGTCTGTGTCCCGACTCCTGAATCAGTAATAGCAAACAAACATTGAAAGGGGGGGGGGCTTCTGCGCTAAAAATACAAGGTAGCCCTAAACACACAGAAAAAGCAATGCAGCAAAAACAAAAGTGTAAACACAACACCTTAAAAAGAACAACTGTAAAGAAAAAGTAATTGCGCAAAGTGCATAAGACCAACAAATGTTGGATATAGGTTTGCAGAGCGATGCAAGTGACATATAGATCAATAGTGCACAATACTATAAAGTGCAAACAGAGTCCATGATGTTAAGAGGTGTTCCAGGATACCCGCTAGTTCCGTGAAAGATGTGCACTTCACCACACACACACTCTGGTCTCCCAGAACTCTCACCTCTAAACGGCTAAAAAGAGACCTCAATGTGCAGATCCACTGCTGGTTATCTCCCTGGTGTTCCTGGTGTCCACAACATGGATAGTAGGATCTGGGTCTCAGAGGTGGGATAAAAACAGGAAAGAGGACCTCCAATAGTGCATTATCATTGATACACAGGAGTTTATTAAATAAAATTGCACTTACAAACATAGAAGTAAAACGAGCATATAACACAGCAGCACCGCGCTGGTATCACAGCAATCCCGGTGTACGTCTGTGTGAAGGGAGACGTACACCGGGATTGCTGTGATACCAGCGTGGTGCTGCTGTGTTATATGCTCGTTTTACTTCTATGTTTGTAAGTGCAATTTTATTTATTAAACTCCTTTGTATCAATGATAATGCACTATTGGAGGTCCTCTTTCCTGTTTTTATCCCACCTCTGAGACCCAGATCATACTATCCATGTTGTGGACACCAGGAACACCAGGGAGATAACTAGCAGTGGATCTGCACATTGAGGTCTCTTTTTAGCCGTTTAGAGGTGAGAGTTCTGGGAGACCAGAGTGTGTGTGGTGAAGTGCACATCTTTCATGGAACTAGCGGGTATCCTGGAACACCTCTTAACATCATGGACTCTGTTTGCACTTTATAGTATTGTGCACTATTGATCTATATGTCACTTGCATCACTCTGCAAACCTATATCCAACATTTGTTGGTCTTATGCACTTTGCGCAATTACTTTTTCTTTATAGCAAGCAAACATTTATTGATGGGCACTGATAGGCTGCCTTAATGGGCGCTGGTGAGGCTGCCTTAATGGGCATTTGATGGAAGCTGGTGAGGCTGCATTTGATGGGCACTGGTGAGACTGCATTTGATGGACGCTGGTGGGCTGCATTTTGTTGGCACTTTATTAAAAAGGTGGGGTATACATGGGCAGATCAAAGGGGGTGGAGTCAGCAGGGCAGGAAACTGAGGTTTTTCCTAGGGTGTCAAAAAAACATGCACCTGTCCTGTCTGTGAGTTGTATGTGGGTGTGGTAAAATTGCCTGCTCAAGTACTTTAGAATTTTGGTCATCAATGAATGGGACCATTATTAGGTGTGTCCCCCATTAGGTCCCCTATACAAGTATAACATGTCTGATCTACTTACACCATCCCAGAGGGAATGCAACATATTTTATGTTTTTCTGTTGAACATTGTTCATAGACTTACATTTTTTACTGTTTGATTGTTTTTTTTTCCTCATACGGCTATATTAGCTCTATTCAAGCAAACAGGGATAGGGATGGCAAGTCTGTGACTAAGACACCTATAAGCAGTAGTGTATGTAGGTTTTGTGCTGCCCTAGGCCTGACTAAACTCCTGCACCCCCTAATTTAAATATGACCCACCCCTTTCTGTCAAGACCACACCCCTTGCTGTTTAAGACCTGCACTGAAATTTTCAAGTCCGGGCTAAGGGCCTAGGGGGGGCAATGAATTCCCTTAATTTGCATAGATTTCCTCTCTCTTCCTGTTTGGCTATGGGGCAGGAAGTGAACGGAAATCTCTGCAATGGGACAGGGATGGTACAAAACCCTCCCTTTCTCGATCAAAAATGAAAAAGTGTTGCCTATAGTTCTACTTAGCACAAATTTCTGATAATTTGATAGGGAGGACTAAGAAGATATAACCATGCCAATGTTGCAGCAGAAAACATATAGCACAATGAGGAAGGTTTGTGGTCCAGAATGTTAGTCAAAATTAGAAGCAGCGCCTCCCCCCCCCCTACACAGTAGCGGAATGCAAGCCGCCCACATACCGGAAGCAGTGTGGCTACATTAATGGGGGCGCTAGACTAATTTGCTTCTCAGCCCAGTTCGCCCCATAAGACTGGCACTACACTAACAGTGTAGCTCAAGCCGGCGGGGACACTTTCCGTGCTGCCCCCTGCAAAGTGCTGCCCTAGGCCTGGGACTTGTTGGCCTAGGCCAGGATACAGTGTTGTCTATAAGCATTGATTCCTATAGACTATTAGGTGTCAAGGACGTACCACTGACTGAAGCTTTTTCCTGCTGAATGCCATGTCAGAGAGGGTGTTCTGTGCCCTTCAGGGCCTTCAGACTCGGATCATAGAGGACCGCCAAATGCCAATCAATATGTTTAACAACTTAACATGTTTTTGCAAACATGTTCAAATCTTTAATTTGTTGCCAGAAAATTACAAACAGTTACTATACTGTATTTTCTGAAAATAGAAAATTGCTGTTGTTATACTCACCTGTTCCAAGCTCTTGCTTCCAGCTTTGTGTCCAGTCTTTCCTCACCTTTATGTCTCCCTTTGCACCTGACAGTTACTGTACTTGCTTCTCTAGACCAGTCTGTGAGTTCCAGCAAACCTTGTTACCAGTACCTGTGCACTCCTAGCCTGTGCGTCTCATCTGTGTCTCTGAGTATTCATGTTTGCCCTTGCTATTTCTCTTGTGTTACCTGCTGCCTTGTGGATCATGTGCTCCAGTTCTACAAGGGAGTTTCACCAGCACAGTTGTGGCCAGCTCAGATGAATTGGAGGACTGTAAACTAGTATGACCTGCAGCATAACATCTCGACCTCTAGGAGCTATGGTGAAGGCCAGGCGGTGCCTTAGATTCTGTGTCTCTGAAATTTTTTGTCTCTCAATATCACTAGGCCAGCAGGCATGCCAAACATTCTATGTCAAATCTGTAGATTTTACCACCATCTGTCTCAACCAGTCCTGTTTTGCCTAGTGATAGCTAATACACAAGCCATGACACCTGTGGCATAAAATGGCTGTTGTAACATTTAATGTTGCATGCTACTTGTGCATCTGTTTGTTAAATTTATATTTTCATGAATAAATACATTAAAATACATGTTCAAGTACATAAAACACAATACCCAATTCCTTGGTTAAAAAATAATAATATGGCAAACCTTAAAATTGCATATGCCTGTTTCCATTAACGTAAAAGTGATTGGGTGTTTATAGCACCACCTGATAACTTTTACATGAAAATGTAGCTGGCTGAACAAAACAAAACTAAGTTCACACGTGCCACAGCAACCATGAGCTTGTTTTAGCCCCTTGAACACAGACTTTTATAGGCACACCTTGGTAGAAAGGGGGTTAAAGAAAAAAGGCCAAACAACTTTTGTGTATATGGGGACATTTCAGGGGTTGCCTTGTACCTGTGGTGAGGCTGCGCAGTATTTTGGGTGCACAGTTTCTTAAGTTTCCTTTTTGTTTTTAAAGGAAACACTAAAGTAATGGGGAAAAAAGCAACTCTTGAACAGATTGCCAGCAGCAACTGATGATGATGCAATTTCTCAATAATTTTCATCCATATTGCCAGGACCCCGACATTACATTACAGCCGCAAGAAGTTTTAAATTACTTTTATTCCGGTAGAAATGTCATTTTGTGCAGGGACTGTTCTAAACATGGAAAACACATGCCACTTTACAGGCATACTATATACACCCCCCATGTACGATATGTAAAGGAATATTTTACTTTTATTTTTTCACTTTAAGCATTATTAAAATCACTACTTCCAAAAAACAACGACCGTTTTTAAAACTTTTTTTTTTTGCATTGATACATGTCCCCTGGGGCAGGACCCGGGTCCCCAAACACTTTTAAGGACAATAACTTGCATATTAGCCTTTAAAATTCACACTTTTTATTTTTGACGTTCGGGTCCCATAGACTTTTTTTTTTTTAAATAGTGTTTATTGAAAAGTTTTATAAGACATAACAAGAAAAATACAGCGAGATATTACATACAAGCAGTACCAGAACACAATACACATTACTTGGCCAAGGTAAACATACCAGCCAGAGAACAATTTGCAGCCATGTGGGATCAACAATGACCAATGGGATAGATCTAGAAGCGGAATACAAGAAATTCTTCGAAACAGTCACCATTAATATCTTGGAACCTTGGCCACGGGGTAAATGAAAAAGTAATATCTAGGAGAGTGGAGAAAGTCATAGGAACACAAAGCGGGAGGAAGGGTAAAGGGGGGAAGAGGTAGGAAAATAGTAGGGAACGCTAGTAGAGGGGGAGAACAAGGAAGATAAGAAAAAGGGGAATGGGTGGGGGGGGGGATACTGCTCTGGGCTCAAGCTGATTAAGATATTGCATGGTAGTAGGAGGCGTATACAGTTGTCGTAGACATATCAAAACAAGGTGTTGGTACTCAAGTTCTCAGGTTAAGGTACAGGTTTATACCATAAGGTCCATATGGCCCAATTGGAATCCAATTTAGCTCTATTACCCCGCCTTTCCGCTAGCAGGGATTCATGGACATAGTTAGTTTGAACAATTCTCAGAACCTCTGAAACATTAGGGGCCTTGTCTGCTTTCCAATGCTGTGTTATCAGTGATCTAGCAGCTAAAAGAATGTGGGTCACCACCACTCTAAAGTTAGGTGGGAAAATTTCAATTCCTAACTGTAGTATTGCCAGACTAGGGCTAGGGCGTGTCAGGATCTCAGTTATTCTAGATATTTTTGAAAAGATTGAGTTCCAGAAGCTAGTGAGATGTTTACAGGTCCAGAACACATGAAACAAATTACCTATCATTCCACACTTTCTCCAACAAAGAGGGGAGTAGTCAGTGCCAAATTTGGATAGACGGTACGGAGTTAGGTACCATCTGAGAGTAATCTTCTGGGACAACTCCCAGTGGTTGATACAGCTGGAGGCTTTGTACAGGGAGGTGAGGGCCTTACGCCACTGATCGTCCGTAAAGCACTCACCTAAATCAGTTTCCCATTTCAGATAAGGGGGGGATTTTATAAAACTTAGTTTGTCCTGGAAAAGGTTATAGAAAAGCGCTATTCCCCTACCTGGAACGGATGCGTCCGTGTAAAAGCGCCATACTTCTTTCGGTAGAACTATTTGGTGAGTTTTAATGGATCGTATAAAGTGAGCAATGCGGGTATAGGTGAAGTGCTCTGAGGGGGTCAGGGCAAATTTAGATTGTAAGGACTTGAAGGGGAGGAGCACATTATTGTGGAACAGGTCGGAAACCAGTCGGATTCCCTTAGTTTGCCAGCCGAGAAGGGACAGATCAGGGATTGCTTGAGTTAAGGTAGTAATGGGAACAGGCAGTTCAATAAGGGAAGGGGATGGGACTATTCTAGTGTAGAATTCCCTCCATACCTCAATAGAGGCTCGTAGGGAGAGGGGAAGGGTCCGGGCTGGAAAATGTTTCCATACGTCTATAAAAAGAAAGTCGGGGAGGTTGGCAGTAGGGCATAGATCCTGTTCTATGACCGTCCATATAGCAGACGAATTTGGGTCTATCCAGGGCCTAAGTTGTGCTAGAATGGAGGCACGAAAATAGTCCCGAATATCAACCAAACCCATGCCCCCAGCCAATCTATGCTTAACTAAGTACATTTTAGAGCATCTTGGTCTCTTCTTTTGCCAGATGAATTTAGAGAGTAAAGTGTTTAGGGCTTTAAGGTGTATAGAGGGAACAGGGATTGGGAGAGTTCTGAATACATAAAGAATCTGTGGGAGTAGCAGCATTTTGAATGCCGCTAATCTGCCTGACCAGGACAACGTGATATTGGCTAGTCTGGCAGACTCTTTGGATAGCTTGTCTATCAATGGAAGATAATTAGCAGATGCCAGGCATTTCGGGTCCGCTGACAGTTTCAGTCCCAAATATGTGATAGTAGAGGGGCTCCAGGCATAGGGAAACATCTCATGAAGATGCTTCTTTAGATTAGGGGGAATTCCAAGGTCTAGGATTATAGATTTGGTAAAGTTCACTTTATAGTAGGACAGTTGACTAAATTCTGATAAAGTATCATGGGCATTACGCAGGGAGATGGCGGGGGAGGTTAAGAAAAGGATTATGTCATCTGCGAAAAGGTTAACCGAATGAGTCGTGTCACGAACGCGAAAGCCCTCAATGCCTGGATGGGACCTTATTCTCTCCGCCAGGGGCTCTATAAGCAAATTAAAAATTGAGGGCGATAAAGGGCAGCCCTGGCGGGTACCATTGGAGATTGTGAAGGTATCCGATAAGAGGCCAGAGGTGTACACTTGAGCACAAGGGGATGAATAGAGAGCAAGGATGGCCGAGAGAATAGGTCCCCCAAATCCAAATCTCAAAAGCGTCTGACGCATATATCCCCAATGTATTCTATCGAACGCCTTCTCCGCATCCAACGATAGGAGCAGAGAAGGCGTTCGATGTTTCCTCGCATGTTGGATTATTCCTAGCACCCGCCTCGTGGCGTCTGACGCCTGCCTCCCCATGGTGAAGCCGGACTGGTCGGGTCCAACAAGGGACGGAAGGATAGGTAGCAGCCTATGGGCTAAAAGTTTTGCATATAACTTAATGTCCGAATTGAGTAAGGATATTGGGCGGAAATTAGCTGGGGTGACAGGGTCTTTACCTGGCTTGGGAATAGTGACCACATAGGCCTTCAACATCTCTGAGGGAAATACGGCAGAGGACACGGCTCCCAGGAACACTTGTGTAAGAGTAGGGGTTAATAGCTTGTGAAAACTTTGATAGTATTCATTAGGAAGACCGTCAGGGCCAGGGGATTTGCCTTTAGGAAGTCGCTGAATAAGTCGTTCGATCTCCGGGCCTGTTATAGGGGCATTCAAGGTCTCTAATTGGGAGGGGGAGAGCGATGGGAGTTTAAGTTTCGCGAGGAAGTCTCGAATGGATTGTTCTAACGGTTGAGGCGTGACCGAGTCATGTTTTAGATTATATAGACTGGAATAATATTGTGCAAAGGAGTCTGCGATCTCCTTGGGATTTACAATTTTGTGGTTATCCACTGAGTGGAGCAGATATGGAATTCTGGACTTTATTCTCGCAGATTTAAGTCTACGGGCCAGGAGTTTCCCCGCTCTGTTACCTGATGAGTAATGGGCTAGTTTCAAATTTCGAAAATGTTTATCGTGATTTTCTATAAGAAGGAGTCTAAGATCGAAACGACATTTAGCGAGCTCCTGGGCTAGTAAGGCAGTAGGGGCAGATTTATTTTGTAGTTCCAACTTGTTAATATTTTCAAGAAGACAAGTAAGCCGTTGTGTCCTCTGCCTCTTCTCCCTCGCACTAACCTGCAAAATAATTCCTCTGACAAATGCCTTGTGGGCACACCATAACGTAACAGGGTCTGATACAGATCCCTCATTCTCATCAAAGAATAAAGATAGGGCATTAGTAACAACAGAGGCATGTACAGGCATTTGAAAAATCCTAGAGTTTGCTCTCCATACAGTCGGTGGGATAGTAGCATGACCCCCTAGAATGGTAAGTGAAACAGGTGCGTGGTCCGACCATGTTATAGTGTGAATGGAGGTGGAGGACACAGTCTGCAATAACATCTTATCAACAAAAATAAAGTCAATTCTCGAATAAGAATTGTGTCTGGAGGAGTGAAACGTGTAATCACGCTCAGTAGCGTGGCAGCACCTCCAGGCATCAAACAGGTCTTCTGAGTCGAGCAGACGTTGGAGTTGCGGTGGAGGACGGCGGGATGTAGTAGAGGAATCCAAGGAATGGTCAACAGTCAAATTATGGTCACCACAGACAATTAGGGAGCCTTGACGGAGTGAAGCTATTTTAGAGTAGAGGCGTTGCAGGAAACGTAGCTGATGGGAGTTGGGGGCGTAGAGGTTAGCAATAGTGAAGAGTTTGTTATTCAGTTCCCCAATAAGAATGATGAACCTCCCCTCAGGGTCCGAATGAACCTGGAGCACCTTAAGGGCAACAGAGTCTCTAATAGCAATGAGGACTCCTTTACGCTTGGCATGGGCTGAGGCTGCAAAGATGTGTGGAAAGCAGGTATGTTGGAATTTAGGTGGGGCATTCGATGAAAAGTGCGTCTCCTGTAAGCATAGAACATCTGCCTTTAAGGAAGCTGCTTCTCTCCAGACTGAAGCCCTTTTAGCGGGATGGTTGAGACCATTGACATTAAACGAAACTACATTTAGAGCCATTTGAAAAAAAAAAATGTGAATATAGATTGTACCTCAACATCTTGAGAAGAACTAAGAACCGCGTTAAACTTCTGACGATCGTCCAACCATCACAAAGTAGGTAGATCGGCGTAGTCCTCAGGTGAGCCAGATCCCGGGGATGAATGGGAGGAGGAGTGCACAGGAAGAAAGAGAGAGTCAATACGTACAAAAGAATATTAAAAAAGGTAAAAACAAGGGAAAAACACGATGAACAAAAAAACTTCAAAATAGAGAAACCAGGGGCAGCATCACTGCCTTGAATCATGGGGGGGAACTCAAACTTGGAGTATTAGCTCCTGACCACTTGGAACATGTACGATGGGAAGCCAACGGAACAGAGAGATGTTCAGGATCTATGCTTCTTACCAGTCTTCTTCTTTGTAACTGTTTGCCACTCATGTTGTTGTTGTCCTCCTCGCACAAGGGGCGAGGACGGGGACCTTGTATCCTGAGTATCAGGGAGGATATCTAGTGTTCTGAGCAAGGCAATACCTGCTTCTAGGTCTGATATCACAGTGTCCTTTCCTTCATGGGTGACTGTAATTTTAACTGGGTAACCCCAGCGGTAGGGAATACCATGGTTGCGAAGTGCCTTGGTTACCGGGAGCAACGACTTGCGTTTTTGCATCGTAAATTGTGAGAGATCCGCAAATAATTGAATCTGGGCATACTTTTCTGGGAGTTGGTGGGATTTCCTAAAGGAGGACACAAGCTGGTCTTTAACCTGAAAAAAGTGTACCCTCATCAAAACATCCCGGGGTATATTCTCAGGCAGGTGTGAGGGTTTGGGCAGCCTGTGGATCCTGTCGACTTGGAGTTCAGAGGCCGGGGTGGAGGGGAGGAACTGCTGCAACAGGTCCCTAGCATATTGCTGGAGCTGATTCGGGAGGACAGATTCCGGCACCCCCCTAATTTTCACATTATTCCTCCTTGAGCGGTCTTCTAAGTCCGCGACCTTTGACCTTAGCCATTCAATCTCTTCCGAGTGCTCAGAATGGGCGTCTATTAGGGTATTATGAGAGGCTGCGAACTCCCCCATTTTAACTTCAACGTGGGTTACTCTGTCTCCTAGTTCACCAATGTCAGTTTTAAAGTTCTGCATGCATTGTAGCATGTCAGTATGCATGGAGCTGCGGAGGGACACTAACATGTCCTTTAACACAGTGTCTGATACAGCAGCGCCTGAGGTGGGGAATGATGTGAAGGGGTCTATCAGCTCCCTTGTGTCGTTGGGAGATTCATGCCCTGGGCTTACCTGGGCAGCGGAGGCTTCCAGACGTGGCCGAGATTTAGCTGGGCTGCGAGAGAGGGGTGTGTTCATACCCGGAGTCCCGCGAGTTGAGGCGTTCATGTCCCCTGGGCTAGACGTAGAGGAGCGGGATCCGTGCGATGAGGCTGGCGGTGAAGCTGCCGCGCCGGCGCCATCTTGGCTTAGGCCTCTACCTCTCGGCGGATAAAAATCGTCCAGCTTTTTCGGCTGTACCGTCTCCTTCCGCTTACGGGTCATTGCGGCGGGGTCCACGGACCTCAAGGCACCTCTGGTGATCGAAAATCCGCGGCTTAGTCGCTGTTAGAGAGCTCGGTTCCTGTGGCTGGAGCGGAGCGGTGTGATCACGCAGCCATTCAGCAGCGCGGTAGCCACGCCCCCGGGTCCCATAGACTTTAACGGTGTTCGAAAGTTTCCGCGAACTTTCGGTGGGTGTTCGGCTCATCCCTAATAAGCGCAGAAGCTTATAGTGATTTAAAGGTGATTTAAAGGCAGGAGAGTGTAATGCCGTGTACACACGGTCGTTTTTTGCGATGAAAAAAAACGACGTTTTCTGTGAAGTAAAAAAACAACGTTTCTGAAACGTCACTTTTCAAAGACAATTTTGCATACACACCATCGTTTTTTCACAAAAAGCAAGGTTACGTTCACCACTCTTTTCCATTGAAGCTCGCTTCATAACTAGCTTCTGGGCATGCGCGGGTTGAAAAACGTCTTTTTGAACGACGTTTTTGCTACACACGGTGACTTTTTGTGAAACAAAAAACGACGTTTTGAAAAACGACACAAAAAATTCAAGCATGTTGGAATTTTTTTTTGGTCGTTTTTTTGAAGACAAAAAACAACGTTTTGCCCACACACGATCAATTTAAATGACGTTTTAAAAAACGTCGTTTTTTTACATCGCAAAAAACGACCGTGTGTACGTGGCATAAGAGACAGTGACTTCTATGTGATATCATTGTGTTAAAGCTTACAGCATATGACATTTTAGTAGTCGGGTTGCTGGGTTTATATCTACTTTATAAAATATGCTTGAATTGCTGTGCTGGAGTACATTTCCTTATTTCTGTTTTTTTCATGTAAGGTCTGGAATAAATAGTGACAATGGAAGATGCCTGGGCATTGGCACAGGGTTATTTACAGGCATGAGATTGTGGGGGACAGAGGCTTTCCAAGTGATATTATATTTAAGCTTATATAAGATTTTAGTGGTTGGGTTTATATTTATGTTATGAAACTCTGCTTGAGCTCTTTTACTTGCTGTGCAGAGGTACATTTCCTTATGTGGTGTGCACAGATCTGTACACTTAAAAATGTTTTTTTTTTTTATGGATCAATATCTGTCCACAACAACTGTTTAATTGCTAGCTATTAATTAATTAATTAAGGTAATGTTTCTTTAATTTTAAATTAAAACTTTTAGCTTGGGATTATTAGAGTGGGCCCATTCTCATCGGGTGTACGCGGCCTTACAGGAGAGAATTTCCCTTCCTAGGGGTAGATTTCCCCTCACTTCCTGTTGTCTCCCTCTATTTGTAAGTAGGATGTTTGAGTCGTTTGTAAGTCGGATGGTTGAAAATAGGGGACCGCCTGTAAATACTATACGTCCTGCCCTATATACTCTGCAGAAATTGGGCCTTAGGCAGTGGTGGTGGTGGCACAACACTGTAAAGCCTCACAGATACTCTTGTTGAGCACAGGAATGAGCCCTGCTGAGAAATGTTAGAGCAAAAATTTTAATTACGCACCCCTGTTAAACAAGGGCAGAAAAATTGGGCCTTAGGCAGTGGTGGTGGTGCCACAACACTGTAAAGCCTCACAGATACTCTTGCTGAGTGCAGGAATGGGCCTGCTGAGAAATATTGGATCAAAAACTGTAATTACGCACCCCTGTTAAACAAGGGCAGAAAAATTGGGCCTTAGGTGGTGGTGGTGGTGGTGGTGGTGGTGGTGGCACAACACTGCAAACCCTCACAGATACTCTTGTTGAGCGCAGGAACAGGCCCTGCTGAGAAATATTACATAACAAATTTTGATTACGCGCCCCTGTTAAACAGAGGAAGAAAAATTGGACCTTAGGCAATGGTGGTGGTGCCACAACACTGTAAGGTGCCGTACACACGGCCGAGGTTCTCGCTGAAAATCAGCGAGAACCTCGCTGGAATGCACATTCCAGCGAGGACCTCGGCCGTGTGTACGGTCTCGGCGAGCTTCCCGTCGGGAAGCTCGTCGAGCCGAAAAAGAGAGCACGCTCTCTTTTTTCTCGACGGCCCGCCTGGAAGAATGGCTGGTTGCCATTCCCGACGGGCGGGTCGCCGAATTCGACGGCCGGGAGAGAACCTCGACGGGCGGAACGATGTGTTCTGCCCGTCGAGGTTCTGGGTCGTGTGTACGCGGCCTCAGGCCTCACAGATACTCTTGTTGAGCACAGGAATGAGCCCTGTTGAGAAATATTACAGCAAAAATTTTAATTACGCGCCCCTGCTAAACAGGGGCAATACAATTGGGTCTTAGGCAGTGTTGGTGGTGCCACAACATGCCAACCCCTCACAGATACTCTAGTTGTGCGCAGGAACGAGCCCTGCTGTAAAATATTACAGCAAAAATTGTAATTACACACCCCTGTTAACCACTTAAAGGTGTTGTAAAGGTACATTTTTTTTTCTAAATAGCTTCCTTTACCTTAGTGTAGTCCTCCTTCACTGATCTCATCCTTCGATTTTGCTTAAAAATGCCCTTATTTCTTCTGAGAAATCCTCACTTCCTGTTCTTCTGTCTGTAACTCCACACAGTAATGCGAGGCTTTCTCCCCGGGTGGAACGTCATGTTTGCCACCTCCCTTGGACTACGGAGAGTCACAACACTCTCTACATTGCAGATAGAGAAAGGAGCTGTGTGTTAGTGGTAGAAAGCCAGGATGGCGTTCCGAGAAAAAAAATGGCGTTTGGGAACCTGCCACTGAGGTATCGCACATTCCACAAATTTTGAGGGTGCTAATACTGATAAGTAGAGTTGAGCGAACAGTTTGAGCCGAGTAAAGGTTTGGCCCGAACATTGCCCATTTGCCCATGTGATGGGGAGAAGGGCCTCTTCCCCACAACCCTGGGCTGTGGTAGTGGGGGTCTGTGGCCAGGGAGCTTTTAACATGGCAGTGATTCTTTTTGAATTTATTGCAACCATAATAGCAAAGGCTTAAATTAGAAGAGAGAAGAATTCCATGAATCTGGTGCATATGTCAGATGTCTTAACAAAAGTGTTTTACTTTTTTTTTTTCTACTATATGCAGGTTATTTTAACCACTTCAGCCCTGTAAGATTTTAACCCCTTCCTGACCAGAGCACTTTTTACAATTTGGCACTGTTTTGCTTTAACTGACAGTTGCACGAACGTGTGATGTTGTACCCAAATGACATTTGCATAAATTTTTTTCCACAAATAGAGCTTTCTTTTGGTGTTATTTGATCACCTCTGCAGTTTTTATTTTTTGTGATATAAACAAAAAAGTAGCGACAATTTTGAAAAAAAAAATATTTTTAACTTTTTGCTTTAATAAATATCCCCCAGTTTTCTTTTTTAAAACAAATTTCATCAGTTTTGGCCAATATATATTCTTCTATATATTTTTGGTAAAAAAAATCACAATAAACGTATATTGATTGGTTTGCGCAAAAGTTATAGCATCTACAAACTATGGGAAGATTTATGGCATTTTTGATATTTTTTTTTACTAGTAATGGCAGTGATCGAAGATTTTTAGCAGTACTGCAACATTGCGATGGACAGATCGGACACGTTTGACACTTTTTTGGGACCATTGACAATTATACAGCGATCGGTGCTATAAATCTAATACAAAAACAATGGGTATGTGCAGCGTAAATAAAGTGATAAATGAAACAGTGATAGTATATATAAATATATATATATATATTTATATATATACTGTATATATATATATATATATATATACAGGGCTTTTTTTCTGGGGGAACTTGGTGGAACCCAGTTCCACCACCTTTGGCTCAGACCCTTTGGTGCCCGCTCACCACAATCACTTGTGAACACAGAAGTCTGGTTTCTGTGTTTACAAGTGACTGCTTTGTAACCCCCTGAACTCTGCACACTGTATGTAATGCAATTCTGGTATTTAATGCCCCTTTAAGACCCTTCTACTGTTTGTGAAATCTGAACGGGTCGTGGTTGAGTTCCTGCACCTATTGTCTGAGAAAAAAAGCTCTGTATATATATATATATATATATATATACAAAGTACCAATAGTAAGACCAAGGTAAGGATAAAGTCCCTTGTAAAGAAGGTGAGTTTGAATCCTCTGCTGGTGAGCGTGACAACAGAATCCTCCACCAAACACACCATGTGCTTACCAGAAAAGATGGACCTCTCTGTGGGAGAAGGTCATGTGAGCATGTATCCAACAAGGGATAATAGGAAATGATCCATGCAGCAGGAGTGTCTCCAAACAGGTGAGCAGCAAAACCAGGGCTGGCCTGCAGTGTCCGTGATCTCCACTATTAGTTGCTGGGTGAAATCGCATAGGAGTGCATGACCAAAAAAATAAAGGAAAAAATCTAAATGGCCTCTGTATGTTTATTTGAATAAAAGGAGGTGGGCATATAAAAAGGTAAAACGCTGATGGCAGCACAGGGATAAAACAAATGTATCGAACAAGCAGGGAAGCTGAATATGACAATCCAGAGGAGAGATGGCAGGGGGTGACGTCCGTGCATAAGCTCCTCATGCACTGATTACTGTGTAAATGTCACTGGCAGGAAAGGGGTTAACACTAGGGGGCAATTAAGGGGTTAACTGCGTGTTCTAACTGTGTGGGGATGGGAGTGACTAGGAGAGGAGACATTATTCGTTCCTCATAAGTAGGAAAACCAATATATGTTTCCTCTTCCCTGACAGCTCAGGGATTTGTGTGTGTACACACAAAAATCTCTATGCTGATGCTCATGAACGCGATTGCACGTGGCTGGTGGTGATCGTGCCTGCCAGCCACACAAATTGGGTTGCTGAAAAAGGTAACGATGTACCCATATGGGATTTTGCCCAGGGGAGCCATTCTGCTGCAGTATATATGCGTCACGGGACCATACTGCAATAAAAGTGTTGTAACTGCTTTATTGAATACCCACAGTGTATTCTACAGTGTTATAGCAGAGTAGAAAATATTTTTAAGGAGAAAGTACATACTTTGGGGTGTTTTTCTGAAAATAAATGTTAAATTCTAGATTTCAAAATGACTAATGGGGCCCGGTTTTAAAATTTGGGCCTAGAGCAACTTATTTATTATGGTGAATGTAGGTGTTATAATCTTTATGAAAATTGATGACGTTGGTCCTGCTCAAAGCAGGGCCTAGTAAAAAAATATATATTTTCTCTAGGCTCTTACTAATTATTACTTATTTACATGACTAGGCCCTTACTAATTTATTACTGCAAACATAGGTACTACAATCTTTTGGGGTGTTTTTTCATCAAATACAGTAAATGACAATCTAATGTTGATTTCTAGATTTAAAAATGCTTGTACAAGTGATTCAATAATGCACAATAGGCACTACAAACGTTTTGGGGCTTTTTTTTCCAGTGAAAGACATTCTAATATTGATGTTTTGAATAAAAGCTGGTTGGTGTGTTTTATTCAGGGGGCTTATTCGAATCTGGAAGTCCATTTTAACAAGGGGGCCCCCATATCCTGACCCCACCTATGTGAATGGGTATGGGGTACATTGTAATCCCTACCCATTGACCAAAAAAAGTGTCAAAAAAGTAAAAATGACAGGAGACTTTAAAATTAGCACTTTTGATTTTTCATGTTCGTGTCCCATAGACCTAAATGGTGTTTGCATGTTCGCACAAATTCTTTGCCTGTTCGCATGTTCTGGTGCAAACCGAACCGGAGGTGTTCAGCTCATCCCTAGTAAACAGTACTCCAGTTCTACACAGGAAGTTTGTTAGAAGACCTGCAAATGTTGATACCTGACCCCACTTCTGAGCAGTGTTAATTTAGTTGACTAAAACATTTTCGGCAACTAAATATTAATATTTTAGTTGGCTAAGATGTTACTAAAACGAAAACAACTGAGATGACTAAAATAAGACTATAACTAAAATGGCAAGAGTATAACTAAAAAAACGAAGTTAAAATGTGATGTCAAAAATTAACACCGGGGGGTGTTCAAATCTAAATATCATAAATAATAACATATACAAAATGTCACTCTAGCAGTATATAATGAGTTTGGAAATTGTAGAAAAAATGCTTAAATAATGCATTACATTTAACTACACCCATTCAATTTTGAATGACTAACATGAGTTTTAGTTGACTAACATGTACTGGAGATTTTAATCGACTAAAATGCACTGGAGATTTTAGTCAACTAAAATGCACTGGAGATTTTAGTCGACTAAAATCTATTGGTGATTTTAGTCGACTAAAATGTACTGGAGATTTTGGTCGACTAAAATGTACTGGAGATGTTGGTCGACTAAAATGTAGGACATTTTAAGTGGCTAAAATGTACTGGAGATTCAGTCGACTAAATACGACTAAAACTAAAATGATTGTAGAAGACTAAAAAGGTTTCTCGTCTGGAAATCTGGCCAGAATCTTGACGAGAAAAAAAGAGAACCTGCTCTCTTTTTTCTCGTCGAGATTCTCGTTTGCCTGTTTCCAGACAAGAAACCCGAGAGTGTGTATACTTTCCTGTCGCCGTGGAAACCCGCGCATGCTCAAAATAACTTTGACGCATGCGCAGTAGCTTCCACGGCATAGGTAGGGTGAAGCAAGATGGCGACGGCATTGAATGTGACGAGTGCATGCTCGTCATATGCGATTACGTCACTGCGTTCTTTCCTTTCAAGAGAACCGCGGTTCTTTTGAAATGAAAGTCAGTACACTCGGGTGGCAAAAGTTTCTTGCCAAGAATCTCGTCAGGGAAAACGATGGGTTTTTCCTGACGAGATTCTCAGTCGTGTGTACGAGGCCTAAGACTAAAACTAAATAAAACATTTCTGCCAAAATAATACTGCTTCTGAGACAGCAACACCCATGACCCCAGCTTGTCCTGCACTACATCCCTACAGCACCACACCTTGTGTACTCCTAATGGTTCCACGTCCACTCCCAAAAGGACCCCCATGAAGCACTTCCACAAAGTGGTTACCTTCTCTCCCAGGTAATGGTAATGCTGTGTTTTTTCCAGTTATATTAATTTCATCTGCACAGTTCTTACTGCAGATGCCCCCACATCTAGCTCTATTCTATTCTAATTGTTCTATTTAATTTTTATCTCCTAGCCTTCTGTTCACAAAGTGAGTGAGCAAAGATTTTTTTGGCTATTCATGACTTTTACAACCTCTTTTTAACTCATATTTTTTCATATTAATATATGATCCACTCTATACTTACCTTTTAACTAGACTGCATTAGAGGTTTTGTGGATTATTTGTCACCTAATTGTAACTTTACCGTACTGTTGCCACCCTTCCTAACTCCTCCCTCTCACCAACTAGTTCCCTAATATTCGCCTGCCCTGTTCTGCTACCCTTAACCCCTGCTTCCCTCTGCCTCTCTCCCCTTTTCCTTCCCCATGGTGCTTCTTTTCCTTGCCTTTTCCCCTCTCTCCCTTTTCCCCTTCCCCATACCCCTCCCTTTCCTTCCCCTCCCTCCCCTCCTGATCAGGATATGTTAGCGATATCTATTTCATTATACATTCATCCATGCTCTTAGCTCAGTGGTTCTCAACCTTTTTAGTGCTGTGACCAGGGCTGTCTTTACCGCAGGGCAAAAGGGGGCAGCTGCCCAGGGCCCAGTCATTGTTGGGGGCCAAAAACAGCTGACCTGTCAATCCCGCGGTGCCTGCTAGTCTTTTGTTCCAGCCAGAGTACAGCCACCTACAGCGCTGCCTCTGTATTTACAAGTGAAAGTGTTTCGCTCCCCGCGGGCACTCAAACCCCTCCCTCCTCTATACATCGATCTCTATGAGAGAGCAGAGGAGGGGGGCGGGGGAAGTTACACGAGCACCGAACGCTATAGGAGAGCAGAGGAGGTAGGGGCGGGATATCTACAAAGAGAGAAGCTTCTCCTGACTGTCAGCCTGCACGGACACACTGAGTACCAGAGTACCAGCTCCACTCTGAAATTTTCTAGGTGGTGGGAGAGGAACTGGGGGGAGTTCGGAACTGGGGAAGCAAGCTTTGTACTGTGGGGGGGAGGTGTACACAGCGCACCCCATACACAGTCACTCCTCAGCCCTGCACTCTGCACACACAGCGCACCCCTCAGCCCTGCACTCCGTGCACCCCTGCACTCCGCACACACAGCGCACCCCTCAGCCCTGCACTCTGCATACACAGCGCACCCCTCAGCCCTGCACTCCTTACACACAGCGCACCCCTCAGCCCTGCACTCTGCTCACACACACAGTGTACGCCTCAGCCCTGCACTCCGCACACACACACACACACACACACACACACAGTGCACCCCTCAGCCCTGCACTCCACGCACCCCTCAGCCCTGCACTCCGCACACACAGCGCACCCCTCAGTCCTGCACTCCGCGCACACAGTGAACCCTTTAGCCCATTACAAGTTCCTCAGCCCATTACAAGCTCATTTGTGCTGTAGCCTCTGACAACCAATCGCTGCCTGATCTGCTGCAGTGAACTGGTTTTGAGTCTAGCTACTATTTATTGTAAGTCTCAGAAAAAAAATGTTTGTCCAGGGTCCAGTCAACATTGATAAAATTTGCCAAGCTGTGGGGACCCCTAACAGTAAAATTATTTTCGTAGCGTGGGTTGTCGGCACCCAAGGCAAGACAACAATTTGCGCCCCTAACCCACCATCCCTCCCTCTAACCGTCTTTCTTGTTCTTTCTCTTATTCTTTCTCTCCCTTTTTCTTTGTGCCTCCCCCTCTTTTCCTCTCCCTTCCATGTATTCTCTATTTTTAATTCTTTCTCTATGTGGGGGGAATGGGATCAGTGCTGGAGGGAGTTCTGATCAGCCAACTTAGGTGCTTTTGATTAAGGTCATCTGCTGACCTGCGAACTGTAGTGGGGACATGTAATGGGAACTCTAATCACAGGTAGTGTTACTCATTGTGTCTTAGACTTTGTGGTGTCTCTCAGCTAAGAGACCTATGCCGAAATAAGGCGATAGGGGCCCCACCCACATTACTCACCAGTCAGCTGACCTCTAGTCTCTGCCCCCCAGCCATGCCGTGAATTTAATGGGCGGCTGTGCTTAGGCTGAGTTGGCAGCTGTGGGCTCCAGGGACAGCCCAGCTGGGCAGCCACAAAAAGGCTGGGAGAGTGATGCAGGATTCAGGAACAGCCCAGGATTAGGGGACCCCTGTCAAATCGTCATTCGACCCCCGGGGGGGTCCCGGGTTGAGAACCACTGTCTTAGATAGTTTTCTTTTTACAATATGCTCTGGATTGATGATGTGGGGAGCTGTGATTGCACCCCTACCTTAGTGATCTTGCTCTGCAAATTCTCCTTTCCCTGCCCATGCCCACACCTCTGGGAGTTACCCATGAACCCCTAAACAGTTTGTCTGTAAATATGAAGGGACTTAACTCCCCACACAAAGAGTCATGGCCCTCCAGTCAATCACAAACCTGAAGGCAGATATTGTGGCTTTGCAGGAAATGCATTACGCTGCACGTTCGGCTCCCCTTTACTTCAGCTCTCCTTACCCATACAGTTTTGTATCTTATGCCAGCATGGAACATTGCAGCATACCTTTGGGTTTTACTTCCTCTTTTTTCCCCTGCAAAGTAAAAGCATAATGGGCTAGTATGCATCGCACTGTGACTGACCAGAGTCACGTGACATCACTCCAGCGCAGGAGCCGCTGGTCATGGCACAGGCCCTTTAAAAACGTCACAATCGTGTCTTTTCCTCAGTGCGCATGCAGCAATGGCGTCAGCACCAGTGAATATGATACATATTTCCTAAACTATGCAGGTTTAGGAGATATTTCCAGTACCTACAAGTAGGCCTTATTATAGGCTTACCTGTAGTTAAAAGTGGTGTAACTAGCTTTACAAACACTTTAAGGGCCCCAATATTTTGTTTCTAGTTGTTTCATGGATCTGTTACACAGCATCACTGACATTGTCATTTTATGGGAGCTATAGTGAAACATGGCTGCAATAAATTGGATTCACATATTATATTTATTGGATAACTTCTATACAGGAAGTACAAGATGGTTGTGAGACCACAATGACAAATCAATGTGTATAAAGAGCCTGAATGTATACCCAATAAAAGGATCCTAAAACTAGTCACAATCGTTTCAGTTTTCCTCAGAACATCATGTGTCTTTAACAATATTAAATTACAAACCATTAAAGTTGGACCTCTATATACATTTTGCATAGCTCCCAACTGTCCCTGATTTGGAGGGACTGTCCCTGATTTGGAGCAATGTCCCTCTGTCCCTCATTCCTCCTCATTTGTCCCGACCTATATAGATGTATTTAAAATGTACTTTTTATCTCTCAAAAAGTGTTTTCCAGCACTAAACCTTTCATCCAATTTCTCAATTGCTGCATTTTTAAATTCCAAAAGCCAATATAAAGGAATAGCAGTGTTAAAAAAAGCACTTGTGTTTAACCAGTCTTTTTTTTTTGTACAATACTCCTTTAAGGGGGCATGGCAAGGGGTGTGTCCTATGCCTGCATACTTTTGCTAATAGGTGTCCCTCATTACCATCTCAAAAAGTTGGGGAAGTATGATTTTGTTTAGATTGAATGCCACTTTTGCAGATGTGGTTTTTAGCCCCGGACCATTTTGCTGATCAATGACCAGGCCACTTTTTGCGATTCGGCACTGCGTCACTTTAACTGACAATTGCGCGGTCGTGCAACGTGGCTCCCAAACAAAATTGGAGTCCTTTTTTCCCCACTATAAACAAAAATAAACAATTTTGAAAAAAATGAATATTTTTTACTTTTTGCTGTAATAAATTTCCCCCAAAAATATATAAAAAAACATTTTTTTTCCCCCAGTTTAGGTCGATACGTACTGTATTCTTCTACATATTTTTCATACAAAAATCACAATAAGGGTTTGATTGGTTTGCGCTTAGATTTATGGCATTTTTATTAATTTTTTTTTTTTTACTTGTAATGGCGGCGATCTGCGTTTTTTATCGGTACTGCGACCTTATATTGGACACTTCGGACACTTTTGACACATTTTTGCGCTCTAGTGGCTGCAATGCAAAATCACGTTATATTACGTGATTTTGCGCAGCCGAGCTGGCCTGCTGCTGTAAAACTACGGTTGGCGGTCGGCAAGAGTTTAATCATTTTTCACCTAATAAATGCCTTAAATCACCAAGGTGCATCTCTTAAGGTAACAGGACTACATTCCTCTTCTAATTTATTTTAATGACCAGATTGGGAGCTGCCTTTAGTTCTTGTAAAGCTCTTTCTTCCACTTTCGTTGGGTTATCATGTGTTTTCCTAGACCAATTTATTGTTTTTAAATCCCGATATACCAGCTAAAAAAAACAAAAAACTTTTCCCATCTGTCACCTTTGTCCATTTGTAAATATTTTGAATATACCTTCCTCAAAAAGAGATGGGGTTCTAAATGTTAAACCCATCCTTTCTGGTTGTGGGCAAGAAAGAAAGCCCCCCTTTGTAATACAATCAAATGAAATGTATTCACATCTCAAGTACTGACCCAGCTCATCTCCACCAAAACAATAAATTATATCAGCAACAGAAACACTGCACAATAATATTCTTCCTTATGTATAGGCAGCAGGAGGAGTGTGCCTGGCACATAAGGCATCCAGTTAACGACTGCAGCATTGCTGCATATAGCTGGTCCACTCTTCACCACTCCACAAGGTACTGTAAGGCCGCGTACACACGACTAAACAAATCCGATGAAAACGGTCGGACAGACCGTTTTCATCGGATATGTCTGCTGGGCTATTTTAGTTTGATCAATGTACACACGATCAAACCAAAATCCCCGCGGACAGACAGTGCGGTGACGTGGCGCCACGTCACCACTCCAGGAAGTAAAATACTTCCACGCATGCGTCAAATCCATTAGGCGCATGCGGGAGATTTTTGTCCGCTGGTTAGGCGTACTAACCGGCGGACATGTCGGATGGACAGGTTTCCAGCAGACAAGTTTTAAAGCATGCTTTAAAACTTGTCTGCTGGAAAAACTTGTCTGCTCGCCTGTACACACGATCGGATTTGTCTGCTGAAACGCTCAGTTGGACCGGTTTCAGCAGATAAATTTGATCGTGTGTACGCGGCCTAACAGTGGTATTTATGTTGCACGTCCGTTTGTTCCATGCAAGGAGTTTTTATCTGTTGGAAATTAGCCACTTCACATCATGTTCAACTAAATTGACTTATGTTTTCATCTGAGATTTTTTCAATATGAGGCAGTCCCGATTAGCGCTTTTAGCTGTGGTTGTTTCTGTATCTAAAGCTGCATACCCACGACCATGTTTAATGTCCTAGAAAAACAAAGTTTTTTTCAACGTGATTCTTGTCAAGCCTGCCTTGCATACACACGATCGTGAAAAAAAATGCTCAAGCAAAACGCGGTGACGTACAACATGTACGATGGCAATAAAGGAGAAGGTCCATTCAGATGGTGCCACCCTTTGGGCTGCTTTTGCTGATTTTGTGTTAGTAAAAGTTTGGTGAGAGACGATTTGCGCTTTTCAGTCTTCGTGCTTTTCAATCTGTTACAGCGTGAGGAATGTGCTATATCCATTACAAACGCTACTTTTACCAGAATGAGTGCTCCCGTCTCATAACATGCTTCTGAGCATGCACGTTTTTTCACGTCATTAAAGCCTACACACAACCGTTTTTCATGACATGAAAGACGACAACGTGAAAAATGACAAGTAAATTTAGAGCATGTTCTAAATTTTTAATGCCCATTTTTCACTTTGAGCAAAATGCTCTGGAGCCTACACACGATTGTTTTTAATGGCCGTTTTAAAAAATTGCATTTTTCACATCATGAAAAATAGTCGTGTGTATGCGGCATAAGGTTTAATTAGCATTCTCTTAACCTCTTTTTTAAGACCTCATTTTACATATAAGTTCATATTCTTCATAGAGGTTTTTAGAATTGGAAGCTTCTGTTTCTGAACAGTTAAGGATACCATACCTTATGCAACTTTCTTTCCTTCAACCATAGATTGAAGGAAGGAAACTTTTGATTTCCCCCATCAACACAGCCAGTGTTGGAGCAAGGGAAGCCTTCCCCACTGACAGGACACAATGATCACTGCTGGATTCTATAGCTGCTGCCAGTAAATGGACAAACAAAAATGCATGGGCTGGTTGTATGAAGTTGGTCCTAAATCCCCATTGGAATGATACCTACCTTAATATAAGTTTCCGGAGAGGTGAACATTTAAGGAGAAGTTTACCCTTGGTGCAATGTACCTCTTGTACTTGTATGCTATCTCTATTGGCTATCTATTTTCTTCACAGGCAGTTAGAAAATAATAGGCAAAAAAAAAGAAAGATGATAGATAGAACAAAAAATGATGATTCAATGCGGTTGACTTACTAAAAATGATCAATGGTTCAACTTCCGTACAACCAGCCTCCCCATTGACGGATAAAGATCTGGCCAGTTAATGCTGAACCAGCTAAATTTCAATCCATCTATGACCAGCTTTAGTATAATTACTGCTAGATCAAGATTAATAAATAGTTTCCTAGATTTCTTTAGGAATCTTTTGTTATATAAATATTCCACTGGAAGTACTTTGTCCTTAAATCCCCATTGGAGTGATACCCACCTAAATATAAGTTTCCAGAGAATTAAAAAATAAAGGAGACGTTTACCCTTGTACCTTTTGTACTTATACTATTGGCTATCCATGTTCTTCGCACATGGTTAGAAAAAAAATAGGCAAAATGGGCAATGGGGTTGATTTACCAAAACTGGAGAGTGCAAAATCTGGTGAAGTTGTATATGGTAGGCAATAAGCCTCTAACTTTAGCTTGTTCAATTAAGCTTTTACAAAAAAAAAAATGGAAGCTGATGGTTTCTAGGCGGAGCTTAACCCCAATTAGTCAGCAATTTGTTGCAGCTGCACATGGATTATGTCACTAGTAGCTATAGGGATAGCTAGACAAATTAAACAGGGGTTTGTAAGAGAGAGCATGAGCTTCTATAGCAGGGACCTTCAAACTATATCCCTCCAAATGTTGCGGAACTACAAATCCAATGAGGCATTGGAAAACTCTGACATTCACAGACATGACTGAGCATGATGGGAATTGTAGTTCCTGAACAACTGGAGGGCCATAGTTTGAGGTCCCCTGTTCTATAGTATACTGTGAGAGGACTACTGTAATATCCATGACAGTGGAAGCTGTAGGAAACCTCAATGAGTTACAGAGGCAAATGTATGATAATTAATTGCAAGTCTGAGGCTGTGTACACACGAGAAGACATGTCCGATGAAAGCGGTCTGACGGACCATTTTCATTGGACATGTCTCCTGGGATATTTTGGTCTGATGTGTGTACACACGATCAAACCAAAATCCCCGCGGACAGACAGTGCGGTGACGTGGCGGTGACGTTGATGCCGCCACGCCCGCAAACCAGGAACTAAAATGCTTCCACGCATGCATCAAATCCATTCGACGCATGCGGGGGATTTCGATCCGCTGGTTAGGCGTACTAACCAGCGGACATATCCGACGAACAGTTTTCCAGCAGATACGTTTTAAAGCATGCTTTAAAACTTTTGTCTGCTGGAAACCTGTCTGCTAGGCCGTACACACGATCGGATATGTCTGCTGAAACTGGTATGCGGACCAGTTTCAGCAGATATGTTTGATCGTGTGTACGCGGCCTTAGATGCATTAGTATAATGCAGAACCGTTGATGTTGAATCTATACCATGATTCCATGGAAATGACCTGTTATATACATTTACAGTGAGAGACAATCTTATTTTTTAATGTTTTGATGGGTTGTGGATGTCCATTTATTCAGTTCTGAGTCTGCATTTTGATTACAATAAAGTACATGTTTGGCATACCACTTTGTTGGCCCATATGGTCTTATGACCACATCTATAGCTAACAGTATTGCAATGAGCGGGGAGCTTTTTCTGAAGACTATGGGCCAGATTCAGAGAGCCGTAACTCCTGTCTAACTGGTGTTAGACTGGAGTAATTTCAAATTACGCGCGTTTTTTAGCTAGTCAGAAACCTCAAACCATGAATAGACGGCTGCGGGCTTCAATTCGACTGGATTACGTGTTCGTACGCCTTCGGATCTATGCTGCAATAAAATTGCGGCCACTGGGTGGACTTCCCGTTGTTTTCCACGTCGGGGTATGCAAATGAGCTTTTGCCGGCGATCCCCGAAATGACGATCTTCATTTGCAATCTCTTACGGCACCTTTAGTCATCTTTTTTTTGCGTAACACTATACCAGCTTTTTGCTGCTCTAATATTAGACAGCCCATGTTAAGTATGGCCGTCGTTCCCGCATCGAATTTCTACGTTTTCCGACGCCTTTTATTATTTTTTACGTAAGTCGTCCGGGAATGGAAATGTTCGTAAATGCCGCTACTCAAACAACGAATGACGTAATGACGTGATTTTGCGCAATGCGCGGCGGGAAATTTCTGAACGGAGCATGCGCAGTTCGATCGCCGTGGGGACGCGCTTAATTTAAATGCTTCACGCCCCCTAATCGCGTATTTCGATTACGCGGCGAGAAATAGACTACGCTGCCGTAGCGTACGGGCAACAATCTACCAGAATTCGGTGTAGAGCCTGGTAAAATACGGCAGCGTAGAGTATTTCGATTACGCAGCGCAATATTAAGTGTATCTGAATCTGGCCCTTTTTCTGTAAAATGCAATGTAATATGGCAATCCTGGAGACAATCCTCCAGAAATGTCACCTGCTTGTGTGATTGGCTAACTAAATTTCCCAGACATCTGCACTAAGACACAAGTCAGATTTTAGACATTCTCCATAACAAAAATGTCATTTTTGATTAGATGCTCCCAAAGGGTTAATCACTTCTAAAGGGATGCTGACACTGCAAGTTTCCTCATTTGAAGTGTGTAGCTAGTCTGCTTTACAAATATGATTTATTCTCAATCCTTTATGAGTTAATTGATATTGGCAAAAGTTTTCTTTGAAAGGTTTAAAGGGATTGTAAATGTTACATTTTTTTAAACAACAAGCATGTCATACTTACCTCCACTGTGCTGTTAGTTTTGCACAGAGTGGCCCCGATCCTCCTGTTCTGGGGTCCCATCGCGGCTCCCTCCTGCAATAGCTAACCCCCTCTGGGAAGCTCTGTCCTGAGGGGGTTACCTTGCGGGCGCACTCCCGTGTCATACACTCGGCGTACATTGCCGCCGAGTGTATGACTTGGCCCTGCCCCCCGGCAGCCGCATCATTGGATTTAATTGACAGCAGCAGGAGCCAATGGCTGCGCTGCTATCAATAAATCCAAACAATGCTGAGACTCCGTGGAGAAGAGAACGCCAGTGACACGCACAGCGGGTGAACGGGCTCAGGTAAGTAAAACTGGGGCGCTGGGTGGCCCATGTTTGCCAGGTGTTTCTTCACCTTAATGCATCCTAAACAACACAAAACTTTACAACCCATTTAAGTAAGCTCTTAAAAGGAACCTGCCAAGGGAGTTCCCTGTCGCCAGTGATTTTTTTCATTAGCAATAAAGCAATTGGCTCAAGTTATAAGAATGAACTTCAATTCCAGACCCTGCTACTGCTGTACTAAACCTTAAGCCTTCCACACTTACCCATACTCAATTACTAATTCATCTCACTACAGCTGCCAAACAGACTATTGCCAAATCTTGGAAATCAAACTCTCTAATCTTGGCAGAAGCTAAACATAGAGTGAATAGAGCAATGTTATATGCAAAAATGACTGCTATTGAAGAAAATAACATAAGTACATTTCATAAAATGTGGCAGCCTTGGGTGAAACATTACATCCCCGCCGATTTTGACCAGTCTTTGTTGTTACCAAACTAGAATTTTTACAATTTTTCAAAGTATATGTACATGTATGCCAGGAGTCAGACCACTATCCCGGGTGCTTATTATTTCTCTCATATTCTTGTGTTTCTCCTCTCCTGTACCCTTTATTATTTTTCTATTATCTAAATTTTTTATTTATCTTACTATTTTTTATCTTTTTTTTTTTTTGTTTACCGATAGGATAATCGCGGGGCAATTTAACATATTTTTTTCTAGGGTTACTCACTCATAACTTTATTATGGTTTCACGTCCTATTACATTATAATAATTCCTTGACAAATAGTTGGATCAATACATCTTCTATTTTTTTCCTACTTAGTTTATATACTCACTTAATAATTTTTTATGTGTGTGTGTATTTATTAATTATAGGGAACAGTTAACTGCATATGTATTGATTAAATGTCTTGTACTAGGTCCTGCAAATGCAACATATATATATATATATATATATATATATATATATATATATATATACTTTTGTATTTCAGCACATTTCATTTTTTATTTTCTCCTCCCCCAACTCATGTTCCCCTATTGAAATCACAAAAAAACATTTGACAAGAAAGAATGAACCCCAATATATCCAGCTGTTTTTACAGAGCAGCAGAATTTAAGCTTAGTTTATGTGCTGATAATGCTTACATTCAAAAACCATGGCCCAGATTCACAGAGCGATTACGCCTGCGCAACTGCTGTTGCGCGTGCGTAAGTCTAAATGTGCGCGTGCGTATAGTTGGACGCGATTCACAAAACAATATACGCCAGAAATCTACGTTTTTTGGTCCGGCGTAATTGAATTAGACCTTCGCTTGCCTTCGCGCAAAACTGCGCTAGACACACCATTGATTTGCTAGTCAAATATGCTAATGAGGGAGTTACGGGGATTCACAAAAAAACGCAGTTGCTGCGCAGGCTACGCGATGTGCGCAACTGCAAAATGTTCTGTCTAAAGTTAGAGGACCTAAAAGCTGGTCTAAATTTTGAAAAAAAGTCTAATTGTCAGATAAAGCAACACTGTTAGTGAGGAGTTCAGCAGTCACACGTGTTGCCCAACAATCTGTATGCCAACATGCCAGGGGCATCGTCGCGCATAGCTATACTACTGACTTTAGATGAACAAAGAAGGATGAGGGCACGGAGGATGGCACTAAGGAGGGCACGGGAGATGGTTTTTTTTTTTTTTTTTTGGCTTATATCAAATTTACAATTTAATCTAATCTAATACAATATTCTTATCTGATACAAGCCCCTCACTCTTCACTTGATATATCACACACGCATAGACATCTTTGGCATGAGAGATTCTGAGGTGTCTCGCATCTTCAGATTCACCCCTCATGCCATCGTGGAATTACCACAACCTTGCAGGAGGACATCAGCAGCCCAACACATGGCACTACCCATGACACCCATGACAGCTACATATACAATCAGAGCCCCATCCCCACAGATTGCGAACAGAACATGTATGGGGACAGCTGGCTGGTTGGTGAGTGACATGGGAGTCAGGCATGACTATCCCCTCCCGTGATGCACACCTCACAAGTGGCACATGCATGACTAACATCCACCTGTCTTTTCCCTTCAAGGTGACTCTGCATATGAACTGGAACCCCATCTCATGACCCCATCTCATGCCAGCTCACATTATGCATCTTTGCACGTTAAACACACACATTAATCATGGCACAATGAGAATGCATGCATGCACACCACTATGGTCCCTAGCACACACACCCCACATCCTCATCAAATTGGATTGGCACCAGTCCACCATGCAAGACTGGTGAGCAGTAACGCCACGTCAAGGCTCCAATTATGTCACTGTACATTCATACACCATTCACACGGACCTGGGAATCACTTCTCCCTGGTCCTGGGGAACCCTTCTCCACCAAAATTGAGGGTGACACCCCTTTTCCAGCAGGAATGTCACCCCCACATTCAAACATCATTCACAACCCAAAATATGCCAAAAAAGTCAAACAAACAAAAATGCATAGAAACAAAAAATGCATAGGAAAAAAAAAATGCTTAGAAAAAACAAAAAAAAGCAGAGAACAAAAATAAAAAAGCTTTCAAAACAAACAAAAGGGGGAAAAAAAAATTATTGCCCTCTGCCTGAGCCACGCCTGGGGCGCCCCCGGCCACGGCCCCGGACCCTCAGGGGAGACGCATGGGGGAGGGGAAAAGCCGGGGAAGGAGGAGCAGCCCCTGAGATCTGCCCACCTGGCGGCCTGCCCTCCAAGGCCACGGCTATTCTGTCCAGGGCAGCACCAAGTGTTGCCGTGTTGCCCTGGATAGCCTGGGTAAGGGCCCTCACATCCTGCCCAACGCCTGCTGCTGTAGTTTGCAGGTCATTTAGGCAGGTTGTGGAGGCCCGGGAGTGGGAGTCCAGGTTACCCAGGCTATCATTAATGGAGGACAGGCTCTGATCCACCCGCCCCATAGTCTGGCAGAGCTGTCTCAGAAGGCGGGTCTGGGTGGCCAGGTTCCTTCTCAGACAGGCGGGCATGAGATTGGGCGCCCCCCTGGTGCTTGGGGATGACCTCCTGGCTCCAGCTGATGGTTGTGGCCGGGGAGAAGGGGAGGCCCTTGTGAGGGGAGCCATGTTGGGGGAGGAGGGGGGGGGGGCTGACCCTTAGGGAGGGCAGGCTTCTTGCAGCCAGAGGGGAAGAGTCCGCAGAAACCAAAGGGCCAGTGCCTTCCATGGACTCCTCCTCCTCATGATTCTGCTCCTCCTCATGATCGTCCTCCGCATGATCCTCCCCCTCCTCTTGTTCCTCCTCTGCGGACTCTGGCCTTGTTGGGGGGGCCTCATTAGGCTGCTGTCCTGGGGTTGGAGCGGTCAGTCCAGATGGCCCTGCACCCTCCTGCACAGCTGTGGATGACACAAAACATTCACAGGTTGGAGGATCCACACACTTGCCACATATTCCCTTTCACCCCCTCCCCCACACATGCTACACACCTGAGAGAAATAAAAACCTTACCTGGCACCGCGGGGACCGGACTTGTGTCAAAGCCTGGCAGGCCCTCCACTTCATGCCGGTGAAAGGTCAGGGCCACCACACGCTCCGTCTCTGAAAATCTAACCCGGCATGGTGGGCCCCCTCCTGTGCCCCTGGCATGGGCATTTATTGCGGCCAGTTTTTTTTTCACCTCACGCCGGAGGTCATTTATTTTCTTTTCTATCCCAGAGCGGGTCCGTGTCTCCCCCTCCCCCGATGAATTCACCTGCTCCGTGATCCTATCCAAGATCTCCCTCCTCCTGGCCGGGGTGGTGGTGGCACTCTGCGGGCCGTGGAGAAAACGCCCATAGTCGGTAATGGCCCGGGCAAGAATTCTTTTTTCCCCCACAGTAAAATTGAGCTTTCTTTTTCTCTCAGTCATACTTCCAAACAAACTCACTAGCAGTCACCAAAAATCTGTCACAAATACAAGCACAACCAATCAGACAAGAACACACACAAAGAGAAAAAGAACAGCCAAAAATCACACTAGCACTCAGCAAGAAACACACACAAAAAAATCAGATGAAAAAAAAAGCAAGAAAACAAACGCTCAGAAATCTATCAATCAAACAAACAGTCTCAAACACTTATCAAAATACACTTTCACAAAACTACCAACAAGCACAAGATCACACAGAACACTAATCTCACAACTACAAAACACACTCTAACGAACAACAGAGCAAAAGCACTTGATTCAATGGGAAGGGACACAAAGGGATGTACTTTTGCAATGGAAGGGCGTTTGTGTGTGTCTATTTATGCTGTCTGCGTAGTTCACAACATTGCCCTAGTCCATTTCCAATTTCAATGATTGCGCCGCTCCCGAGTTGTGAGCATGCGCACAACGGAGCTGACATGGTTTCCTTCACGCGCGCATGCGCGAGTCGGCCGGCCCTTCATTTGCATGGGGTCACGGCTCATTTCAATGTAACACGCCCACGTCCCTCCCAATTTGTATTACTCCTCCTTACGCCTACGGAAAAAACCTTACGTTTGCGCAAGCTCTTGCGTAAAAGCTACGTGAATCGCCGGATTACGCGGCTAGATTGCGCAAGTCTAACGGAAAAGTGGTGCGCTACGCCGGAATGATAATGCGCCGATCTACGTGAATCTGCCCCCCTGTATTTAAATTCCAATCCTTCTCTAAACCAGTACTTTTCAGAGGCATTGGGCTTGTACATTATTACACATAAATCAGAGGTTATGACTAGTAATATCCATGAGTACATTCAATCTCTCTTACAGTTGAATTTTTTTTTTATCCATAGTTGGTGGACCCTTACCTATTTAGGTGTTATGCTAATAACAGAATAGGAGAATTGTACAGTGCCTTGAAAACGTATTAATACCCCCTAAAATTTTCCACATTTTGTTATGTTACAACCAAAAATGTAAATGTATTTTATTGGGATTTTATGTGAAAGACCAACACAAAGTGGCACATATATGTGAAGTGAAAGAAAAATTATAGATGTCTTTCATTTTTTTTTTTACAAATAAATATCTGGAAAGTGTGGTGTGCATTTGTATACAGCCCCCCTTACTCTGATACACCTAACTAAAATCTAGTACAACCAATTGCCATCAGAAGTCACCTAATTAGTAAATATAGTAAAAGTCCACTTGTGTGTAATTTTAGCTCAGTATAAATACAGCTGTTCTGTGAAGCCCTAAGTGAACAAACAGCATACTGAAGGCCAATGAATACACCAGGCAGGTCAGGGATACAGATGTGGGGAAAGTTTAAAGAAAAATTAGGTTATAAAAAATATATCTTTGAACATCTCACGGAGCCCTGTTCAATATATATTCCAAGTATTGAAAGAGTATGGCACAACTGCAAACCTACCAAGACATGGCTGTTCACCTAAACTGACAGGCCAGGCAAGGAGAGGATTAATCAGAGAAGCAGCCAAGAGGCCCATTGTAACTCTGGAGGAGCTGCAGAGATCCACAGCTCAGGTGGGAGAATCTGTCCATAGGACAACTATTATGCCCTGTACATACGATCGGTCCATCCAATGAAAACGGTCTGATGGATTTTTCCATCAGTTATCCGATGAAGCTGACTGATGGTCAGTCGTGCCTACACACCATCAGTTAAAAAAACTGATCGTGTCAGAACGATGGACGTACCCACAGACAATCGTTTTTTTCTATAGGTTTTTTATCCATCAGATAATTTTAAAACAAGTTCATATTTTGGATGGATAAATAACCGATGGGGTCCACACACGATTGGTTTAGTCTGATGAAAACGGTCCATCAGACCATTCTCATCAGACAAACCGATCGTGTGTACGCGGCATTAGTTGTGCACTCCACAAATCTGGCCAAATCTGGCAAGAATAAAGCAATTGTTGAAAGAAAGCCATAGGAAGTCCCATTTTCAGTTTGTGAGAAGCTATATGGGAGGCACAGCAAACATGTGGAAGAAGGTGCTCTGTTCCAGTGAGACCAAAATTGAACTTTTTGGCCTAAAAGCAAAACGCTATGTGGTTGAAAACTAACACTGCACATCACCCTAAACACACCATCCGCACTGTGAAACATGGTGGTGGTAGCATCATGTTGTGGGGATGCTTTTCTTCAGCAGGGACAGGGAAGCTGGTCAAAGTTGATGGGAAGAGGGATGGAGCCAAATACAAGGCAATCTTAGAAGAAAACCTGTTTTCTTGAGAAAGACTTGAGACTGGGGTGGAGGTTCACCTTGCAGCAGGACAGTGACCCTGAAAATACAGCCAGAGATACAATAGAATGGTTTATCAAAGCATATGTGTTAGAATGGCCAAGTCAAAGTCCAGACATAGATCCAATTGAGTATCTGTGGCAAGACTTGAAAATTGCTGTTCACAGATGTTCTTCATCAAATCTGCCAGAGCTTGAGCTATTTTGCAAAGAAGAATGGGAAAAAATGTCACTCTAGATGTGCAAAGCTGGTGGAGACATACACCCAAAAGACTTGCAGCTGTAGTTGCAGGTGGTTCTACAAAGTATTGACTCAGGCGGGCTGAATACAAATGCATTCCTCACATTTTAACATATTTGTTAATTTGCCTTCAACTTCACAATTATGTGCAACTTTGTGTTGGTCTATCACATACAATGCCAATAAAATACATTTATGATTTTGGTTGTAACGTGACAAAATGTGCAACATTTCAAGAGGTATGAATACTTTTTCAAGGCACTGTATATGCTAATATCTATACCAGATTATTTCTTCTTTTTGAGGACTAATGGAGGAGTGGCCCAGATACCATACTTAATGTTTTTTTAGGCTGATGGCTGTAAAGGTAGTAATTCTTTCTAAATCCCTTCCAGTGCGAGTAACAAAACTGTATAGAGTTTTCAAAAGGAACTTGCTAAATGCATATGGTCCTTAACCACTTACCTACTGTGCACCTACACCCCCTTCCTGCCCAGACAAAATATAAGCTTCCGGCACTGCGTCACTTTAACTGACAATTGCGCGGTCGTGCGACGTGGCTCCCAAACAAAATTGGCGTCCTTTTTTTCCCACAAATAGAGCTTTCTTTTGGTGGTATTTGATCACCTCTGCGGTTTTTATTTTTTGCGCTATAAACAAAAATAGAGCGTCAATTTTTAAAAAAATGCAATATTTTTTCCTTTTTGCTATAATAAATAACCCAAAAAATATATAAAAAAAAAAAAATTTCCCTCAGTTTAGGCCGATACGTATTCTTCTACATATTTTTGGTAAAAAAAAATGCAATAAGCGTTTATCGATTGGTTTGCGCAAAATTTATAGCGTTTACAAAATAGGGGATAGTTTATGGCATTTTTTTTTTAATGGCGGCGATCTGCGATTTTTTTATTGGGACTGCGACGTTATGGCGGACATTTCGGACACTTTTCTGACATTTTTGGGACCATTTACATTTATACAGTGAAAAATGCTATAAATATGCATTGATTACTGTATAAATGTGACTGGCAGTGAAGGGGTTAACCACTAGGGGGCGGGGAAGGGGTTAAATGTGTGTCCTATGAGTGTTCTAACTGTAGGGGGAGGGGGGGTGACTGGGGGAGGTGACCGATTGTGTCCCTATGTACAAGGGACACAACCGCTCTCCTCTCTCCCTGACAGGGACGTGCAGCTCTGTGTTTACACACAGAGCTGCACATCCCAGCTCAGTTACTGAGCAATCGCGTGTGCCCGGCGGCGATCGTTGCCGCCGGGCACTCGCACGGGATCCCCGCAGAGCGGCGGGTGCGCGCGCGCGCCCGCCCGCGGCTTTAAAGGGACATCACGTCATATGACGTGATGTCAGAACAATGGAGTCGTCTGCCCGCCGTCATTTGACGGTGGGCAGATGACAAGTGGTTAAGAAAATGCAGGATAAAACATTTAATTTTATATACATGTATGGGAGGCAGGCTGAATTACCCAAACCTATGCCACTATTAGTGTTGCTCACGAATATTCGCATTGCGAATATTCGCTACGAATATTGCATATTCGAGTATTCGCGAATATCTCGAATATCGCCGCCAATATTCGCTATTTCGAATATTCGTTTTTTTTTCAAATTTCGCAATAAATTTCGCATCAAATTTCGCAATAAAATTCGCAATAGCGAAATTTCGCAATAGCGACATTTCGCAATTTTTTTTTTTTTTTTTATAAAATATAGCGAATATTTGTAAATATCGAATATTCGTGATATTTTATAAAAAAAAAATCGCGAAATTTTGCATTAGCGAAATTTCGCATTGGCGAAAATTCGCATTTTTTTTTTATAAAATATCACGAATATTCGATATTAACGAATATTCGCGAATATTCTTCGAAATATTCGCGAAATATCGCGAAATCGAATATGGCGTATTCCGCTCATCACTAGCCACTATTACTTTGTGACACGATTTAGCCAACTTAGTCCTTGGTCTGTTTTGTATCTCCATATAGTTTTTTTTTTGTGTTCTTTTTGACTCCTTAACATTATACAGGCTTTTTTTTTGTGGAATTCAGAACCCCTAAACAAGCAAGTGGGGTTACTAAATATTGTGTGTTCTTAAAAAAAAAATACAAAATAATATATATTTATATTATGTACAGTATCTTATAAAAGTGAGTACAGCCCTCACATTTTTGTAAATATTTTTTTTATACCTTTTCATGTGACAACACTGAAGACATTACACTTTGCTAGTATGTAAAGTAGTAAGTGTACAGATTGTAAGTAAGTGTACAGTGTAAATTTGCTGTCCTCTCAAAATAACACACAGCCAATAATGCCTAAACTGCTGGCAACAAAAGTGAGTATACCCCTAAGTGAAAATGTCCAAATTGGGCCCAATTAGCCATCCCCCCGGTGTCATATGACTTGTTAGTGTTGCAAATTCTCAGGTGTGAATGGGAAGCAGGTGTTATCGCTCCCACTCTCTCATACTGGTCGCTGGAAGTTCAACATGGCACCTTATGGCAAAGAACTCTCTGAGGATCTGAAAAATAGAATTGTTGCTCTACATACAAGCCCCCAGTTCGGACACACAAGAATTTTGCAATGAGCTATCGGATTATTTCGTTAATAAAATCGAGGCAATCCGTGAAAGCATTCAGCAAAATGTTTCTCCCCTCAGCCCCCCCTGTAGCCTCTCACATAACACCCATAGTAATTCTCCGATATCAGGTAAGTTCACCCTGGAACCCATCTCCATCGAGTCCACTAAGAATGTCATTTGTACTCTGCGCAATGGCGCAGCACCAAATGACATTATCCCCACAAAACTGCTGAAGGAATGCGCCGACATCCTGGCTCCTCCCATCACGCAGCTTATCAACCAGTCTTTCTTGGAGGGCATAGTGCCCTCACAGTTGAAAGAGGGTGTAATCCAACCCCTCCTGAAGAAACCCTCCCTGGACCCCAAGGACCCACTCCACCGCCGTCCCATAACAAGCCTCAACGTATTCTCTAAGATAATGGAAAAAGTAGTGGTACAACAGTTGCAACTGCATCTAGATACCTACAAGCTACTTGACCCATTGCAATCAGGCTTCCGTCCCGGACATGGGACAGAAACAGCATTACTGAAAGTATGGGACGATGTTCTCAAGGCCGCAGACGAAGGAGAATCTTGTCTCCTGGTTCTGTTGGACCTAAGTGCAGCTTTTGACACTGTAGACCACAATCTGTTACTGACTCGGCTTTCTGAAGTAGCCAGGGTCGCAGAAGGCGATTTATCTTGGTTCTCCTCTTTTTTGGAAAACCGATCGCAAACAGTGAAGCTAGGACCTTTTACATCTGAAAAACGCACAGTAACATGCGGAGTCCCTCAAGGATCGCCTCTGTCACCAGTGCTATTCAACATCTACCTTCGTCCTCTTTTTGAGATTATTAGCAGCCAAAAACTGCTTTATCACTCTTATGCAGATGACACGCAACTGTATTTCCGCATCTGCAATAGACAGGATCACCACCTCAATCTAGAGACATGTCTCTCTTTGATAGAGGACTGGATGACAAAGAGTTATCTTAAACTCAATGGAGCGAAAACAGAACTTCTTCTGTTTCATGCCAAGCGAAGGAATCAACCCTCAACAGCGTGGTCTCCCCCACCTATTTTGGGCAAGCTCATCACCCCTAGCGCCAAAGTCAAAAGCCTAGGGGTCATTCTTGACTCCTTTATGACAATGGACGCACAAATAGGGTCAGTGGTCAGCGGATCTCACCATCTACTGCGCCTACTACGCAGACTCACTCCGTTCATCCCTAAAGAAGATCTAGCGGTCGTGGTGGGAGCTATTGTAAACTCCAGGTTGGATTATGCAAATGCCCTTTACCTCGGTCTCCCCAAATACCAAATCGCTCGTCTGCAAGTCGTTCAGAATACGGCCGCCAGACTTGTGACTGGGAAAAAACCCTGGGAATCTATCTCACCTTCACTGAGAGCCCTTCATTGGCTGCCAGTTAAAGACAGAATCGCTTTTAAAGCCCTCTGTCTTACGCATAGATGTGTCCATGAGAATGCCCCCCTTTACTTATGCGAATTAATAAAAGCGCATAATCCAAATCGCGTTTTGCGATCCACGAATCAGAACCTGCTCCAGGTTCCGAAAGCCAACTTCAAGTCCAAAGGAGAAAGAAGATTTGCGATCCAGGGTCCCAGACTATGGAACGCTTTACCAACCAGCATTCGGTTGGAGAAGAACCACCTAGCATTTAGGAAAAAGGTCAAGACTTTTCTCTTTTGATATCAAAGGAGACAGGAACAACAAGCGCCCAGAGGCGATTCAGTTCGCATGTGCCGCGCTATATAAGTTTTCATTCATTCATTCATTCATTCACATAAAGATGGCCTAGACTAGGATATAAGAAGATTGTCTGAAATTGAGCTGCAGCACAGTGGCCAAGACCGTACAGTGAAGGGGCGCTAAGTAATACAACATCAAATTATGTGTATATATATATACATAGAAAAATGTGCAATCTTTAGAAAAACATATATTAGTATTACAGTGTCCATATAATGAATCAAACCATAAAACATATAATGAATAAAATAAATCCAAATAGTGCTAAATAATAAGCACCCAATATTATTCTTAATTCAAACAAAAAACATGTGGATATTGCAGTTCTGGAACCTCCACCATAAATTTGCACCCGGTGAGATCAATAGAAATGGCTCCTTACCAATACTAGTGGACTCTTTTAATTAAAAAAGAAGTCATAAACCGCTTGTGTCAAAACGATGACTCAGAGTAATCCAGATAGGCACGTTCAGATGATCCAGCATTCATATAAGTAAAAACAGAGGAGCAATCATAGTGAAATACTGTTTATTAAAATAAATTTAAAAGTAACATGCCAAATGGCTGCTTACTCAGGATTGTGCCCTGATCCCGGCACTGAGGCTTAATGGCGTTTTTCGATATCCAATCGAATCCGCAGATTGCGATGTGGTACGGTACTCCGTCGCGCTGGTGGTCTCACTTGCCGGCGTCCGTCCGTTATACCATCGAAGTGCCGTTACATTCGGAGATAGATCGAAAATCCGTCGCACTACTATTTCGATAGTCGGCGTGCGTTCCACCGTCGGAAAACCAACGGGCCCGGAAATCGGAAGTGGTAGGGAAAAAGCGTAACTGGTTAGCGCCTCGACGTACGTTTCGTTGGTTTACGTCATCAGGAAGCGTGACCAGTTACGCTATGGTGTCGAATTTAACCCAAAGGCCTATTATGATTGATAGGAAAGCCAGCCAATCGAAAAAAACCTATGTAAAAAACCTTAATTCGAAAAGCCTCGGTCCCGTTATCATATGCCATACACTAAAATGTACCAATAACATCTAATGGATACTACGCTTGCATTATTGACAATAGTGATAACTTATATCCAATATTACATACATGCGCCATTGTTGATCCATGGTGTAATAATACATTTTACAATGCCAATATATGGCAGTATATTTAAACTTAACAACATTCTATTAGAATTTACAATTAAAATTACATTAAAAAATATATATAACATATAGGATAATAACAAATTAAAGTACCCCTGTGAGGAACCAGCATATCTATATGTATGTTATATAATGCGGCTGCTCTTATAATACCCACTATTACCAATCGGGTTTGCTAGCTGTACTAACAATTAACAATTGGTACTGTTAGTTAGAAAACTTGCTACCAAGACTGTACATAAGAAATAATCTTTTTACTTGTTGCTCAAAAAGCAGTTGAGGTCTAGTTCTACATTCATGCCTTGGGGTTGCATGGCACGAAGGCGATGTATCCATAATGTCTCGTTTTGGGATATCGCCTTGGTGAGATCTGAACCTCGCCAGTGACTAGTCACTCTATCTATCCCATAGAACGTCATTTGTCGAGGATCTTTATTATGACAAAGGTCAAAATGTTTAGAGACACTATGGTTGGGATAGCCGTTTATGATATTTGCCACATGCTCATTTATGCGCACTTTCAGTTCTCTAGTAGTGCGCCCTACATACTGCAAGTGACAAGGGCACTCGATAACGTATGTTACAAATCTGGAATGACAGGTAATAAGTGGTTTAATTTTAAATTCTTGCTGTGTAACATTAGATTTAAACTGAAGTTTTTTCTTGCCCTGTCTCTTAGATGTTTTACACGATCTACACCTAGTACAATAATAGAAACCGGGGGTATCCAGGAAGGTAAGAGGTTTTTCTGGGGGGTCTGGAACATTACGTGCTACCATATTTCTCAACCCAGGGGCTTTGGTGTAAATAAATTTTGGTTTAGCTGGTAGTACTGTAGCCAAATCGTTATCTTTCAATAGTATTGGCCAAAATTGTTTTATGACTTTTTCCACGCTCTTATATTCTCTATGGAACCCTGTGAGGAATGTTATCTCTCCGTGAAAGGGAGCCTTAGTTTTTGGTGCTAGCAAACCTGGCCTTTCCATTGCCGAAACTTCTTTTTTCGTAGTCTCAAGGCTTTGGGCATTGTACCCCTTTTCCACAAATTTGTCTACCAACATATTTGCTTGTTCATCAAAAACAGTGATCTGGTCACAGTTTCGACGTATGCGCATTAATTGGCTTTTGGGGACACCCCCTAGCCATTTTGGGTGGTGGCAGCTGGAAAGTGCGACATAACCATTCCGGTCTGTCGGTTTGAAGTAAGTTTTGGTACTGATTGAATTACCTCTTTTTGTGAGCGTTAGATCCAGATAGTTAATGGTAGATAAGTTGAATTCTGCTGTAAATTTTAACTCATATTGGTTGCTGTTCATTGCCATTATGAAGTTCTCCAATGAGGGTAAGACCACGAGACGATTAAATGAGGGGATCTACAACCTAGCGGGAATTGACTTTACTAATGCAGAATTAGAAGTACTTTCAAAGGGTATGAAATTTGCACCAGATAAACACATGGATAAATTTGAGGTATTTATCGATGTGGAGAAATTTGTTAGAAAGTTGAATATTAAAAAACATTTTGCGCAACAAACCATGAACACCACCCAGGTTGACACTACGGGGTATCAACATACCAATTTAAAAAACAATTCCACCTTTAATCCCAAAAAGGGCACACACCATCATATACAAGTATTCAGGAATATGGTGCAGGAAGAAATTAGATCTTTGGACACCAAAAATTCCAAACCCAATAGACTGTTGAGGGAAGGTATCACAAAATTAGAGAAGAATAAAAACATAGTGGTGCGTACTGCAGATAAAGGGGGGGGTGTGGTAGTACTCACGAAAGAGAGTTACTACAAAGAAGTTCAGCGGTTGCTGGATGATATCAACACCTATACGCCATTAGTAGGTGACCCAGTATGCAGACTAAAAGCACAATTAAAAACTTGGGTCGATGAAGGAGTTTCAAAAACTATTCTTACTCCACAAGAAGCACTTTATTTAGTGCCTGAGGTACCACGTACTCCGGTACTGTACATTGCACCAAAAATTCACAAAAACAATACCAACCCCCCAGGCCGACCCATTGTTAGTGGGATCGGGTCCCTTTACTCCAGATTGGGTGAATACCTCGATCAATTTTTACAACCACTAGTACAAAAAGGTCAATCGTATTTGAAGGACAGTACCCAGCTGATAAATGCACTAGCCACAATACGGGTAACCCCGGATACATGGTTAGTAACAGTGGATGTAGAATCCTTGTATACAAACATTAAGCAGTCTGATGCTATCATAGCAGTCACCGAATCCTTAGAAACAGGTACTGACCTTCAAACGATACAAATTCAGTTTATTGTACAGGGCTTGAAACAGGCCATGGGTAATAATTATTTTTGGGCGCAGAACAAGTATTATAATCAAACAAAAGGAGTCGCCATGGGCGCTAGATATGCGCCGAGTGTAGCCAATTTGGTTCTAAACAGGTGGGAAAGGGAAACAATATACAAAGAGGAAAATAAAGCTCTCCTGTACTATAAACGCTATATAGATGATATTATACTGTTTTGGGATGGGAACTTACCCTCATTGGAGAACTTCATAATGGCAATGAACAGCAACCAATATGAGTTAAAATTTACAGCAGAATTCAACTTATCTACCATTAACTATCTGGATCTAACGCTCACAAAAAGAGGTAATTCAATCAGTACCAAAACTTACTTCAAACCGACAGACCGGAATGGTTATGTCGCACTTTCCAGCTGCCACCACCCAAAATGGCTAGGGGGTGTCCCCAAAAGCCAATTAATGCGCATACGTCGAAACTGTGACCAGATCACTGATTTTGATGAACAAGCAAATATGTTGGTAGACAAATTTGTGGAAAAGGGGTACAATGCCCAAAGCCTTGAGACTACGAAAAAAGAAGTTTCGGCAATGGAAAGGCCAGGTTTGCTAGCACCAAAAACTAAGGCTCCCTTTCACGGAGAGATAACATTCCTCACAGGGTTCCATAGAGAATATAAGAGCGTGGAAAAAGTCATAAAACAATTTTGGCCAATACTATTGAAAGATAACGATTTGGCTACAGTACTACCAGCTAAACCAAAATTTATTTACACCAAAGCCCCTGGGTTGAGAAATATGGTAGCACGTAATGTTCCAGACCCCCCAGAAAAACCTCTTACCTTCCTGGATACCCCCGGTTTCTATTATTGTACTAGGTGTAGATCGTGTAAAACATCTAAGAGACAGGGCAAGAAAAAACTTCAGTTTAAATCTAATGTTACACAGCAAGAATTTAAAATTAAACCACTTATTACCTGTCATTCCAGATTTGTAACATACGTTATCGAGTGCCCTTGTCACTTGCAGTATGTAGGGCGCACTACTAGAGAACTGAAAGTGCGCATAAATGAGCATGTGGCAAATATCATAAACGGCTATCCCAACCATAGTGTCTCTAAACATTTTGACCTTTGTCATAATAAAGATCCTCGACAAATGACGTTCTATGGGATAGATAGAGTGACTAGTCACTGGCGAGGTTCAGATCTCACCAAGGCGATATCCCAAAACGAGACATTATGGATACATCGCCTTCGTGCCATGCAACCCCAAGGCATGAATGTAGAACTAGACCTCAACTGCTTTTTGAGCAACAAGTAAAAAGATTATTTCTTATGTACAGTCTTGGTAGCAAGTTTTCTAACTAACAGTACCAATTGTTAATTGTTAGTACAGCTAGCAAACCCGATTGGTAATAGTGGGTATTATAAGAGCAGCCGCATTATATAACATACATATAGATATGCTGGTTCCTCACAGGGGTACTTTAATTTGTTATTATCCTATATGTTATATATATTTTTTAATGTAATTTTAATTGTAAATTCTAATAGAATGTTGTTAAGTTTAAATATACTGCCATATATTGGCATTGTAAAATGTATTATTACACCATGGATCAACAATGGCGCATGTATGTAATATTGGATATAAGTTATCACTATTGTCAATAATGCAAGCGTAGTATCCATTAGATGTTATTGGTACATTTTAGTGTATGGCATATGATAACGGGACCGAGGCTTTTCGATTAAGGTTTTTTACATAGGTTTTTTTCGATTGGCTGGCTTTCCTATCAATCATAATAGGCCTTTGGGTTAAATTCGACACCATAGCGTAACTGGTCACGCTTCCTGATGACGTAAACCAACGAAACGTACGTCGAGGCGCTAACCAGTTACGCTTTTTCCCTACCACTTCCGATTTCCGGGCCCGTTGGTTTTCCGACGGTGGAACGCACGCCGACTATCGAAATAGTAGTGCGACGGATTTTCGATCTATCTCCGAATGTAACGGCACTTCGATGGTATAACGGACGGACGCCGGCAAGTGAGACCACCAGCGCGACGGAGTACCGTACCACATCGCAATCTGCGGATTCGATTGGATATCGAAAAACGCCATTAAGCCTCAGTGCCGGGATCAGGGCACAATCCTGAGTAAGCAGCCATTTGGCATGTTACTTTTAAATTTATTTTAATAAACAGTATTTCACTATGATTGCTCCTCTGTTTTTACTTATATGAATGCTGGATCATCTGAACGTGCCTATCTGGATTACTCTGAGTCATCGTTTTGACACAAGCGGTTTATGACTTCTTTTTTAATTAAAAGAGTCCACTAGTATTGGTAAGGAGCCATTTCTATTGATCTCACCGGGTGCAAATTTATGGTGGAGGTTCCAGAACTGCAATATCCACATGTTTTTTGTTTGAATCAAGAATAATATTGGGTGCTTATTATTTAGCACTATTTGGATTTATTTTATTCATTATATGTTTTATGGTTTGATTCATTATATGGACACTGTAATACTAATATATGTTTTTCTAAAGATTGCACATTTTTCTATGTATATATATATACACATAATTTGATGTTGTATTACTTAGCGCCCCTTCACTTCCGATTCTATTTGTATTTTCACACACTGAAAATTTTTAGGTGGCAGCTCTTAAACTGGTATATTTAATTTATTTAGGTTTAATTGTTATTTTATTCTACCCTTTAGTTGGGAGAAATAATATTGGTTTCCCGTGGCGCATATTATACACACTTTTTTCCACAAGACCGTACAGTGGTTTAAGAGGACATGTTGCACTCAGAACAGTTCTCGCCATGGTTGACCAAGGAAGTTGAGTGCACATGTTTAACATCATATCCAGAGGTTGGAGGTCGAAGGGGTGGCGGGTCAGCCTGTCAGTGCTCAGACCATATGCCACACACTACATCAAATTGGTCTGCATAGTTGTCACCTCAGAAGGAAGCCTCTTCTAAAAATGATGCTAAAGAAAGCCCACAAACTGTTTTCTGAAGTCAAGCAGACTAAGGACATGGATTACTGGAACCATGTCCTGTGGTCTGATGAGACCAAAATAAACGTATTTGGTTCAGATGGTGTCAGGCGTGTGATGCAACCAGGTGAGAAGTACAAAGACAAGTTTGTCTTGCCTACAGTCAAGCATGGTGGTGGGAGTTTCATGGTCTGGGGCTGCATGGGTGCTGCTGACACTGGCGAGCTACAATCCATTGAGGGAATCATGAATGCCAACATGTACTGTGACATACTGAAGCAGATCATGATCCTCTCCCTTTAAAGACTGGGCCACAGGGCATTATTCCAACATGATAACGACCCCAAACACACCTCCAAGATGACTACTGCCTTGCTAAAGAAGCTGAAGGTAAAGGTGATGGACTGGCCAAGCATGTCTCCAGACTTAAAACCTGTTGAGCATCTGTGGGGCATCCTCAAATGGAAGATGGATGAGCACAAGGTCTCTAACATCCACCAATTCTGTGATGACGCCATGCAGTAGTAGAGGACTCCAGTGGCAACCTGTGAAGCTCTGATGAATTTCATGCCCAAGAGGTGCAGTGCTGAAAAATTATGGTGGCCACACAAAACACTACACTTTTGTTGCCAACGGTTTAGACACGGCTGTGTGTTGAGTTATTTTGAGTGGACAGAAAATGTACACTTTTTTGCAAGCTGTACATTCACTACTTTACATTGTAGCAAAGTGTAATTTCTTCAGTATTGTCACATGAAAAGATATAATAAAACATAAAAAATAAATTCAGGGGTGTAATCACTTTTGTGAGATACTGTGTATGTATATATTTATATATTTATATATATATATATATATAAATAACCATCAAGCCGATCCTCATTTTTTCTTTTGCAATCTTGAATTTAAACCAGTATTTAATACATCAAGGTTTTGTTGGGAGAGATAACAAAAATTGCTTCAGGGATTTTTGTCAGGGTGATACAATTGTATATTTTTCTTCGCTGCAATAAACCAATAGGAAATCTTTAGGTACTGTCAACTAAAACACCTAAAAATTGCTTCATGCACTGTGAAATCCCCTGCCTCGGATTAGATTTTTTTTTTTTAGGAAAAATAACAAATTGGCATTTTCTCTCTCTCTGTTCTTATATGCAAAATCAGTTTATTCAAGACCCACCCATGTTTATAGCCAGATGGGAGGAGGGGTTGGGCCTAGTAACATCATTCATAACTTGGATATGAATCTCTAAAAGTAGGGATGAGCCGAACACCCTCCGTTTGGTTCACACCAGAACCTGCGAACAGACCGAAAGTTTGTGTGAACTTTAGAACCCTGTTAAAGTCTATGGGACTCGAACGTTTGAAATCTAAAGTGCTAATTTTAAAGGTTAATATTAGGGCTGTGACTGATTAAAATTTTTGTGTTCGATTAATCGTTTTTTTTTTTAATCGATTAATCGACTAATTTCGATTAATTAACGCACATACAGATACAACTACTTTTAGCTGATCTCCTTGCATTGCAACTCTGCATTAGTCAGTGGTAAATGTGGTATACACTATATATAATCACTCGACACTAGTTGGTTTCCACAATCCATGACTTAACTGTTCACACAAATAAATTCAAACTGTAGCACTGATGTAAGTAATTTTTTTTTATTAAACTAAGTAAAACGTATAACATATAAAACGTATCTGATATATTGACTGTCAGTCACTTTATATTAGGCATCACTTTAGCCAGTCACGCAGACATACCAGAGTGTTAACATTTTCAGGAAGCAGACACGATCGCATTTTATTTACAATATACCCTGATGAACTAAACAGTCTTTCGCATGGAACAGATGTTGCCGGTACGCAAAGTATTGTCTGCACAAAGCAGCTTAGGACAGGAAAACAATGCTTATTAAGTTTCCACCACATTAGAGGATCCTCTGTTTCTGGAATGGGATCTTCTACTTGGTACCGCATCAGCTCGGCCTGTGCACTGTGTACTGCGTCTGATTCGTCAGCTGAGGACTGTGATTCAGAGTCGCTCAGCAACAGAGTAAGTTTTTGTTTCTTCGGCACAGGTACTACTACTTTTACTTTTGTGCCATCATTGATTTCTTCTAAGTCTGTTGGACATCCTGCTGGCTGTCTTCTATCGTGGAAGACCCTTAATGCATTCGACAATGTTGTCCACACTTCTTCGCGTTTCTCTCTTCTTAGACAGGTCAGTTTCTTGTAACGTGGATCTAAGGCCACAGCCATTTGCAACATTGTCAAAGCATCAATGCCTTCAATTCTGTTTGCAAAGTCATTAAATGTTGCGGTTTTGAATCGTCCGATATAACCTGGATCATCATCATTAATCCTTAACAGTCTACGCAAAAAGGCCAGTAATGGAAGAACGGCAGAACATGTTGCATATTGTTCACCCCCAACATATTCCGTAGCATCTGCAAGTGAACCTAAGACTGATGTATATTTGGCCATTTTGTCCCAATCTAACTCTGTCAGTTTAGGTCCACTGTAGTTTTTTGGATGATCGATGTGATACTGCATTACAGCATCTTTGACTTCCAACAATCTGGCTAACATTATGTAGGTACTGTTCCACCGAGTTGCCACATCCTGCTGCAATTTGTGGAACATAACATCTTTCGGCGAAGAGACACTGGAATGGCTGCTCTTTAGTTCAGATGTGTTGGCCGAGCTGTGCTTGAAATGTCCAACTAAGTGTCGACATTTTGCCACAAGAGGTGAAGAGTCAGCTGCCTTCAAACCTGCTAATATGCTAAGTTGAAGACAATGTGCGATACATGGTATGTGACTGTAATCGGTTTGTCCAATAGCAGCAACCATGTTTCGTGCATTGTCCGTTATGATACAGCATATTTTTTTGCTGATGTTCCATGTTGCAGCAAACTCTTTATAGAAACCGGCAACGTTTTCAGCAGTGTGTCTTTCATCAACAAGTAAGCATCCTAAAGCTACTGATGTCAGTTTCCAGTCGGAATCAATCCAGTGTCCTGTTATACCACAGTATGATTCATTGTTGTTTGAGGTCCAAAAGTCAGTAGTGAGAGCAATACTGTAAATGCTTTCTATAGCTTTCTTATGCTGTGTTAGCTTCTCATTGTACATCTGACCAATCACAGCGTCGATTGTACGGCGACTGGGTAAATTATAAGCTTGGTTTTGAAGAGCTATACGTAGTACTGTTTGTAGTCCATCATCTTCCACAATTGCCGTCGGACGTCCTGAACTGGCAATCCACTGAGCAATAGCAATTTTCAAGTCCGCAGAAACTTTGTCACTTACAGGCTTGTTTGACTGAGACATGAAATTAGATATTGGTTGTACTGGAGAACTCTTCTGCCGGTCACTGTTGACAACGTGTTGATACTTGAGTGGATGTTTGTGCTGTAGGTGGTACGTCAGCGATGTATTTGAACCACGGAAAGCCAATTGTTTATTGCAGTGAATGCAGTAAACTTTGTTGCCATCCTCTACTTTGCCATCAGCAGTTAGCTTAAAAAAGAAATGCTTGCTTAACTTTCCGCCTACTTGTTTAACTGCAACATTGCTTTCATTGCTCGCCATTGTTGTTTACTGTCAAAGTCTAAATTTAATTTTATATCCCCAAGGATCTCTTTTTGTCACACTGTTAACAGTGGAGGTTTTCAAGTTTTCCTTTTTGCCCCCTTTCCCTGATGGAGCCTGCTGCTCCGGGTACCTCAATCCGGTGGGTTTGCTCACATCCAGCAGGGTCTCACTGTCCAGGCTATAAAAGCAGAAAGAAAGATGCAATCAGTGCAAAAATGTATATATAAAAAAAAAAAAAAACCCTATGCAAGTTGAACACCAAGGAATTTTTAATTTTCACAAAAAAAATTCAAATGGCAAATAGTAAACAGAGCGTAAGTGTATCGCAAATTGAATCAGTCCCACATATAAATAATCAGAGAGTGGTGATAAATAGAATGTCCAAAGAAACCATGAACTTCAAGTTCCACATAGAATTCCACCAGTGCAAAAAGTCCACAATCGGTGACAATCCCTCCACCTCTGGTTTAACTAAACTCTCTCACCTCCCAGCATGGACCCCTGAGCAAACAGGAGGTCATGCAAGCAGAAAAACAGTCGGTTAGCACAGACCAAAGACAGCAGACGCCACGCCGGAGAAATCCACAGCTTATCAGCCAATAGGACAAAAGATACACTGTTCAGGCTGTCCGGTGACATCACAGATATTAGGATCAAAAAAACTCACGGTTTGTATCGTCCCTTGGATCAGTCACGGATCGGATCATTTTTCAGATCACCACCACATATAGTCCCCACTGTAATATCCACATCTCCCCATACTGTAATGTCAACATCCCCCCCCCCCATACCGTAATATCCACATCTCCCCCCCCCCCCATACCGAAATATCCACTTCTCCCCCCCCCCATACTGCATTATCCACATCTGCCCCCACGCTGTAAGAATATACACATTTGCCCCCACGCTGTAAGAATATACACATTTGCCCCCATGCTGTAAGAATATACACATTTGCCCCCATGCTGTAAGAATATACACATTTGCCCCCATGCTGTAAGAATATACACATTTGCCCCCATGCTGTAAGAATATACACATTTGCCCCCATGCTGTAAGAATATACACATTTGCCCCCATGCTGTAAGAATATAAACATTTGCCCCCATGCTGTAATATATACACATTTGCCCCCCATGCTGTAATATATACACATTTGCCCCCATACTGCAAGAATATACACATTTGCCCCCATACTGCAAGAATATACACATTTGCCCCCATACTGCAAAAATATACACATTTGCCCCCATACTGTAAAAATATACACATCTACCCCCATGTGTACATTGCAGCATGGGGGCAGATGTGTATATTACAGCATGGGGGCAGATGTGTATATTACAGCATGGGGGCAGATGTGTATATTACAGCATGGGGGCAGATGTGTATATTACAGCATGGGGGCAGATGTGTATATTTTTGCAGTATGGGGGCAGATGTGTATTAAAGCATGGGGCAGATGCTTTTCTATACACATCTGCCCCCATGCTTTTCTATACACATCTGCCCCCATGCTTTTCTATACACATCTGTCCCCCATGCTTTTCTATACACATCTGTCCCCCATGCTTTTCTATACACGTCTGTCCCCCATGCTTTTCTAATACACGTCTGCCCCCATGCTTTTCATATACACGTCTGCCCCCATGCTTTTCATATACACGTCTGCCCCCATGCTTTTCATATACACGTCTGCCCCCATGCTTTTCATATACACGTCTGCCCCCATGCTTTTCTTTACACGTCTGCCCCCATGCTTTTCATATACACGTCTGCCCCCATGCTTTTCATATACACGTCTGCCCCCATGCTTTTCATATACACGTCTGCCCCCATGCTTTTCATATACACGTCTGCCCCCATGCTTTTCTTTACACGTCTGTCCCCATGCTTTTCATATACACGTCTGTCCCCATGCTTTTCATATACACGTCTGCCCCCATGCTTTTCATACACACGTCTGCCCCCATGCTTTTCTTTACACGTCTGCCCCCATGCTTTTCTTTACACGTCTGCCCCCATGCTTTTCGTTACACGTCTGCCCCCATGCTTTTCTTTACACGTCTGCCCCCATGCTTTTCTTTACACGTCTGCCTCCATGCTTTTCTTTACACGTCTGCCTCCATGCTTTTCTTTACACGTCTGCCTCCATGCTTTTCTTTACACGTCTGCCTCCATGCTTTTCTTTACACGTCTGCCTCCATGCTTTTCTTTACACGTCTGCCCCCATGCTTTTCTTTACACGTCTGCCCCCATGCTTTTCTTTACACGTCTGCCCCCATGCTTTTCTTTACACGTCTGCCTCCATGCTTTTCTTTACACGTCTGCCTCCATGCTTTTCTTTACACGTCTGCCTCCATGCTTTTCTTTACACGTCTGCCTCCATGCTTTTCTTTACACGTCTGCCCCCATGTTTTTCTTTACACGTCTGCCCCCATGCTTTTCTTTACACGTCTGCCCCCATGCTTTTCTTTACACGTCTGCCCCCATGCTTTTCTTTACACGTCTGCCTCCATGCTTTTCTTTACACGTCTGCCTCCATGCTTTTCTTTACACGTCTGCCTCCATGCTTTTCTTTACACGTCTGCCCCCATGCTTTTCTTTACACGTCTGCCCCCATGCTTTTCTTTACACGTCTGCCCCCATGCTTTTCTTTACACGTCTGCCCCCATGCTTTTCTTTACACGTCTGCCCCCATGCTTTTCTTTACACGTCTGCCCCCATGCTTTTCCTTACACGTCTGCCCCCATGCTTTTCCTTACACGTCTGCCCCCATGCTTTTCCTTACATGTCTGCCCCCATGCTTTTCTTTACACGATGTTTATCCTCTCTTACCAGGAGGACCCGTCCGGAGAATAGCTGACGCGTCCCAGGGAAGATGCAAGCAGGCGGGCGGGTGATGATGACGTCAGCGCGCCGCTACTTGGTTGCCGCCGGGTGGACCAAGATGGCCGCGGCTCCCGAGCTAGGCCGAAGCCGTGGTCTTTCCTATCGGCGAGACCGCGGAGCTCACTCCGCGGATCGTCGATCAAAATTATTTTACTCGATCAAAGAAATTAACGATTAATCGAACAATTAATCGTTAATTTCCGCAGCCCTAGTTAATATGCAAGTTATTGTCCTAAAAAGTGTTTGGGGACCCGGGTCCTGCCCCAGGGGACATGTATCAATGGAATTTTTTATTTTATTTTTTAAAAGTTTTTTCGGAAGCAGTGATTTTAATAATGCTTAAAGTGAAACAATAAAAGTGACTAAATAAATAAAAAAAAATGTGGGGGTCCCCCAAATTCAATTACCAGGCCCTTCAGGTCTGGTATGGATATTAAGGGCAACCCCTGTGTCAAATAAAAAAAAATGACGTGGGCTTCCCCCCAAATATCCATTACAGACCCTTCAGGTCTTAAGGGGAACTCCACCCCATTTTTTATAGCTGGCCAGCTATAACCTGTCCTAAGTTTCTAATATAACCTGCATGTATATACAGCTAAACCTGCTAAGAACCTAAATGTAGTGCACATGTTTATATGTGAGAGACAAAAGCAGAGTTATTCACTGTGATTTTATTCTTGGATGTCATATAACAGTTGTATGTTGTGTTCACAGAAGCAAAAGAAAAAATATGCCTTTAAGAATCATTTATTTAAATGACAGTAAAGGTAAGCTTAATAACACAGTAGAATTCATACTAGAAAATATAGAGTTAAGCCTTTGTGACTCATCAGGTGTCTTGGCCAATCACAGCAAATCTCACATTGAGCAGGAGTCTTGACCTATCACAGCCAGCTTTGCATCCATTCTGTCTGGGAAGTTCCCAGCACATGGGCTGGAAAATCATTCCACCACAGAGAACAGAACAGAGCAGACACACAAAACCAGAGTCCAGTTTTTATGGAAGCAAGGGGCCAAATAGGTATGTCATACAGTTATATATATGTTCCTATTGTAAATAATGTGATTAGAACTGTATACTGAACTAGTTATGTGTTCACTTGTAGTTCCACCTAACTCACCTAATTCACAAACTAAATCAACCTCACCAAACCCTGCAAACCCAACAAACTCACCTAACCAAACTAAACCAAACCAAGTTGCAAACTACAGAGTTATACCTTTCGGAGAAATTAGAGAATGATTTAATAACTTACAGAGAGAGAGTATAAAATATTGAAGAAAGAAATATATCCACCATCTTATGTTAAAAGACAAGATTGAATATTTGAACCGCCATTTTTTGTTATACTTTATTCAACACGTGTTTTTGTACATGAACAGTCTGCTGCAAAGCAGCAGTGTTATATATGAAGAAAAGTGAAGTTAATAAAAAAGTTATTTTAAGCATTTGGTGTGTTCTCTAAGGCCGCGTACACACAATCGAATATATCTGCTGAAACTGGTCCGCAGACCAGTTTCAGCGGACAGATTCAATCGTCTGTATGGGCTAGCAGACAGTTTCCAGCAGACAAAAGTTCTAAAGCATGCTTTAAAACTTGTCTGCTGGAAGCCGTCTGTCCGACATGTCCGCTGGTTAGTACACCTAACCAGCGGACAAAAATCCCCCGCATGCGCCGAATGGATTTGACGCATGCGTGGAAGCATTTTACTTCCTGGTTTGGTGACGTGGCGGCGTCAACGTCACCGCGCTGTCTGTCCGCGGGGATTTAGGTTTGATCGTGTGTACACTGATCAAACCAAAATAGCCCAGCAGACATGTCCGATGAAAACAGTCTGTCAAACTGTTTTCATCGGATAAATCTCCTCGTGTGTACGCGGCCTAAACCTACTGCTTCCATAGAACGTCGCTAGAGGAATTTCAGAGTAATAGACAGTCTTGTTGGACTGAAAAGTCAGAGATATCACAATTCTTCTAATGCCATGGCGCATAAGGCACTTCATAGTGCTGCGCCTGCCACAGTGGAGTTCCCCCCAAAATCCACACCAGACCTTGGTATTATATTCCAGTTAGGCTGCATTTTTCATCTTCCTCTTCAGAATGGTACAGAAACTGACTGGAGAATGGTACTTATAAGCATACATGGTAGGCTTGCATAGAGACCTTGCTTTTTTTGTCGAGAAGTTGACAGTTTAAAAAATTGCATTCTAAGCGCTCGACACATTTTTATGTTAGCTAGATATGGGGATAAGGGCATCAGTAGCACTTGTACATTGGGTGTTAGAATGGCCTGAGAAGGCAAAAGAATGTGGCCAGAACAGCATGAACATGTAACCGCCCCCCGGACATCTATCCTATTTAATTTATAACAAAAAAATAAACAAAAAGAGTAATGGCCACTTTAAGAAAACATACATTATGTTTGGTGGTAAAATAGGTTCATGTGATATTGGAGAATAGTAGGGAATGTCGCAGGACCACACTGGAATGTTCCAGAAGGTCATATGACCAGTTGTAACATTCTGGAAGTGGGGCATGTCTATATAAAGGGGTCCTCCGCGGGAATCTCCTCACAGCTGGTCAGAGTGCTGCAAGAAGCTTCCCCCCCCGCCACCATTGTTGCAGGCACAGTATCTGGTTTTGTCACCCTTTAAAATAAAGGGGGGACTTGTTTTATTGATATGCGTTATTGCTCAAGTCCTGAAGTTGAGCGGTTTATATTTATTATTTACAAGTGAGAATTGTATGTATTAATAAAATTATTGAACGGATTTAAGTTATTTATAGTTTACCCCAATAAACGTGCCTTGGCCAATTATATTCCAAGTTACGTCGTTGAGTGTCTTTATTTATTAGAAGGTAAAATTGGGTATTGAAGGAGGGATAGGTGCAGCCTACATTTCCATGACTTTAAAGCAGTTTTTCTAACATCCATAAATATAACAACATGTTCTGCAACATATATATATATATAATTAAGAAGGTAGCATTGGCAAAGAAAAATAAATAGACTAGAGTAGATAGATAGATAGATAGATAGATAGATAGATAGATAGATAGATAGATAGATAGATAGATAGATAGATAGATAGATAGATAGATAGATACTGTAGATAATGTGTAATATTACATACATAATGGAACATAAAACATCGTTGCTACAGTCATTGATAGACAATTCTGTTAGTATGTTTTCCCTGTGTCTCAGCTGTACATTTTCTACGCTGTGATAATACTACAATATGTTCCAGTCTCTCCTTTCCACTTGGCTGCTTGGTTTGCAGAGGATGCTTTACAGATGTGTGCTGTCCCATGACAAACAATTACCCTTGTTCCTCGCAGCAGGGGGCCATTAGGACATCATCACCAGTTCTGCTAAGTCATCTCACAATCTTGTATTGGTGCAATCACTCCTCAACTGGGAGTATAAAGCTTGGGAATCCAGAAGCTACAAACTGCACCCCTCCAGGCATATTATTTGTTATTTTGATCCAGGAGTGTGACAGATAATGGCTAATATGCTAATTCCAAAAGACTGTCATTGGAATCTAGCCTTGGCTTCAATATTCAGAAAAAAATAAGGGAAGCTAGGAAATGATAATGTAATTACCATGCCTTTCCAATTTAGCAACAATGAGGAAAAAAGCCAAGCATAAAATCACACTAAACATGAATACTTGTTTCTCTATATTTGGTGTATTCATATTTTTCACACATATCTAAAAATATCCATATTGTTCACAAATATCTAAATATATCTATATCACATACAGTATATCTTAAGTAGTAAAGTAATATATATGTGTTATATTCATTAAATAGAGATACAATACAACTGAGAATGGTTATAAATGTACCTTATAAAACTAAATATGTGTCAAAGCACAGAACATAAATACATGAAAAATTCTAATAATTGGGAAACAATCTAACGCATTTGCTTTGTAGATCTGCGGCTGATATTTGCACGATTAGTTGACATTATTTCAAGTTATTGAGAAATCCAAAAAACAATGATTCTTTTTTTATTTTATAATGATACAGACCAATTTGAAAAAAAAAACAAAAAACAAATTATGTTTTTAAAGAACAGCTTATAGCAAAATCATCCACATGATCCAAAAAAGCAAATACAGAATAATGGTTAACGCATAACATACGCTATTGTCTGTTTTCCTACTCCTCCTTTTACTGATGGTGTGACCAATGCTTTGCAGTTGTAGTAGGCCTACATGATATTGCAGTACATATTAATTAAAGGAGACTTCCACTCCTGCTTCTCTGCAGTTTCTCCAGTCTCCCTGTGTATGACGAAAAAACAGAGCTTACGTTTTTCTGCAGTAAAAAAAAAGACATTTCAGCCCTTACAAAACCTATATGCTGTTTTTCCATACCATATAGGGTTATACATAGATGCAGTGAAAACCAACTGTTCTAGTGGAGTCAGGGCCATCTTTACCGCAGGGCAAAAAGGGGCAGCTGCCCAGGGCCCAGTCATTGTTGGGGGCCCAAAACAGCTGACCTGTCAATCCTGCGGTGCCTGCTAGTGTTTTGTTCCAGCCGGAGTTCAGCCACCTTCAGCGCTGCCTCTGTATTTAAAAGTGAATGTGTTTCGCTCCCCGCGGCCACTCAAACCCCTCCCTCCTCTATACATCGATTTCTATGAGAGAGCAGAGGAGGGGAGGCAGGGAAGTTACACGAGCACCGAACGCTATAGGAGAGCAGAGGAGGGAGGGGCGGGCAATCCTCACAAGAGCCAAACTCTATAGGAAAGCAGAGGAGGGAGGGGCGGGATATCTACAAAGAGAGAAGCTCCTCCTGACTGTCAGCCTGCACGGACACACTGGGAGTACCAGAGTACCAGCTCCACTCTGAAATTTTCTAAGCTTTGTACTGTGGGGGGGAGGTGTACACAGCGCACCCCATACACAGTCACCCCTCAGCCTTGCACTCTGCACACACAGCGCACCCTCAGCCCTGCACTCCGTGCACCCCTGCACTCTGCACACACAGCGCACCCCTCAGCTCTGCACTCCATACAAACAGCGCACCCCTCAGCCCTGCACTCCGTACACACAGCGTACCCCTCAGCCCTGCACTCTGAGCACACACATAGTGCACCCCTCAGCCCTGCACTCCGCGCACCCCTCAGCCCTGCACTCCGCTCACACAGTGCGCCCTTTAGCCCATTACAAATTCCTCAGCCCATTACAAGCTCATTTGTGCTGTAGCCTCTGACAACCAATCGCTACCTGATCTGCTGCAGTGAACTGATTTTGAGTCTAGCTACTATTTATTGTATGTCTCAGAGTGGGGGCTTTTGGGGGGCCCACAAAAATGTTTGCCCAAGGCCCAGTCAACATTAAAGATGGCCCTGAGTGGAGTGCTAGGATTTTTACAGCTTTGGATGTGCTATGTCAGCTTTATAAAATGCGGTCATCTTTTAGAAGTACTCTATTTCATGATCTTAGTATATAGCATTTACTTTTTCAGATTCGTACTGTTTCTATCAGAAGGTGGGGAATTATGAATTCAATAATTAAAGAAACACTCCAGCTTCACCTGTTTCTGTCCCCTCTGCTTCTTAGTTTTCATGAACAGCATTTTTAGCAGGCACACTGCATGCCTGAAGATGCCCAGTTCCCCCTTAAGAGCCACTGACTGTCTTAAACCCCCCCCCCCCCTTTATGCCTCAAAAGGTGCCAATCACGGCTCTTGTGTCCTATGTGATGCGCGCAACTTGCATAAAGCCATTTCTATCCAGATGAGGAGTCACTGCTCCCTTTGCACACTGAATCTTAGGACTGAATCAGCTAAAAATATACTACTGTATACATTGTGGTGCTCTCTATGTGTGAAGGCAGCTTTGTTTCTTAGTAAGTAAAGCTGACTTTCTGTGTTCCTTATTTTACTGCTATTTTGCTGCTGTTGAACTTAGATACCCCACTCATGCACAGCCAAGCACACCAAATTGTCACAAGCACCCAGAGTCAGAGAACAGTCCGTGACTTTGTTTTCTTTTGTTATTAATTAAGGGTTAATAATTTGGATAGAGATGGGGGGTTATGCCTACTTGACTTCAGCAAAACTTTCAGCAAAGCTTCAGGGACATCTTCCTATATACAGACTCCTTTGCTTTCCTCCTGCACAACACTTGCTTGCTCAAACTGAATCACTTTGATTTATCTGACAGGCTTTCGGTCATATTAACAATGGCCCTTTACAGGCAGGAACTCATAGCCCCTTTTTGTGTAGCACAGCATTAGTGAAACAGCTTGTAACTCTTCCTCTGTGACCACTGATCCCAGCATCACTTCTTCAGACACTGTTAACCCACCTGGATGCAGCTGCCCCCTTTACTAGCCCTCCAGGCTAACTCTCCACACCAGTCCACATGACTGACTCTTCACCAGCCCACCCGACTGATTCTCATGAGATCTCTTAGGGAAGAATAAAGACTTAAGCACACCACTGTCTTCAGGTAGACTGGCTACATGTGGCAGTCTTCCCCCTTGTTAGTCCCCAACAGTGTTGACTACTCACTCTGTCCTTTCTTGCTTCCATGCCTCCAGGAAAGCCTCATCCTGTGTGTTTTAGCATAATCCTTTCAGCACCTGAGCCCCGGCACAATGCAGGGCACCCACCTAGACTAAGGGGTACTTCTGAGGACCACCTCCTCAACACTGTATCTCCATCCCCCCCCCCGAAAGCTCTGCTAGCATTGCCTATGTCGATTAATGGAGTGGTCTCAGCCCCCTGCCAGCCTACCTTTAAAGGATTGGCTGAGACTCTATAAATATTCTAGGCAGCGCCTCCTAACCTCCACCCACTAATTCAAGAAGATCCTCCAACCTTCTAGACTGGGGGGGGGGGGGGCACCAGAGAGCTTCCAAGATGAGTCACCCAGCCGTGAACCTTAGTAAACCTTGACTCAGATTCCATAGCTCAGGCTTAGCCTAACTTAATTTGTCTACTCTCACTTCTAGAACACACTAGTGGGTGCTACAGTGATAATGTTCTCAGTATTTTTTACTTGTGTAGAAGTAGTAAGGGGTATAAAAAAAATGCTGTGCAATGGGAGCTGGATTGCAAACACATGTTATACACTCTGGCCGGCATTCAGAAAGCTTTTACAGCGGCATATCTCCAGAAATTTCAAATATGCGCCGTCGCATTTTTACGGCAATTCAGAAAGGCAGTAACACCTGAATTTTTCCAAGATACGCCCCGATGTAAGTCTCTTACGCAGTCGTATCTTGTGTGTATATTTACGCTGGCTGCTAGGGGCGCTTCCGTAGTTCTTCGTATTGAATATGCAAATGACCTAGATACGCCGATTCAGGAACGTACTTGCGCCCGGCGTATTACTATACGCCGTTTACATAAGGCGTACGACCAGCGTAAAGTTACCCCTGCTATATGAGGCGCAGCAAATTGTTAAGTATGGACGTCGGAACAGCGGTCGAATTTTACGTTGTTTACGTCATTTGCGTAAGTCGTACTCTAATAGGGCTGTGCGTAAGTTACGTTCACGTCATGTTCGGCGTAGCTTAGGCATTCTATCTGATGTGATTCTGAGCATGCGCACTGGGTTACATCCACGGAAGGCGCATGCTCCATTCATTCGGCCATGTATCTACATGGGGGTCACGCTTCATTATCATACAACACGCCCCCTACCTGCCTACATTGAAATACGCAGGCTTACGCCGGCCCATTTACACTACACCGCCATAACTTAAGGCGCAAGTTGTTTTTTAATATGGTACTCGTCTCTCTAAGTTACGGCGGCGTAGCGCATATGAAATGCGTTACGCCCGCCTAAAAATACGCCTGTCTTTCTGAATCACGGCCTCTGACTCTGCCCACAGGCCAGTTCAGAGCAATATCAAAGGACCAAGGATAATCATGCAAACTGATCTCTTTCACAATTTTTAAGGTAAAAATAAACTTTGTTTAAATGTTAAAATAAGGGCAGAATACTGCATAGCATGCAATTGGAGTATAAAATATGTGTAGCTGAAATATTGCTTTTAATACCAATGTATGGCAGATAGGTAAGTAAATCAAATGCAATTGTGTGAATAAAAGATCCAAACCAAAGAATTAAATCCTTAAAATGCATGGCCTTCTCAAAGTGAATCTTTGCTTTGCCAATGTACCACAGTTTCTGGCTCACAAACACCGTCACATGGGTGGATGAGCAGTGAATTACATGCTTCCTCATACTTGGAAGTCCTGAGCAATTAAAAAATATATATAATTGAATGGAGCAGCAGGTGGAGTGAAGGCAGCAGGTGAAAGTGCTGCTAAAGACTGAATCAAGAACTCTGGATTTAAGGAAAAGTAACACTCTCATCATGACCCTTTCTGAATCTGTTGTCTGTAGTCTTCCTGGTGGCTATGTGACATCTTTAAATCTTCTTTGTTCTGCACTTCTTCTGCACATTGAGAAAGTGGAGGACAGTATTCAGTACTGCAGAGAGCAAAGTGAAGTGTGGTGAATGACACCATCTCATATGAGCTACTGACAGTGGAGTGGAGTTTCTGTTGGAAACAGTATTAGTGATAGGGGAAGTTTTGCAGTGAGAGTTGCCTTTTTTACTTCGATAGTGGACAAGCTATGGAAAAAAAAAATCTTCAAACTCAAGTTTCAGACTTTACAGCAATATTTAGTAACATTTTCTGAGATGTTTATGCATAGCATGATCCCAAATTACTATGACAAATTAATAGGTCATGCTAGAACAAAGTCATGGCAATGGGGGGTAAAACTGTAATGGCTTGGTGAATTAAGTTTGGATTTAGGACCTGACCAGTGGCAGCCCATCCATTAGGGGGGCACGAGCACCGATCCCCCTATCCATGTGTCCACCCCTTGATCTACATGCAGGGCACCAGACACATAGATTCCAATCAGAGCACTGCACCCGAAGCCCACTCAGTTGTGTGATAGCACAATGAATATTATAAAACTAACTCTCCTCCCTGCCAGTCAGAAAGTGGGTCATGATACCCATCACCCAATTGGCCAAAAGAAGATCAGATTGGTGCCAGGAGGAGGAGTGAGGAGATTCAGGGGAACCGAAACTGCAGCTGCACACAGCCCAAAGAGAAACCACTGCTGTCCATGAGATGGGGTACGTGCGGGGCCCCGACTGACTGTCCAACTGGGGGCGTTTCCATCCATGGCCTGACTGACTGGGAGGGGGGTGGTGGCAACACTGCAACATTGGACCTGACATCAACGTTTTATCCATAAACAGATGAGGTAAGTGAATAGTGAAAAAGCAAAGCTATGTAAAATAATGCTATTTGGTGAAAAAAAAGAATGCAATCTACTCACTAGGGCGAGGACCTCTGGGGGAATCTAGGATGGAGAAGGACATGGGGGTCTTAGTATATGACAGGCTCAGCAATGGCATGCTGCTGCAAGCAAAGCCAACAGAATATTGGCATGCATTAAAAAGGAGATTAATTCCAGAGATAAAATGATAATTCTCCTGCTCTACAAGACTCTGGTCTGGCTGCACCTGGAGTATGCCGTCCAGTTCTGGGCACCAGTCCTCAGGAAGGATGTGTTGGAACAGGAGAGGGTCCAGAGAAGGGAAACAAAGCTAATAAAGGGACTGGAGGACCTTAGTTATGAGGTAAGATTACGAGCACTGAACTTATTCTCGCTGGAGAAGAGACACTTGAGAGGGGCTGAGATTTCAATGTACAAATACTGTACTGGTGACCCCACAATAGGGATAAAAAATTCTGCGAAATGGAATTTAAAAGGACACATGGCCATTTGCTAAAATTAGAAGAGAAGCAGTTTAACCTTAAACTGCGTAAAGGAATCAGTGGGAGCATCGATAATTTTTTATTTTTTTTTAGATAATTTAAGCACCTGAACAACCACAACATACAGGGATATACAACGTAATACTGACATATAATCACACATTCACTTCTAGCAGCCCCCTTTTCATTTCTATTGGGGTACAACACTTTCCTGCTCTTTCCTCCCTCACCTTGATCACTGCAACAGCTTCACCACATGCACTTCAGCACATTAAATGCATGTTTCTCTCCCCAACAGGGCTGCTCCATCCCACGTGACACTAAGACCAAAAACCTGTAGAATGAAGATTTGGACAGCTCATTTTGTGTAACCATTGGATGAAGAGGCTGTGGCACCACCCCATGCTGCTTTCTCTGCCAATGGGTAGCTCCCTCATAAGTCCCTCCCTCCTGACATTGCTCGGGAACTCCCGAGTCCCAGCCTGGTAATTTTCTATGTGAGCAGACTGGAAACACCTATTAAAGGAGGGGGCTGGCAACCTTTCTGTACAGCTATCCTGCTGGGCCACTCTACCTATCATCAGTGTAAATGAGACAGGCTGGTGTGTGGCTGCACTTGCCTTGCTGCTGTTATGTTGATAAATGCTTTTGGGGGGGGGGGTTAAACCACCTGACCCCCTAATCTACACCCCTGCTATGCAATATAATTGAATATGTTCAAACCTGACTGAACTTTGTTGTCAGAATCAAAACATGCATCATATTTTCCCTAGACAACACGAGACCAAATAAATAATAATACATTCAAAACTATATCAAGTTTGAAGTCTCACCACCCATTAATATATATTTATTGGCCAAAATATGTTCCTACTGGTTTCAAAAATCATTTATGCCAACTGCACGTTCTTTGATGTCACTGCATGCGGTCTGTGTTGGTTAATCTTTCTGCCTGGTGTTTTAATTTTAATGTCTAATAAACATAACAATGCTCTTATATAGTAGGAACAATGAGCAATTTGAAGCACAGTGTTCTAGCTAAAAATAAAATGCTTCTCAAAATACAAACATAGATTCTGCTAAATGATGCAGGATGATGTTATGTTTTCATATGTAGCGTTTGAACTAGAAATCTTTGTTTTTGCTGGAAACAAAGCCAGTGGCTATTAAATAGGAACATCCAAAGACATCAAAGCTGTGAGACCTTTGGACACTGCCTAGGAGTGCTTTCTGTGCTATTATCTGGATCCGATACAAGCTGAGAACAATACGCCAGGCTTACCAACTTTACTGTTTTCCCCTTAAGAGATTCTGGAGGACAAAGGTTTAATTTTTTAGAGTTCACTACAAGTGCAAATATATAAAAGTAGTTTGTTTTACATGTTACTACTATAAAGAAAAAAAAAAAAGAAAAGAAAACTTCATTCTGTTTAACTTAAACTTGGTTCACAGATGTTAGGGTTAAAGGTTGGTGATAAAAGTATCATGTTTTAGAGTATTTCTAAGTAGAATTTACCCAAATGTAAAGTTCTTCCCAAGAGGTTGTTCTTTGGTATTGGTTCAGACATTCTCTCTTCCTCACCCAGCAAGAGGTCCCATTCCTGACTGCTAAATTATTATAGCCCACCTCTATACTTCAGAAAACCCAGGCTTGGTATGTGAAACAATTGGAACTTTGTCAAAAAATATGAAAGTTTCCCTTTGAAAGTATTCATTTTCTGTGGCTATCATTTCCAATTATCATGGGGTTCTGTATAGCATTTTATGTCATTTGTTGGAAATGTAAATGGTAGATATGAACTAAGACAAGAAGTAAACAGACAATATTATAAAATTAATGTAGTATTTGAAACACTAAATATGTATTTCACAGCTTTCTTCAAAGAGATGAGATCAATGCATAACAGACACTGAAGGTCCTACTCTAAAAAAACACATGAGATTTTGTATTAATATTTAAAGTTCTTACATGGAGAAGAAGGCAGTGAGATAGAAACATGTTTATAAAGCAATTACTGGCACGTTTGACAGATCATTTTTGGGTAAATCACTCTTCTGACATATGTCACCATTTACCAGAAATTATCCAGTCACATGTACTCTATTTATATAATGGTTACTCTAAACCAGATAAGAATATAAGAAAAAACTCTAGCGCTACTGTGAGTAAATCAGTGTTAAAGTGATAAGTGTAAAAATTAATAGAATATGTGACGTTCAGAGCAGCTATATCTAAAAGTGTTCACAGTACACCAACAATAAATAAAAAAAGAAATGTGATAAGCGCTCCAAACAATAGTAGAACTACTACAATAATGCCGCGTACACACGATCATTTTTTGCGATGAAAAAAAAAACGACGTTTTCAATCATGAAAAAAAACAACGTTTTTCAAACTTCATTTTCCAAAACGACGTTGCGTACACACCATCGTTTTTCCAAAATGCTCTAGCAAAGCGTGGTTACGTAAGACACATTCGACGGCACTCTGTTCCATTGAAGCTCCATCTCATAACTTGCCTCTGAGCATGCGCGGCTTTAAAAACGTTGTTTTCAACATCGTTTTGCCCACACACCATCACTTTTTATGACACAAAAAACTACGTTTTGAAAAACGACACAAAAAATTCAAGCATGTTGGAATTTTTTTTTGGTCGTTTTTTTTAAGACAAAAAACAACGTTTTGCCCACACACGATCAATTTAAATGACGTTTTAAAAAACAAAGTTTTTTTTCATCGCAAAAAACGACCGTGTGTACGCGGCATGAGTGTCCACAACAAACACTCATATATTATCTATACATGAGTCCTGGTGACCAGTGGGCTAAACTAATGAGGTGGTCTTCTCAAAGATAACTGGTGGTGAATCAGTATAAGAGAAGGAGCATCCTTAATCGGTCTCCCTGAACTCTCATCTTACTGCTACTGGGTGATGGCATGTAGCATGGGTATAAGCGAATCCAGGGTGTATGACTCTCTCTTTCCAGATGATGTCCTCTATCGCAGCCTCTTACATCTATAGCTGGTTCAATTACCAATGGATAGTGGACCTGTAGGTGGCTCAATGCTCCGTGTGAGCGGGGGGGGGGGGGTTGGTCGAGAGAAAAATGGGTTCCTCCAATGGTATAGTATAGTAAAAAAAAAGGGGGGGTCTTTAATAACAAATAAAGGTGGACTCTTACATAAATAAATGCTAGTAACGCAAAGCGGTGTACAGGGTGCAGGGTCTACAGCGCCGTCTTACGTTTCTCTGCTGGCCTCCGGCTTGCGCAGGTGTAACGTGATCTCGATTCCCTACGCCGTTCCCCTGATAAAGTCACGAGTGCAGTGACGTAATGGCGTAGGGATTCGAGATCACGTGACACCTGCGCAAGCCTGAGGCCAGCAGAGAAACATAAGACAGCGCTGTAGACGCCACTCCCTGTACACCGTTTTGTGTTACTAGCATTTATTTATGTAAGAGTCCACCTTTATTTGTTATTAAAGAATCCCCCTTTTTTACTATACTACACCATTGGAGGCATCTGTTTTTCTCCCCCCCCCCCTGGCTCACATGGAGCATTGAGCCACCTACCGGTCCACCATCCATTGGTAATTGAACCAGCTATGGATGTAAGGGGCTGCGATAGAGGACATCATCGGGAAAGAGAGAGTCATACACCCTGGATTCGCTTATACCCATGCTACATGCCATCACCCAGTAGCAGTAAGGTGAGAGTTCTGGGAGACCGATTAAGGATGCTCCTTATCTTATACCGATTCACCACCTATTATCTTTGAGAAGACCACCTCATTAGTTTACCAATACCATCATACTTCTTCATCTAAGGACATTATTCATTTAGTCCTTATTTATTTCCTTAGACACTATTCATGTATTTATTCACTTGTTTATTATTTACTTGTGATTCAGGTTGACTACTTATTTTTCTTATCACTGTTTACTCCCACTGGTCACTAGGACTCATTTATAGATAATATATGAGTGTTTATTGTGGACACTTATTATAGTAGTTCTACTATTGTTTGCAGTGCTTATCACATTTCTATTTTCTTTTACTCTAAACCAGGTCAATGTTAAAGCTTTTAAGCAGCCCCCAAACATTACACTTACAGTAAACTGTATAAACAGATCTTACTCAGGCCTGAAAATACTGGTGCAAGCACTTCAGTTTCAGTACTAAGTGGGTTAAGTGTAATGAAAAAAAAGGATTGTAATAAAAAATAGTGTGGCCTGCTCCCAGACAGAATCAGCAAGGCATGTCAGGCCTGCAGGCTGGTATCCACATTGCAAGAGACAGCAAGTATGCTGCTCATTGCTATGGTAATACCAATCAACCTGCTTGGAAATAAGAGGAGTGGAGTTTATGAATGGTTCCTCAAAAAAAAAAAAAAAAATGTAAGTAAATCCCAAAAGCACCAATGTTTGGTACTCAAAACAAGCACTACAATATCTGGTTCGTGAATTGAACTATACAAAGAGCAGTTAATAAGTTACTTGATTTCTGACTGCGACGGGTTGCTGTACTTTGCACAACACTCTGTGGTACCTTATTGAAAATAAATGTTTTGTAAAATTAATTGTATATTTCTTCCTTTACACACACGCCAGATGCTTTTTATATTTAAAAAAAGTGTTTTAATTATAATTCAAACACACTTGTGTTTGTCTGCTCCCTTTTTTCAGTTGAGCAAGTTATTACAATTCTGCTAGTCCAGTCTAAACCATTACTGTACTTTAGCCAACAATTATTGTGCAGGTGGTAGTTTATTTTTTACTTTTTTTAAATGAAAAAGCTCTTAACCCCCGAACCATATTGCTGCCCAATGACCAGAGCACTTTTTGTGATTCGGCACTGCGTTGTTTTAACTGACAATTGCGCGGTCGTGCGACGTGGCTCCCAAACAAAATTGGGGTCCTTTTTTTCCCCACAAATAGAGCTTTCTTTTGGTGGTATTTGATCATCTCTGCGGTTTTTATTTTTTGCGCTATAAACAAAAGTAGAGTGTCTATTTTGAAAAAAATGCAATATTTTTTACATTTTGCTATAATAAATGTCCCCCAAAAATCTATAAAAAAAACATTTTTTTCCTCAGTTTAAGCTGATACGTATTCTTCTACATATTTTTCGTAAAAAAAAAAAAAAAATCGCAATTAGCGTTTATTGATTGGTTTGCGCAAAATTATAGCGTTTACAAAAAAGGGGGTCGTTTTATGGCATTTTTATTAATATTTTTTTTTTACTAGTAATGGCGGCGATCAGCATTTTTTTCAGTACCAAGACATTATGGCGGACACATCGGACAATTGACACATTTTTGGGACCATTGGCATTTTTATAGCGATCAATGCTATAAAAATGCATTGGATTACTATAAAAATGCCATTGGCAGTGAAGGGGTTAACACTAGGGGGCAGGGAAGGGGTTAAGTGTGTTCCTGGGTGTTTTCTAACTGTATGGGGGAGTGGCCTCACTAAGGGAAATCACTGATCTTCTGTTCATACATTGTATGAACAGAAGATCAGCGTTTCCCCACTGACAGAGAGCTTTGAGATTTAACTCAAAGCTCCCGTTCCCGCTCTGTAACGAACGAGCGCGCGTGCCTGGCGGCAATCGTGCCCGCCGGGCACACGCACAAGACTCGGGGGACGAGTGGGGGTGCACAAGCGGGCCGCCGGCGGCGCGCGTGCCACCTAGCGGCCGCAAAAATGCGGACGTATAGCTACGGGCTCCTGCCCAGGAGAGCCACCGTCCCGCTGTATAATGACGGTGGGCGATCGGCTAGTGGTTAAATGATAAATCACCCAAATGTAGCCAAAAAGCACTAGGGTAATCATTGGCACAATGCTCTGTGTATCTATTTAGACACAGAGCCGAGGATTGGCCACAGCCCCTTCTCTTTTCTCATTGGCTCACTGACTTTATTTAACAGCAACTGGAGCCGATGACACCTGCTGCTGTGTCTCAGCCAGTCAGGAGGGAGAGTCCCAGACACTTGAGGCTCTCATACAAATTAGCTGGATTGAGATGGGGCTCAAGTAAATATTAGGGGGACTGAGGGGGGCTGCTCCACACTGAAGTGTTTTTATCTTAAAGCATAGAATGCATAAAAAAAATAAAAAACTTCTTCCTTTACAATCACTTTATTCCTCATGTTGTAGCATTGGTAAACAGATAGGAAGGTAAATTATATTTACTTATTTTAGCTTTTATTTTTTTACATTTCTGCAATTGCTTCCTGGTTAATTTCTAGGTCATAAATAACAAGAGTTTTCAAAGGAGTCTTTCCTTTCTTTCTTTCATCTGTAGGAGGGAAGGGTGGGTTAACTCAGCTAAGCACATCCTCCTGACTGCATGCCTGAGTTAAGATGGATGTAACTAGCAATGCTGGGGGGGGGGGGGGGGGTGTTTCAAAAGTGTTTTTTTAACAATGTACCGTAAAGCAGGGGTAGGCAACCTCGGCACTCCAGCTGTGGTGAAACTAAACAATCCCATCATGACTCTGCCTCTAGGAATCATTCCTGTGATTGTCAGGGTCTTGCAATGTCTCATGGGACTTGGAGTTTCAAAAAAGCTGAGAGGCCGAGGATGCCTACCCCTGCCATAAAGCATGAAGACATGGATGGATGGGTAAAATTTCTTTGAATATTAAAAATCACATTGTGTTTTTAGTTTGTGTTGCTTGGATAAAGTTAGGTTTCACCTTTATTTATTGCCCCGATATTCATTTCTCCTGCCAGTAAAGAGCTGTGACAAAACTGTGACCATATACAGTGCCTTGAAAAAGTATTCATACACGTTGAAAATGTACTAATTTTGTCATGTTACAACCAAATATGAAGATGTTTAATTGCTGTGCCCTTAGGTGGCAATTAACACCTTTGATAACTATAGTGCCACGTCCTAATGAATATTTGAGAGATATAGAAAGAGGAAAAATTGACTTTTTAGGCACCACTAAAGATTCAATAAAATAAATTTTTAATATAAATATAAATGATAAAATTCATATACAAGAATATTGTTAGTATCCCATACATATAAAATTACTATAAGAATCAAACTAACAAAACACCACAAGATCAAGTGTATTGCCGTTGTATGAAAACTCAAAGATCAGACAAAGTGTCATCAAACTGTGATGCTGAAAATTTTCATTGCTGATTGGTATTTTCTGGGCTGTCACTTCCGATGTCTTGGGTATTTAGGAGATTGTTCTCAGAGTGCTCGAATGCTCAACATGTTTCGCGGGACTTGGCCGCTCCGTCAGGAGCTTTATACTATGATACAAAATAAAAAAAAGTATATAGAAAGTGCACAAACAACATACTCTAACACATGCCCTAACTGCATACATAATACGTTCAGTTTGTACTTGTAACTTACCAATTCACTGGTTTTACTAAATAATCACTGTGACCACCACCAATCTTCCTGCATATGTAACCCACTACAACACCCGGCCGGGTGGGAGGGGAACTGAAACTCTGTCTGAAAAACCAAGGCGGTATATTTTGACTCACCAACACGTGTAGGGGAGCACATGAAGTTATGATAATAATGATAAATAAACTATGAAAAAGAAAAAGAAAAAAGTGGACGCCTGAATGATTTTGTACATATCTGTATGAACATATATGTATATACGCATTCCTGAATATACAAAATTGTGGCGTGACTGGTGGGCAAAAATTACAATAATAATTACAGCTCAGCACTATTATAGAAAAAAGAGGCTGTCCTGGTTGTAGGATAAGTAATTGGAAGGGGTTAATGGTGGCTCTGGTTAACTCGGGCCCACCATTAAACAGAAAACAAAATCGCTTATAGTCCTTAAATTCTTAAAATTAAATAGACTGAAAAAGGAAATGAACTGAGAAGTAATTCTAATTGGAGCCATTTAAAGCAGGTGCCACATATCCTAATATTAATTGGTGAGAGGGCGATTTTGTTTTCGCTTTAATGGTGGGCCCGAGTTAACCAGAGCCACCATTAACCCCTTCCAATTACTTATCCTAAAACCAGGACAGCCTCTTTTTTCTATAATAGAGCTGAGCTGTAATTATTATAATTTTTGCCCAGCAGTCACGCCACAATTTTGTATATACAGGAATGCGTATATACATATATGTTCATACAGATATGTACAAAATCATTCAGGCGTCCACTTTTTTCTTTTTCTTTTTCATAGTTTATTTATCATTATTATTATAACTTCATGTGCTCCCCTACACGTGTTGGTGAGTCAAAATATACCGCCTTGGTTTTTCAGACAGAGTTTCAGTTCCCCTCCCACCCGGCCGGGTGTTGTAGTGGGTTACATATGCAGGAAGATTGGTGGTGGTCACAGTGATTATTTAGTAAAACCAGTGAATTGGTAAGTTACAAGTACAAACTGAACGTATAATGTATGCCGTTAGGGCATGTGTTAGAGTATGTTGTTTGAGCACTTTCTATATACGTATTTATATTTTGTATCATAGTATAAAGCTCCTGACGAAGCGGCCAAGTCCCACAAAACATGTTGAGCATTCGAGCACTCTGAGAACAATCTCCTAAATACCCAAGACATCGGAAGTGACAGCCCAGAAAATACCAATCAGCAATGAAAATTTTCAGCATCACAGTTTGATGACACATTGTCTGATCTTTGAGTTTTCTTGTGGTGTTTTGTTAGTTTGATTCTTATAGTAATTTTATATGTATGGGATACTAACAATATTCTTGTATATGAATTTTATCATTTATATTTATATTAAAAATTAATTTGATTGAATCTTTAGTGGTGCCTAAAAAGTCAATTTTTCCTCCTTCTATATCTCTCAAATGTTACAACCAAAAACGTAAATGTATTTTATTGGGATTTTATGTGATAGATCAACACAAAGCGGCACATAATCATGACGAGGAAAGAAAATAATAACTGGTTTTCCGTATTTTTTAAGTAAGCACACCTATGGTTGCCAAGTTCAAGATATAGTTTGCCTTTATAAGAATATTAAATCTATCTATCTATCTATCTATCTATCTATCTATCTATCTATCTATCTATCTATCTATCTATCTATCTATCTATCTATCTATCTATCTATCTATCTATCTATCTATCTATCTATCTATCTATCTATCTATCTATCTATCTATATATATATATATACTAGCTGAATACCCGGCGTTGCCCGGTCTTCCTATCTTAACCTTCTTTTGGGGAGGAAAATCATAGTTATATAAATAAATAAATAATAAAAAACACAATGTTTAATTTTAGAAATTTGACAGATAAAAATATGAATATTTACTATTTGATTAAAGAGTATTGTATTTCATAACTTTTATAACATTTTCCTTTTCAGTTTGTGAATGTTGAAACAGAGCAAAATATGGTACAATGAAGCAGATAAGTACCAACTCACAGACCTTTAAAAAGTGCGGTTAACTCAACTGACATATTATTGCAATACTTGTTTGTATACTATATTCTTAGTTTCTCCCGCATTTGCTAAAATGAACAAATTATTTGGGGAACCCACCCTGGAGCACGCTACATAAAGTTGCCCATGTGAAAAACATGGTGATCTTAAATCAACTCCGCAGTACCAAATGGACTGCCCTTGTGACTTGTTGATCGTGATGGAAAATGCAAGCATCACTGGGAGTTGTAGTCTCTTGAAACTAAAAGGCAGATGTGTTGGAATAAGAGGTATTCGTGGAATAAAAACTGTTTCTCCCTTTCCCTTTCCTGTCAAAATAGTAGCTTCCAACACATTAGGCAACATGTTTTTCACACACAGCCTTGTTCCATTGCACAGTTTTGGTGGGTCAAGGTTTCGTAATAAAATAATAGGACATCCAACTTTAAGTGATAGGCGATGTTGTGGCAATCCAGCTGGATCAAGGGAATTCAGGAATTCTGGTGGGAAATTCACAGCCTCATCGGCATCTACTACGGTATCAAAAGATTTGTACTCAGTAACTGCTCCTGGTATCATAGAAAGTATTTGATTGTTAATTTCACGGACATCCTCATTTTTAGCAGCAAGAATAGCCCTCTCACACAACCATTTAGATTGCCTAAGTTGTCTGAAATATTATGATATACTGCATCTATTAGTTCTGCAACTGACGATACCAGTTTGCAAAAATCAGAGGGAAGTTTTACGTTTCCTGAAGATTCAACTGGTAGTCTACCCTCTGCTAGACCGTTTCAGCAGACAGATTCGATCGCGTGTACGGGCAAACAGACAGATTTGGCCACCCGACAGATTTCAAAGCATGCTTTGAAATCTGTCGGCTGGGAACCCGTCCGCCCGACATGTCTGCTGGTTAGTATGCTAACCAGCAGACATGTCTTCTCGCACACGCGCCGAATGATTTCGACGCATGCGCGGAAGTGTTTTACTTCCTGGTGCGGTGACGTGGCGGCGTCAACGTCACCGCCACGTCACCGACACGTCAGCGCGCTGTCTGCTGGCGGGGATTTTGGTTTGCTCATGTGTACACGCGAGCAAACCAAAATGCCAGCAGACAGATCTGTTCAAATCGGTCGGTCCGACCGATTTGAACAGATAGATTTGATAGTGTGTACGGGCCTAAGAGTTATGTCAAGGGCCTCGAGAGCTTTTCTGTGGGCCATGGTGCATTCATCCCAGATGATTAATTTGCATGTTTTAAGCACCTGCGCTTGACCACTTGCCTTGCTTATGTTGCATGAAGGATTTTGTTGCCTTGCGATGTCTAATGGCAATTTTAGTGCAGAGTGGGCTGTTCTCCCTCCTTCCATAAGGGTAGCTGCAATTCCTGAGGAGGCAATAGCAAGGGAAACTTCTCCCTGAGCCCGAATCTCAGCCAAAAGTAAATTAGTCAAAAATGTTTTTCCTGTACCCCCAGGGCCTTCGAGAAAAAAAATCCCACCTTGTTGTCTTGTTATATGATCAATAATGATTTGGTATCCTTTTCTTTGATCTTGATTTAGAAGTGGTTTCTTATCTGCCACATATGCACGCAGCTCTTCCATGTTGTAGTTCTTCTCTCTCATGTAATCTGCATTCAGTACATCTTGTTGATCTCGTACTGATGCTTGCAGGCCTAACTGCACTAATGTCTTATTGATCATGGCAATACACTTGTCCTCTAAAATTATTAACGCCCTGTTGAAAATTTCGGGACAAAAAGTAATTTCCAATGTTGGGTTTTCCCTCCGAGTTTTGGCAAGTATATCCTCACTTAGTGCTTCCTTATACTTCTCCCATAAAGTGTTTGGATTTGAAGGACTGCATGTTGTTAGTATTATAGCAAACAGGTTTCTGATTTGGTCTGGTAAAGAAATTAATTTGGCTTCTTTCAATGTATTATCCCAGTGTTGGTCTCCTTCAAGCAAACCAAGCTTCTGACAGGCTTCTCTGTATGTTTGGCACACCTCGCCATTTATTGTTCTCAGCGCTGAGAAAGAAGTTGGTCCTCGAACTGTGTGAAGAAGCATTCTTAGAAAAAAACATTCAGCATTGTTGGGGTGAACTGTATACACTCTACCTAAAGCATCACTTTCAACTATATTGTGTCCAGGGAGGTGCTGTCCAACTTTTCTTCTACAGAAAACTTTCCTTGGGGCATTCCATGTATAGTATCGAGGAACCTCAGGATAAAGCAATGTCCTTGCAAAAGGATCCTCTTTACATAGTTTAAAGAATGCTGTTAAAGTTGTGTTTGGTGGCTGTTCAACTACTCTAGGAGCACTCTCCGTTGTGAAATGAACTCTCTGAATGTTTTCCAAATGAACACTCAGGTGAACAACTGTAGGGTGTCTTTCATGAATTGGAAACCCTAGGATCAGCCACACTGCTTCGCTGCTGCTTAAGTCATCCAACTGATACTAGATGACTTCATTGTTTGTCTTCTCATTGTTTAGGCTGAACACAGCCATATCACTGCCTTTGTTTACATACTTGCACACATACTTGATTGATTTTACACTGTTGCAGTACTCAACGTTAATGTGTGCCTGGAACATTTTAGAAAGCAGGGGTGAAAATGGCACAACCCACCTGTTGTATATTTCTATTTCTGTGCCATGTAACTTTACTTTCGCCGTGAACCCTCCATCTTGTGGAGCTCGTCGTCTATATCGAGGATAACCGGCATCTCCAGTTTGTGTTTCTTTAATCAATTCCCTTGGGTATCTCTTGCTGCACTTTCCATCCTTCATACATGGTGAATTGGGGTTTATATTTCCACAGGGTCCATGGATCATATTTTTTGTTACCACTGTATAAAGATTGGGATCCTCTCTTGGGTCTGGGAGTTCAGCAGATATAACCTCATGTATTTGTGTGGGCTGGATTTTGCCTGCCAACCAGATTAAATTGTGTGAGTGTGGTAATCCTCGCTTTTGATATTCAATTGTATACATCCAGCATCTTGGTGGTCCAAACACATGGGCCTTTGTTATAAGTTCGATCAATGTAAACTGTTTCTGTCTGAAGACTCTCGCAATTAAGTCGTGGCGGTCACTGGGTACTTGACAGTTTTTGAGCATTTCCTTTATCTCAGTCCAACCTGGATTGCATGTAAAGGTGATAAATAAATCTGGTCTACCATATGTCCTCACATATGTCATAGCATCTTGAGTATATTCATGCATGTGTCTGGGACTGCCTGTAAACGTTGCTGGTAGTATAACTAAGGTCCCAATGTCTTCAACGTTAGCGTCATTTGCCACAGCATCTCTCAGGTGAATATATTCTTCTACTCTTAGCTTACTCTGATTTAAACGAATAAATAGAAGACGCTCACTTTCAATTTTCGCATACATGTCAACGATGAACTGATGAAACAACTACCTACAGTTTAATATGTGGTTCTGTTCATTTTCTCGAACCATTAGCCTGTATGCATAGATATCCATTGCTGAAACCTTTTTCGTGATTGTTTCACCTGTTGCTGGGTTGACCTGCCTTATATTAAAGTGATACCCATCTTCCCCTCTGGGAAATATCACTGGGTACTGTAGAGCATCATAAGATCGATGAGTTTCTGAAATACGCTGCAATGACTCACCTCGTCGATGAATTATAATATCTCGTTTATCAAATTCGTTGCCTGATATAACGACTGCTACTTCGTCTACTTGAGGAGCATTGAAGCGTCGCTCATGTTCTCCTGCTGGTATTCGATCAGCTCTAATGACAACTTTATATTCATCCGTTGGCATACGTTCCAATGCTGTTTTAAATGTTTTAATTAGACAATTGTGCTCATGAAACATCCTTTGTAAGTTTAATACAATCTGACGCCTTGTTCCCAAAATGTAGTCACATCGTTGGTCGGCCTGCAATTGCTCGTCTCCCATAAAATATAGTTGTAGGAATTTCGGGGCTTGGTCAAGCAAGGGAAACAATGATCCAGCCTTGTGGTAAATCTGACCTTGCACAGTGAATGTTGATGAAAAGTCAAGATGTTTAATTATTGATGTGGCACCAAAGGATGTCATTTGAAAACATGAATTGTACCTTCTGATGTTATTGAGAAAATGCTTTGACTCCAATGTATCTCCTAATGTGTAAGACAAAAGTTCATCTGGTGGTGATTCCAAATTGAGATAGTTTAACTTTCCCATTTTTGCAGCACATTCCAGGTGACTCTGATTTGAATTTCTTGGCTTGACAGAAATGACAAATTATGTCAATTTTTCCAATGGTAACACTGGCATGTTGTGAGTAGACCTTTTGTCGGTCGTAGTTAAATCCTTCAGCCAAAATTCATTGCAGCCCTTGTCATTTTGGCTTTCCTTCTCTTATTCTGAAGTTGAATCTCACGCTGTTGCTCGGTTTATGAAGCTCTAGAAGCATTAGCTCTCTCCCTCTTATCGTGAAGTCTAATGTCACACTGTTGTTCGGTTTCTGAAGCTCTAGAAGCATTAGCTCTCTCCCTCTTATCCTAAAGTCTAATGTCACGCTGTTGTTCGGTTTCTGAAGCTCTAGAAGTAGTAGCTCTCTCCCTCATATCCAGAAGTCTAATGTCACGCTGTTGTTCGGTTTCTGAAGCTCTAAAAGTAGTAACTCTCTCCCTCATATCCAGAAGTCTAATGTCACGCTGTTGTTCGGTTTCTGAAGCTCTAGAAGTAGTAGCTCTCTCCCTCATATCCAGAAGTCTAATGTCACGCTGTTGTTCGGTTTCTGAAGCTCTAGAAGTAGTAGCTTTCTCCCTCATATCCAGAAGTCTAATGTCACGCTGTTGTTCGGTTTCTGAAGCTCTAGAAGTAGTAGCCCTCTCCCTCATATCCAGAAGTCTAATGTCACGCTGTTGTTCGGTTTCTGAAGCTCTAAAAGTAGTAACTCTCTCCCTCATATCCAGAAGTCTAATGTCACGCTGTTGTTCGGTTTCTGAAGCTCTAGAAGTAGTAGCTCTCTTCCTCATATCCAGAAGTCTAATGTCACGCTGTTGTTCGGTTTCTGAAGCTCTAGAAGCATTAGCTCTCTCCCTCATATCCAGAAGTCTAATGTCACGCTGTTGTTCGGTTTCTGAAGCTCTAGAAGTAGTAGCTCTCTCCCTCATATCCAGAAGTCTAATGTCACGCTGTTGTTCGGTTTCTGAAGCTCTTGAAGCTTGTGCTCTATTTCGCAGTGCTGTGAGTCTTGTACTGCGCTCCTCAGGAGTTTCTAGCCTACGCTGTATTTTTTATTTTTTTTGCCTTAGATTGCACTTGGCCTATAGCTTTTCTTTTTCTTCGAGGCATTTTCACACTTTAAAATAATCCACAAACAAAAATGTTAATAAACTTGCAAGTCACAATTGAAATGTACCGTATCACATTTTTCAACATAAAATTGAAAAAGTTACTGAGGTAGCCCTCATAAAAAAGGGCAGAAATTAGAAGGGGTGTGGCTTGTGGGAGAGGTGTGGAGAGGGCATGGTTAGTGGCGTGAGCATGGTTTGCAAGCCAGCCCACATACTGACCTGAAGATGCAGTGCAGAGCTTGTGGAGTAAGGTGTAGCTGAGCTGTGATAAAAAAAAAAAAAACTGTGGTTAAAGGACCTGTGATGACATTAGTAGGTGTGGCTAAGCTGTGATGAAGAGATAGGTGTGGCTAAGCTGTGATGAAGAGATTGTGGTAAAAAGACCTGTGATGACATCAGTAGGTGTGGCTAAACTGTGATGAAGAGATTGTGGTAAAAGGACCTGTGATGAAATCGGTAGGTGTGTCTGAGCTGTGATGAAGAGATTGTGGTTGAAGGACCTGTGATGACATCAGTAGCTGTGGCTGAGCTGTGATGAAGAGACCACAGTCCCATATACTTGCATGGGACTTGAAACAAAAACCGCCGTTTGGAAGTTATGAAGTAACATGTATTTCCCATAGAGTTGAATGGGACTTTAACAACTTGCCGACCGCGCTATAGCGAAAATACTGCTACAGCGCGGTCGAGTAGTTTTGACACAACGTCCCTGGGACGTCGTCCTTCACTTCCGCGATTGCGCGTCCCCTGGGATGCGCTCGCGAAAGTGTCCGTGATCGCCGGGTCTAGAAGACCCGGCGCATCACGGATCACGGTAAATTGCCGCTGATAGCGGCCGTTTACCACGTGATCGCGCCGTCAAATGACGGCGCGATCACTTGTAAACAAACCGGCGTCATTTGATGATGGCGGTTCCTCCCTCTCCTCCCTCTGCTCTCTGTACCGTTCGGTACAGTGTGCGAGGAGGGGGGGGAGTGGGTGTCAGCAGCTGAGCTGTGGCTGGATCTGTGACAAATGCAGTCACAGATCCAGCCACCCCTCAATCCATCCCAGCTCTGCAATCCCCCAGTACTCTGCAATCCCCCAGTACCCTGCAATCCCCCAGTACCCTGCATTACCCCAGTACCCTGCATTACCCCAGTACCCCACAATACCCCAGTACCCCAATACCCCAGTACCCCAATACCCCAGTACCCCAATACGCTGCAATACCCCAGTACCCCAATACGCTGCAATACCCCAGTACCCCAATACCCCAATACTCTGCAATACCCCAGTACCCCAATACTCTGCAATACCCCAGTACCCCAATACCCCAATACTCTGCAGTACCCCAATACTCTGCAGTACCCCAATACTCTGCAGTACCCCAGTACCCCAAAACCCCAATACTCTGCAATACCCCAGTACCCCAATACTCTGCAGTACCCCAGTACCCCAATACTCTGCAGTACCCCAGTACCCCAATACTCTGCAGTACTCCAGTACCCCAATACTCTGCAGTACTCCAGTACCCCAATACTCCAGTACCCCAATACCCCAATACCTCAGTACCCCAATACCGCAATACCCTGTGCGATACCCTGAAATACCCAAATACTCTGCAATACCCAAATACTCTGCAATACCCAAATACTATCGCCTATGGGGATTTTTAGGTAGCGAAGTTTGGCACCATTCCATGAGCGTGCGCAATTTTGAAGTGTGACATGTTGGGTATCTATTTACTCGGCGTAACGTCATCTTTCACATTATGAAAAAAATTGGGCTAACTTTACTGTTTTTTTTTTTTTTTTAGCACAAAACAGTTTTTTTTTAAAAACACACGTTCAAAAAATTTCTACGAAAATACCGTGCGAGATAAAAAGTTGTAACGGCCGCCATTGTATTCTCTAGGGTCTTTGCTAAAAAAGCATATATAATGTTTTGGGGTTCTATATAATTTTCTAGCAAATAAATGATGATTGATTTTTCCATGTAGGAGAGAAATGTCAGAATTGGCCTGGGTGTTCCAGAACGCCTGATGGCGTTCCCTGCATATTGGGCCTCTGTATGTGGCCACGCTGTGTAAAAGTCTCACACATGGGGTATCGCCATACTCGGGAGGAATAGCAGAATGTGTTTTGGGGTGTAATTTGTGGTATGCATATGCTGTGTGTGAGAAATAACCCGCTAATATGACAGAAACAAGATTTTTTTTTTTTTACAGAATTTTCAGTCGTTTTACTTTTATAGCGCAAAAAATAAAAAACCCAGAGGTGATCAAATACCACCAAAAGAAAGCTCTATTTGTGTGAAAAAAAGGACACAAATTTCAAATGGGTACAATGTTGTATGACTGAGTAATTGTCATTCAAATTGTGAGAGCACCGAAAGCTGAAAATTGGTCTGGTTAGGAAGGGTGTTTAAGTGCCCAGTGGTCAAGTGGTTAAAGAAAAACCCTTTCCCATAGAGTTGAATGGGACTTTAAAGAAAAACCCAGACCATGGCAAATGGGGGTGGGTAAGGGTTAAACCACCTATCCTATGTTTGTTGCTGACATATAAGTAACATGTGTGCCAAGTTTCATGTTAATATCTTTTGCCATTTAGACGTGATGCTGGAACATACATACATACACACACACACACACACACGTTGAGTTTTATATATATAGATATATATATATATATATTAAACTAACATTGTGTTACATGATGTGGATTGGTTCCACTAAGTTTTAGTTAGGGGTATCAGAGTAAAGGGGACTGAATACAAATGCACACCACACTTTTCACATATTTGTTTGTAAAAAATGTTGAAAACTATTTTTCATTTTCCTTCCACTTCACAGTTATTTGCAAATTTCCATTTTTGGTTGTAATATGACAAAATGTGGAACATTTCAAGTGGTATGAATACTTTTTTCAAGGCACTGTATGCCCTCATTTATTTTTCTTTCAGTTATTATCAAAATAATAATAAATACACCTCGAGACCAGCAAGAATTTTAGGCCTCGTACACACGATCAAATCTGTCTGCTGGAAACGGTCGGCCCGACCGTCCCAGCAAACAGATTTGACCGTGTGTACGGGCAAGCCGACGGATTTGGCCACCCGACAGATTTCAAAGCATGCTTTGAAATCTGTCGGCTGGGAACCCGTCCGCCCGACATGTCTGCTGGTTAGTATGCTAACCAGCAGACATGTCTTCTCGCACAAGCGCCGAATGATTTCGACGCATGCGCGGAAGTGTTTTACTTCCTGGTGCGGTGACGTGGCAGCGTCAACGTCACCGCCGCGTCACCGACACGTCAGCGCGCTGTCTGCTGGCGGGGATTTTGGTTTGCTCGTGTGTACACGCGAGCAAACCAAAATGCCAGCAGACAGATTTGTTCAAATCGGTCGGACAGACCGTTTTGAACAAATCGATTGCCTCGTGTGTACGAGGCCTTAGAGTTTTTGTATTTTTAAAGAAGCCAATGGCAGTTCTCAATTTTATCTCATAGTATATGTCCTTTACAAAGTACTGTAGTTTTTAAACAAAGTTGTTAAAAAATGTTGACTGCTCCATCCTTTCATGCTACTCAGAATATATATATATGTGTCAATAGTTAGAGACTGCTTCTTTAAAACTGACACTAAATTATTTTTTCATCCTGGACTAACAGTACATCAGCAGTCCTGCTAAACAGTAAGTATAGTTTCATAAACACTTGCCCCAGTCACACACACACTTTACCCTCTTCAGCACAGATCTGTCCCTGTTAGAGATCCCGAAGGCTCTTTTACCTGGAGCTGGCAGATGTCGTTAGTATAGGAAGTTATAGGTAATCTCTCCAGTGGGGACACAGACTGCAACAAAACACTTTTTTTCTGTAAATTAAACAAGGGTTATATGCATTAGGTCAGATAGCTATTACTGTCTGTGCCTTTCTGTTGTGTTGACATCCTCTCCCCTTGTTTCATATCCCCAGCCAGGGCCGCCATCTGGAATTACACAGCTTTAGGCATGGGCCCCCTGGAGCAGAGAACCAGGGGGGGGGGGGGGGTGCTGCCGCATGAAATTGAGAAGCGGGGGGGGAGCTGCTGCGAATTGAGAAGCGGGGGGGGCCTTTACAAAAAGAAGAAATAAAGAAAAATATGTATAAAAAAGGGGGTAGCCATCCAGGGCCCTGGGGCCCCCTGTGCCCTTTAATAAAAAGAAAAAAAAAGAGAGAAAAATATTATATATATATATATTTTTTTTTTTTATTTAAAAAGGGTGGTTGCCATCTGAGGCCCTGGGGACCTCATTTTTTTTATATAAAAGGAAACAACAAAAAAGGGGGCTTTCCATCCGGGACCTCTGGGCCCTTTAATAAAAAGAAACCTCTGAGCCCTTTAATACAAAAGAAATAAAAAAAAATATATATATATATGTATATATATATATATATATATATATATATATATAAAAGAAATAAACATTTATAAAAAAAAAACAAGGGGGTTGCCTTCCAGGGCCCTTTAATAAAAAAAAATATTAAAAAAATATAAACAAAAATAAAAAAAACATTTATAAAAAAAGGGGGTTTGACACATGGGGCCCTGGGGACCTCTGAGCCCTTTAATAAAAATATATCTATATATAAAAAAAGAAATAAAATAATATAAAAAAGAGTAAAACATTTTTATAAAAAAAAGGAGGGTTGTCTTCCGAGGGCCCTGGGGACCCTTGGGCCCTTTAATTATTATTATTAATATATTGTGACAGGAAGTCAGGTAAATCTATGTCATAGACGGGAAATATATTTCTGCCTTGTTTAGACAATACACCAATTACTATTAGGCGTCGGCTGTAGAAATGGCCAGAGAGGTTTGGGGAGTTAGAAGCCTTCAGCTGTTCAAAATGAAGCAATTAAAGCCCCTATAAATAAAGCCTAATGGCCCATACACACGATCCGAATATCGGCCGAAAACGATCGTGCGATGATTGATCGGCCGATATTCGGTTCGTGTGTACACTACTTTCGACACCTGATTCCGACCGTGGAACCGACCAAAATAATTTTTATCGTACGATAGCAGAACGTACGATAATCGTGTAATTTGTACAGCGATCGGACGTTCAAACTCGTAAACGACCGAGTGCGCATAACCGGAAGCTGCTAATAACCCCGGAAGGACTATGACACCTAACCAATCCGAAAGCAGCACATGTACGCAATCAGCGTCCCGAAAGAACGTACAGCGAAAGATCTTTCATTAAGCAGACTCTCAGCGCATGTGTCGTAAGCTCCGCCCCTTTGTGCCTCGTGATCACACAACACAGTCTGCGCCAGGGCGAGTCAGCAGCAGCATGCAGAAGGTAGAGGAGAAAAAGTCTGGGCCTACAAAAATGAAGGTGATAAAGAAGATCAAGAAGCCATTGAAGGCCACAGCGATGTCCAGACAGGAGATGATAGAACTTGTCAGCTTCATGGAAACGTATGACTATGATGGGAAGCTGAAAACTTACCAGAAACCAAATGCACGAAAGGATCGCATCCTCGAAAAAGTAATACAAGTAATCAACAAGAAACATGGGATTCTGCGATCAAAAGACCAACTAAGAAAAAGGTGGTCCGATCTGAAAAATCGCGAACAAGGGCAATTAAAAAAAATCCATGTGCTCATTCAAAAACGTAAGTTTTAATGTTATGTTAGTAATGTACCCTTTTTCTTTTGGTTGTTGGTTTTTTCTAAATTAATTCTTTTTTTTCAGGGAAAAATAAGCAACCAAACCCCCAAAGAAAAAATCCAAAACAAGAAAAGGAAATGGATCTTTTGCTGCAACCTTCCCCAGGTATGTGCAAACAACAACATTGTTTTTTAAGTGTATATGTTTTATCTGACATTATTCATGCAGCAGCATTCACATTTTTTTTTTTATTTCTACGAATAATCTTACCATTCATCACTTTCCAATTTTTGGCATATTTTTTGTGAGTGACAGTAATCGTAACCACTTGCCTCATGTGCACATACACCCCCTTCCTGCCTTGACTACATTTTACCTTCCGGCAATGTGTCGCTGTAACTGACAATTGGCAGGCTGTACAATGTGGCTCACAATCAAAATTGGAGCCCCCCCCCCCCCCAAACAATAGAGCTTTCTTTTGGTGGGATTTGATCAGCTGTATGTTTTCTTTTTTTATTGTAATGTTGTTTGGCCTAGGAACCAAGAAACATGTTTGAAATGTGTTACATCATAATATGTTTTACTTTTTGGTTTACTAATTATCTCTTTGCCCAATATCCATTCTTCAACATTGGACCCAAAAAAATTAAAATTAAGAAACCTCCCAATAAACCATATAGTGACTAGTTTGACAAACAGTTCTATTGCCTGCAAAACATGGGACAATGTATTTTTCTTTTTTTCTTTTTTAAGCTATGAATGGCGCCGATTAGGTTTTTCTTTCAAAGCTGCAACATTATAGCAGACACATTGCACACTGTTTTCAATTTTTCCGGATCATTCACATTAGACAGTGAACAGTGCTATAAATATGCAGGGTATACTGTATTCATGTGATTACAAGAGAAGGGGTTAACCAATGGGGGCCGGGGAAGGGGTTAAATGTGTAGCCTAAATAGTATAAATTTTCTCCCATATTTAGTAGGAGCAGTAACTTTTGCAATAACCAGTGACTATACGTGTAATTTTTAAACACCCAACCAAATGGATGAACAATACGGAACGGCCTATGATTGACCATATCTAATTTAGTGACTGTAGAGAGTAATTTAAAACAGGCAGATAACACCTTCTTGCACACACGGATCCCCTGTCCAGCCACACATTGGACTGTGATGGATTTTGATATCTGTTGGGTTTTTAGATTTATAAATTCTTTGGGGGGGGGGGGTGTTTGGTGCAGTGAGTAATTTCTCAATTTTCTATTTTATTTAGGGTTGCAGTCTAATTTTAAGTGTTTTTTGATGAAGAATTTTTTTGGCACTAACATATTACTGCTCCAAAGCATAGTCCTTCTTCTTGAAACTCATCGCTTTTGTGGAGAAAGACTCTTAAGAAGGGCGAGCAGGAATGTCACTACGCCAACTAACACAAAGCTATTTTATTTGTCTGCAAAGTAGAGAGTGTAATGCCACTCCTTCTCGCCCCCTCAAGAAACCTCCTCCACAACAAGAACAAAGACTCACATATAAGTGTGTGGAGTTATAGACAGAAGAACAGGAAGTGAGGTTTTCTACATATATGTGTGTGTGTGTATATATCTAGATATAGATATATATTACTATAATAATCAGTTTTATTGATCGTGACAGGGCTGTTTGCTTTTCCCTAGGCTCATCGTCTAATCCCTCAGTGACAATTGTAAAAACCAAGAACATAATAACAATTTCCCCTACCCAAGATTCCAGTCCTGAAGGTTTGTAAACCGAATAAAGTAATAATGTGTATTTTTTGGTTGGAATTTAGAGATTTTATAGCAAATTCCTAATCATGTTGTATGCTATTTACAGAAAGCCAAACATACCATCTAGTGGGGGAAGAGATGCAGATTCAAGATCCAGGATTGGAGGTCTGGGATCATTCCCTGAGTGGAAGCAACCAAGACCTGCAACTTATTGATGTCACCCCTTTAGTGGAGGATATTCCAACTGACGAAACTCAGAATATTGTGTCCAGCACAGGTACGTTTCAAGATGTATTTTGTGGCTTTATCTCCAATCTGTCCTAAATGGATTATTAGTAATTATTATCCTTCACAGGTCATCAGCTGGACAGTACTACCATTTCGCATTCCAAGATGGATATTTTGCATTGTTGTGCCGAACTAGAGAAGATTAAGAGATCAGCTGCAGCACTTCAGCAAAAGTTGAAAGACTTCATTGATTTGCTGAACAAATTATAAATGCTGGACCTGTTAACTTTTTTTGCACTTATTTTTATATTTTGTTACAACTGTTTTGCACTTTATAGAAATGTTTGCGTACTTGGATTTGCATTGCATGCTGTACTACTTGTTAACAGCGGGTGTTCCCCCCCCAAACCAAACAAGTTTCAACCTTACATTCAGCCTAGTTGTCCGATTGACATTAGGCTGTTGTTTTTTTTTTGATTGCCGTACATCCTTATTTTTCACCCCAGCTTCCGGGTATGTGATCAGTGGGCTTGGCCGTTCCCACCGGTGCATAGAGTGCGTTAGGAGTTTGCGAAAGAAGCTGGACTGTGAGTCGCCTCTATATGCCATTTGCGCACCAATGTTTGTCTTCTTTCCGCAATTTCCTTAACACGCTGTATGCACCGGTTGTAAGGATCTCAACCAATTACGAACATCCAGTACCGCAGATTACATACCCAGGAGCGGTGGTACAAATACTGTATGTACGGCAAAGACTGTTAAGAAAGAATCAGTCATGTCGACTACTTTGTGCAATGTAATGTTACAAAAATTTTTTTTGGGGTTATCCCCCCCCATTTGAAAGCGTAGGAGAACGCAAAAGCCTAAAAACAATTACAGGCAGTATAACTAAGCAAATATTACTGTATGTAGGCTTTTTTTTCCGCCCTACATTCATTAATATAGGCTTTTTCCACAGGGCATACTGATTTTCTTAACTGCGGTAGTGGACGTTCCTATCCTTTGATTAGGTGTTTGACAGCTTGTGAAAGAGATACCCTGTCACACAACGTGTGTCACCAGATTTTGTAAAATTGTTGAGCTGCGAGTCGGCACTGTACGCCACATACGCCTACCGATGTAGAGCAGACTGCCAGGTAATATAGTGCCGACTTTTATCAAGGCTATTTTTGACGAAATCTGGTGACATGCATTCTGCGACAGGGGGACAGTTTCACAAGTTGTCAAACATCTAATCCAAGGATAGGAACGCCCAGTACCGCAGTCATAAGAAACTGTAATCCCACTCACTAATTTTTTTGTTTTTGTTTTTGTTTTTCAAGATTTTAAATACAGTATAATACGTTGTTTCTAATTTTCACATCCATTTTTTGGATTTGAAAAGTGTTTCACAATGAAGCTGCTCTAATGCAAAGTTCTTACATTTTTTGAAAAAGAACAAGAATATAATGCAAATATCTCATGTTGAGTATGGGGTTTAATAGGTTACACTATTTCCTGTAGTAAATGTGAGTGTGTATGTTACCCTACCTCATAATGTTAAAGATGTTTGTTCTTAAAGTCTCCGGAGGAAGACCCTCCCAAAAAATTCTAGGACGCCATGGCCCCCACCCACCCGACTGGCAGTTTAATTTTTTTGTTTTTATTTAAAGTTACGGTTTTAACGACTGTCTTGCCAATCACAGGGTGTGATTGACGTCCCTCAGGCGGGCACATACAGCACATCACTAGATGCCAAAGGAACCCGAATGTCTGTGCACAGTCGCTGTATAGGGACGCACAGATGTTTAGGTTTCTTGGGCATCTTGTGACGCACTGTATGCGCCGTGTTGAAGGACATCAATCACAGCCTGTGATTGGAAACGCCCAGTCCCCTCGGGATCATCGAAGGTGAAGAGAGCCCGTAAGAAGCAAAGAAATGATTTAAAAAAAAACACGAGCAAACTACCAGGGTGGTGTCCGTGGCATAATAGAAATTGTTTTGGAGGGTGAACCTTCACTTTAAACATTTAAGTCTTAAAAATTGCACAATGTTTGTGTATGTTTCACATATATTTTATTTTTTATACTATGCAGATTATGCCTTTATATGGAAGTTTTGAAAGCAACATGCAAAAAAAATAAAAAATAATAATGTTTAAACTTCAAAAATAAAGAGTACAACATATTTCTGAGGAAACATAATAAAAGAAAAAAATTGAAAGCACTTTTGATATGAACAAAATAATTTAAAAATTAATTTTCTCAATAGAGATAACGCATTAGTTGTCCAAGATTCAAACATAAAAACTGAAACCATATACTGCAATTGCCATATTAGAAAACAAAATTAAAGATTGGTATAATTATGGGACCAAGGAGAACTGTGAACCTGGTCTGGGGAATATTGCCAATGCCCTGCTTGGTGGTTAGATTGTGGTTGGGCTAAATGCGTCGGTGGGTGTTAAGGTCTTGGTGGCTGTTCCTCTATTAATTTTGTTTGCGCACTCAATTCTCCTCTGAGACCCTTTCCAAGAACTTCGAGAACAAGTCTCTCTGCAAACTCTTTCTGGGGGTCACTTATTCTTCTATGCTTGCTTGCAATCATGATTCCAAACCCATCAGATTCATCGGACTTGTTCTTTAAGGCAGATGCAGCCTTATCCAGAAAGGAATATGTAGCTGAATCTAGATTTTTTTTTTTTTTTCTAGTCATGGATGTACGGACAGGCCTGGATGTGGAAATGTCTTCTTGGGATTCTTGCTCCTGCAGAAGCAACAACAATTGAACATCAATTGGATTGAAGTTCTCATTCAATTCAAATTGGTCTAGTATGGTGCAGTTATGGTTCTAAAAAAATCAAGCTAGCAAGATATATCTATCTATCTAGCTAGCTATAGCTAGCTAGATAGATAGCTTGATATAGATAGATAGCTGGATATAGATAGATAGATTTATCTATCTATCTATATCTGGTTTTGGAGTGCATCAAAACACATTATACAGCTGTAGTTGAATGAAAGTTGCACATATGTGTTTGGTGTGAGCCAACCAGTTTGATTGAGCAAAGCATAGAAAGTCCTGAAATTATCATTAACCACTTAAGGGCCACCGCATGTACGTTTTTTTTTTTTTTTTTTTTTACTGAAGACATGTGGCTAAATACATTTTGGCCTAAATGTTTGACTAAAATTAAGTTTATTGATTTTCCTGATAACAAAAATTAAAAATGTTTTTTTTTTTTTCCAAAAATGTCACTCTATTTTGTTATATAGCGCTAAAATAAAATAAAAAAATCGCAAAGACAAAGAAATACCATCTAAAGTAATCTCTATTTGTGGGAAGAAAAGGACACACATTTTTTTTGGGAGCCACGTCGCACAACCGCGTAATTGTCTGTTGAAGTGACTCAGTGCCGTATTGTAATAATCCCTAGGGTTATTTAGCAGCGTATTGGTCTGGTCCTTAAGTGGTTAATCTATGTTAAAATCAAAGTTCCCTATCGAGTTTTGAAACACTCAGCCAGGTATTGGAACATTACATAATGATCAACATGCAGAGGTCCATCTCTATGCGGAGATACTCAGATGCATGAACTGTTCTGCCAAAATCATCACTGCTATTCATGTTACTAAACGAACAGTACATATATGACTGTCATTGAATGAAAGTCGGGTGTGATCAATCAGCCAAGGGATTGCAACTGCAGTTAGGTTTCCCCGAAGTGAGCGCATGGAAAAGCGTCCAGCAGTAAAGGCATATTTAATATTTTTGTTTCACAGTTATGTGACACATAATGTGCTAGTATGTTGATACTAACACATTTATTTTCGAAGCGTCAGAAAAAACATTAGTATCATATGGCTAAATGCACATTATACACTAACCTGTGATATGGGAAGATCATCCACATTGTCCTGTTCCTCATCCTCTGGCTCTGGTGATGCAGCAGATGTTCCTGAAAGGCTGCACAGGGATTCACTGGAATCAAGCTGGTCTGTCAGAAAGCGCAGGCTTTCATAATACCAAAGCCGGGGTTCATAAATCTCATCTGTTCCAGCCCCAGATTTCTGTGAAGCACGTACCTTGTTGAGTTCTTTTTTGAATACGGTTCTTATATTCGCAATTTTATTTCTGACATAGTCGATAGTTGGATTTGGGCATACCGCTTTGCACAGTTCAACCAGTTTACTCAGGGCCTCATGTTTTTTATTACGGTTGGAATAATCTTTGGTAGAAACTTGCCATAAGCAGGGAAGCTGCCTGTACATGTCGATAAACTGTGTTAAAAAATCTGGGGAGGTGAACTTGTCTGGCATGATTCCTGCAATATAAAGTTTTAATAAGCTTGGAAAAATGTTTAACTTATACACTGTTTACATAACATACAATAACATTTTCATAAGTTTTTACCTCAGTTCGTGGAACACTATATTTCGTAGCAGCGTTCTTTCCGGGAGCGTTTGTGGTTGCCGTGGACGGTTTTCGTTCGCCTCACGTGCGTACACCTGCCGACCGTTTCTGATGACGTCATTGCAATGCGAACGTAGTGTGTAGGCGACGTCTCTTCGTGGGCTGCACGCACAAAATGTGTGTTGAACAGTTTGATAGTTATGGTTTGGTCAAATGTTGGATTGGATGTGCAATTTATCTTGTTTGACTGTTATTGATCTCCAAACGTGCTTGCTGGGTACCATAAACCACACTCATTTTTTTTTATGCAAAGTTTTGACAATGTGGGCATTGATAAGGCGGCACAGTTGGGCACTTAACCACTTAAGACCCGGACCAATACGCTGGTAAATGACCCAAGGTGTTTTTGCGATTCGGCACTGCGTCGCTTTAACAGACAATTGCGCGGTCGTGCGACGTGGCTCCCAAACAAAATTTGCGTCCTTTTCTTCCCACAAATAGAGCTTTCTTTTGGTGGTATTTGATCACCTCTGCGATTTTTATTTTTTGCGCTATATACAAAAATAGAGCGACATTTTTGAAAAAAAAAACACTATTTTTTACTTTTTGTTAAAAAAAAAATCAAATAAACTAAATTTTAGTCAAACATTTAGGCCAAAATTTATTTAGCCACATGTCTTTAGTAAAAAAAAAATCGCAATAAAAAAAAATAGCTACCTAGCGGGAACAGCGGCACTAATACAGCGATCAGAAAAATGATCGCTTAGTGACGCTGGCAATAGGGAGTGAAAGGGTTAACTAGGGCGGTGATCAGGGGGTTAAAACTTTATTAGGGGGGGTGGGGGGGCTATCCTGAACCTAACACTAACTGTTTTTTACACTGCATGTCACACTGACACTAAATGCAGTGATTAAATCACTGCATTCAGTGACACTGTGACAGGGGGGTGGGGGGGGCGATCACAAGGGGTTAATATGCCTATGTGAGTGTGTGTCAGTGTTGTGTTGGTGCACACTTACTTGTGATGTCTTCTCTCATCAGCAGCGCTGGGAAACAGCGCTGCAATGAGAGAATACATCATTTCCTCCTTCCTGTGTAAACACAGGAGGAGGAAGTGACAGGCTGGGAGCGCGCTCCCATTGGCTGGGAGCGATCGCGGGGGGGGCGGATACCACGGACATCCGCCCGCAGATCCCGGATCGCTCCCAGAGGTAGGGGGACCCCCGCACGCCGCGGAGGGGTCCCGATGGGACCCCCGAACCGCACTCAGGCGGGGACGTAAATTTACGCCCTTGTGCCTGTACGTGCCATTCTGTGGCCGTATATGTGCGTGCGGGGGTCCTTAAGTGGTTAATATATGATACTGGAGTGTAGTTATAGGTGACCACGGAAATGCATTGTTAGAGCACTTAGAGGTGACACTAGTGGGCATTGCTAGGTGTCCCCAGTGGGCAGTGATAAGTGGCACTTGTGGGGAATTATAGTTGGCACCTAATGATTTGCCTTTTTTTTAGCACTAGATGGGCAATGTGAGGTGGCACTATAAGGTGGTACTAATGACCACAGATGTTCCAAATTTGCAGACACCTTTTAGACTATATTCAACACAAACAAATATTCAGGATGTATGCTTTTTTTATTAACATGGAAACGCCATGGAATAGGTAAAATAATAAAATATGCATACATTTGACAATCATTTTAATAAATGGAGTTTAAACAGTGGATTTTTCCAGCACAAAAAGATCTCACATGTCATTCTGCCATGACACTGCCCCTTGACCTATAAAATAATTCATATAGTCCAGGCGGCATTGACGGGCAGTTTGAGATGGCAGCCTGGAATGTGGCAGAGCCAGTGGTGTCAATTGGCTCATTCTGGCATTGCTGTTGTCTCGCACACCTTGAGTTGATGATGTTGTTCCTGTATCATTTTGCTGTTCCACTGTAATGTAGCCCTGTGCATGTCGCCGCAAGAAGTTATGCAATACACAGCAACATAGCACAATTTTATTACGTTTTTCTAAAGAAATATTAATGGTCGTTTGAAATATCCGGAAACGGTTGGCCAATATTCCGAAAGCGTTTTCCACCACTCTACGTGCCCTTGATAATCTGTAATTATATATCCTCTGGTCAGGGGTCATGTTACGCATTGGGAAGGGCTTGAGGAGATGGTCTCCTAAAGCAAACGCATTGTCTGCAACAAAAACAAAGTTCAGACCTTCCACGGTCTCATTTGGGGATGGGAGATTCAGAGACCCACTTTGAAGTAATTGATAGAATTTTGTGTGTTCTATCACACAGCCATCGGAATTGCGTCCATTTTTCCCAACGTCTACATATAGGAATTCATAATTGGCATTGACAACTGCAAGAAGAACAATACTGAAAAAGCCTTTATAATTATAAAAATATGAGCCAGAATTGGGGGGTGGAGAGATCCTAATGTGTTTCCCATCAATTGTACCCCCACAATTTGGGAAATTCCATTGCTCGCGAAATTTCTGTCCAATCTCCATCCATTCCGCAGCATTTCCTGGAAACTAGGAGGAAAAGAGAGATAAACAGTGTTTAATTCCGATTCTGTATGCCAAGAATAAAGGTATAGTTTATTAAAATCAAGCTTTACAACTGCTGAGGGCTTGTTAGTTCACCTGCATTTGCAGGTTTTTTAAACACATGTCACTTTAACTTTAGGGGTGGTTTCCGTGTCATGTGTTTCCTAGTCTAATTAAGCACAAGCCTGCTCATATATGTGGATATTAGCCTTAATAATTGTCATCACAACCAAAAGTGGCAAAACCATGACACTTTACATTTTCAGCGAAATTGCTGCAACACTACATTGAGGTTATGGTAACAAGAATGTCAGCGTTGCTTGACCACAATAATTCTAAAAATACATAGATAATAAACGGATATATGGAAAGACTCCTGCGCTACCAAGGGGGATGGGTGGGAGTGGAATTGGGCTGGAAGGTGGACTGGGGATTCTGCAGCAGACTCCTGACACTCTGTCCTGGGCAGAGAGAAAAATGTATATGTAAAAGAAGGGGGTGTTGTCTGCGCTGAAAGTGAACAGGGGGGGAGGAGGGGGGGGGGTGTGGGTGATAGGGGTGAATGGATGGGACGGGTGGCTGGATGGGTGGATGCAGGTGGGTTTAGGACAACATGATAACCAACATAATCGAAACAATGATGTGAATGAATAAACACATAAGGGTGATAACCAATAAATACAAAAATTATTACAATAATTATTACAATAAGGAAAAACCCAACACACTAGCCAGTGTAATGTGAAACCAGTGAAAAACAATCCTAAATCCAAACTATAAGACCAGAGAAAATTCCATGAGGAAATGCCTCTGGATGGAAAAAATATGAAATAAATAAAGTCTCTAGTGAAAAAACCCAAGAGTCCAGATAAGTCCAAATTGAAATGGTGGTGCCAGGAAAGGGTGACAGCAGAAAGCACCTCAGGTGGTCCCCAGCTCCTCACCTCAAGGCTATAGCTCGGATAGCCTGCAACAGCACCTCCCGGTGGAGGACAGTGATCCCTCGGCAGGGCAAGCAGCAGAGGCACTCCTCAGCGGTAAAGGTAAAGCAAAAAAGAAGAAAGCGAGTGAGTGACAATAAAAGACGTCTGGTAGGCAACTAGTGTCACTCGTACATCCACTCACCCCGGGGTGATGGATGATGGGCCTATCTCCCACGAACAGCGAGTTCGTACTTCTAATGGCAGATATCCTCTTCTAAGCTGGCCAGATGGTCACTCACAACAAGGGATCTCTCAGATGGCATACATGATAAAAGAAACAGACCATAGCGCAATCCCGCAAGGTAAAAAACACATTTAATAAAAAAATAAAACTCACATTTAAAACGATCCAAAAGGCACAAAACAAACAGACGTCAGGAACACACTGCGTCAGGCGTGTGGACTCTGTGGCTCCTAGGATCCCTACGCGTCTCGTCACACCTCGTGACTTCCTTAGGGGATAATGCTGGTGAGACTTCCTAATCTTAAATACACTGCTCAGTTGTCTGCTTTCCTGGACGCATAGCGGCCATTTTCCCGTAGCCCGCACTCGTGATTGGATGGTAAGTATGCTAAAATGATCGCCGTCTTACCTGTGACACTTCCTATTAGCAAGTAGGAGTGGCTCCAGGGATGGACATGGGGTGATGAAAGGGGCAGATCAGTGTCTGGTGTAGTGACACCCGAATGGTATACCAATACACTATCTGGATGTCTGCTGTACTGGACGCATGGCGGCCATTTTCCCGTAGCCTATGTTGATAATGGAATGTAAGATTAGCATCCTATAGTGGTGGCCATTTTGCCTGGGACACTTCCTATTTGTGGGTAGGAGTGGTTACAGAGCGGGGCATGCTGGTAATGGAATGGGAGGCGGAGTGGGCAGATAGAATATACCTCCCATTTGTTACCAACAAAGTATACCAATACACTGTCTGGATGTCTGCTGTACTGGACACATGGCGGCCATTTTCCCGTAGCCTATGTTGATAATGGAATGTAAGTTTAGCATACTATAGTGGTGGCCATTTTGCCTGGGACACTTCCTATTTGTGGGTAGGAGTGGTTACAGAGCGGGGCATGCTAGTAATGGAATGGGAGGCGGAGTGGGCAGATAGAATATACCTCCCATTTGATACCAACAAAGTATACCAATACACTATCTGGATGTCTGCTGTACTGGACGCATGGCGGCCATTTTCCCGTAGCCTATGTTGATAATGGAATGTAAGATTAGCATACTATAGTGGTGGCCATTTTGCCTGGGACACTTCCTATTTGTGGGTAGGAGTGGTTACAGAGCGGGGCCTGCTAGTAATGGAATGGGAGGCGGAGTGGGCAGATAGAATATACCTCCCATTTGATACCAACAAAGTAACATGGCCCAATAACCCGTTTCCAAACAGAGATGTGGCGAAATGTTAGAATTAAAAATGTAAAATATAAAGGGAGAATGAATAATAATAATTCCCTATTCCTAAAATTGAGGGTAAAGGTATATAGAAGTATAAACGGATGTATAAACGGATGGAGGGCCATATATATAACCCACTGCCCAGCATATAGGGCAGAGAGAAAACATGGATTAAAGGGTTTCCCTGATAGCATCCTCTGAAGATAGCTAGGCTCTAGCAAGAGCTGCAGAGACAACACACATGACACATATAGGGCGATTTTGCTATACAATCGACCTGATTGGTATAGATATATGCATGAGACTCCAAATGTATACAAATAAATACATATAATGCGCACACATAATGAATAAAATGAACAAACCTAGATCTAGCGTATAGGAAAGGGGGGGGGGGGGAGGGGAAGGCTGATCCTAGACAAGACAACGCTCTTAGAAGTCATTAAGAAAACAATTCAGATCGAAATCAATATTGAGTCCTCTTGGGGCAAAAGTATCCATAGAGAAGATAAACTTGGATTCTAGTTGGCTAAGCGACCTGACTTTATGACCCCCCCGCCAGGGTCTATTATAGGGTGCTATCCCCCAGAATTTGAGATGGGACGGGTCTTTGTTATGGACTGCCTCAAAGTGTCTAGAGACACTATGCTTGTCGAAACCTTTAATGATATTTTGCACATGTTCTTTTACCCGTATCCTCAATAAGCGTTTGGTACGACCTACATACTGTAGGCCGCAGCTGCACTCTAGTACATATACTGCTCCCAAGGTATTACATCCAACAAAATCTTTAATCTCATACTCTGTTCCGTTGCTGTTGGATATGAATTTTGTTTTCTTTTCATTGGGGCGTTTTGTGCGTGTACAAGCGTAGCATCGCTTACAGGGGTAGAATCCTTTGCCGGTAAAAAAACGTCAGCTGTTTCTTGGGCGGGTTGATGACTCCCTTTACCAGTTGGTCTCTAAGGGTAGGAGCCCTCTTGTAAATGAAATTGGGCTTCTCAGGCAGAATCGTTCCCAATTTGATATCGGTTTTTAGAATATGCCAATGGCGGGAGAATATTTTTTCTATTTTCTTATAATGGATGTTATAATCTAATATAACTGGGACTCCATCTATTTTACTGGTAGGTTTCTTCTTAGTGGCTAGAAGGTCTTTTCTTGGGATGTTGGTGACTTCCTGAATCTTCTCTTGGATGAACGTGTCATCGTAACCCTTTTGTGTAAACCTTTCTCCTATTAGGTTAGCTTGAACTTTAAACTCCTCTATTTCTGTACAATTCCGTCTTAGTCTTAGCATTTGGCCTTTAGGGATGTTAAATAGCCAATTCCTATGGTGGCAGCTAGTAATGGGGAGGTAGCTGTTCCTGTCGACGCTTTTAAAGAACGTCTTAGTGGTGAACCTTTCGTTTTTACGGGAGATCTCTAAATCTAGGAAGGGAATTTTCTCTTCCTCAATTTGCCATGATAGGACAATATTCATGTCATTACTGTTGAGTTTATGACAAAAGGTATTTAGAGGTTCTATATCTCCCTTCCAGATTATAAAAATGTCATCTATGTATCTCCTGTACATGATGAGGTTCTCAGATTGTTCTCTGAATACAGCTTCTTCTTCCCATCTTGCCATGAAAAGTCCTGCCACGCTGGGAGCGAACTTGGCTCCCATCGCCACTCCCGTTCGCTGTTGGTAATATTCATTATTGTACCAGAAATGACTATGTTTAAGACAGAAATCTAGGCATTTAACAATATATTTCCTCTGAGTACAGGGGAGTTGGGTGTGTTTGCGAAGTCCCCATTTCGTGGCTTCGCAAGCTAGGTAGTGCGGGATAATCGTGTATAACGATGACACGTCTGCGGTTGCCATTAGTAGAGGACCTGGATCGTTTCTATCTTCTAATAAGTGGAGCATGTCTTTGGTGTCTTTAAGGTAAGCCTTCGTTTTTTGTACAGCTGGCTGGAGGAATCTATCAATATATTGCCCCAATCTGGCCGTGATGGACTCTATCCCATTCACAATCGGCCTAAACGGCGGGTTATTCTTATCTTTGTGTATTTTGGGCAGGGCATATATGATGGGTGTCCTACATGCTTCAGGTATGAGGTACTTAGCTTCCTTTTGTTCAGAACTCCTTTTTTGACTCCTAAAAGTACCACTTGTTCCAGTTCTTTTTTCCATCTGAAGGTGGGATTGCTTGCCAGTATGCTGTATGTATTGGTATCTCCCAACATCTTCATCATCCCTTTATGGTATTGTTCAGAGGTTTGAATAACAATACCCCCCCCTTTATCAGAAGGTCTGATAACTAGATCTTTTCTTTTCATTAGTTTCTGTATTCCTATTTTAATAGATTTCGGTTCTTCAATCCTTTTCACTGTGAGGCCTCGGAGGTCTTCAGTAACTAGTTTTTTGAAGACCTCTATGTGTTTGTTGTCTTTTATTTTGGGATTGAAGGTGGATTTATTTCTCAAATTGCTGTGTACCACTGTATTTTCTTCTTCGACACGGACATTGATGGATTTTCCTAAGAGATATTTCTTAATATTCAATTTCCTTATATATTTCTGAATGTTGATATATGTTTGAAATTTATCTAAATTCTTTATAGGTGCATATTTCAATCCTTTGTCCAACGTCATAAGTTCTTCCGGGGTCAGTGGTATCTCAGTGAGGTTAAAAATCCCTTCGCCTATTGGCTTTGTCTTCTGTTTTCCCTTTCCACCTCTACATCCTCTTTTCTTGAAGGGCTTCTTCTCCTCACCTCCTCTCTTTTCTTTGGGGGAGGGGGTTCCCTCCCTTTGTCTAAAAAAGAACGATTTGGTCCTTGTTCTAATCTGTATTCAAAGTCTCTTCTCTCCTCTCGAAATACATCTCGCAAATCTCGTAGCGGGGCGTAGTGGTTAGAAGTATGTATTGGACTTCTTTCTCTGTCTCTTGTTCTCTGAGGTATAGGGGCCCATCCGTCTCTCGGATAGAGGTACTGACTTGGACCTGGGCTCCTGATGTGTGGTCTTTGTACATAGTATGGATCCCCTCTAGGTTCTCTGATGTCATAATATCCTCGCGGATACGGTGGGCTCCTAATTGGTTGATAAGTCTCATATGGAGGTCTTCTCGAGTCCTTATAGCCCTGGTTCTGTTTTGGCCCATGGTTATTTTGTGTTTTTTTTTTTTTTTTTTTTTTTTTTTTTATTTTTCCAATGGTTCGGTTTTTTCCAATTCTTTTGCGGGGTGCGGGTGGTTTTGGGATGACTATCTTTCCTATTATGAGGAGTATGGGTGCTGGAATGTTTCTGTGTTCCTTCGTTATTAGCCTGTCTGGGAGGATCTTCTTTTTGTACTTGAACTCCTAGTGGCCTAGGGTGGCCATCTTGCTTGGGTTCCCCTATAATAGGGGACAGTACTGGATAGGTTGGCCTGATGGAAACTGGCCTCTCTGGTGTAGAGAATGTGGAAGTAGGTTCCTTGGTCTCTAAATTATTTTGCCATTTGTAGACAAGATCATTTTTATAGTCATTGATATCTCTAGAATATTTATTACTTTTCCTCGCTTGAATCTCTGCATCTTTCTTGGTGAGATCTTTACTCAATTGGGTGGTAAGCTTTAAGAAATCTGCTGAGTCTTTGTGTGCCTCTATTTGGATTTTGAGTTCTGCTATAGTTTGGTCTATTTTCCGGATTTTCTTTTGTTTCCTTTTCAGTAATAGATGAAGTAATTCCTTCCCTTTTTCATTAAAGAACAGAAACCATTCATCAATGGACTCCTGATCTTTCAGGCCGTCATTGGGGGGTACATCCCACCTCAGACGTCGGGGGACTATATTAGCCTTGATGTACCTGTCAAAGGTGGTGACATCCCACCATAGGCTGATTTTCTTTTCTAGTCCATGTCCTAGACGGCGCATGAGGTATTCAATGTTGTTATCTGTTTTAGGGTCCTCTGGGTTAAATACTAGGTCAAGATTGACCTCTCTATGTTCTAGAAATGTAAAAATTTCCATAGTTGCTGCAGGAGTGTAGTAGGAAGAAAGAACACGGATATATGGAAAGACTCCTGCGCTACCAAGGGGGATGGGTGGGAGTGGAATTGGTACTTTTAGGAGTCAAAAAAGGAGTTCTGAACAAAAAGGAAGCTAAGTACCTCATACCTGAAGCATGTAGGACACCCATCATATATGCCCTGCCCAAAATACACAAAGATAAGAATAACCCGCCGTTTAGGCCGATTGTGAATGGGATAGAGTCCATCACGGCCAGATTGGGGCAATATATTGATAGATTCCTCCAGCCAGCTGTACAAAAAACGAAGGCTTACCTTAAAGACACCAAAGACATGCTCAACTTATTAGAAGATAGAAACGATCCAGGTCCTCTACTAATGGCAACCGCAGACGTGTCATCGTTATACACGATTATCCCGCACTACCTAGCTTGCGAAGCCACGAAATGGGGACTTCGCAAACACACCCAACTCCCCTGTACTCAGAGGAAATATATTGTTAAATGCCTAGATTTCTGTCTTAAACATAGTCATTTCTGGTACAATAATGAATATTACCAACAGCGAACGGGAGTGGCGATGGGAGCCAAGTTCGCTCCCAGCGTGGCAGGACTTTTCATGGCAAGATGGGAAGAAGAAGCTGTATTCAGAGAACAATCTGAGAACCTCATCATGTACAGGAGATACATAGATGACATTTTTATAATCTGGAAGGGAGATATAGAACCTCTAAATACCTTTTGTCATAAACTCAACAGTAATGACATGAATATTGTCCTATCATGGCAAATTGAGGAAGAGAAAATTCCCTTCCTAGATTTAGAGATCTCCCGTAAAAACGAAAGGTTCACCACTAAGACGTTCTTTAAAAGCGTCGACAGGAACAGCTACCTCCCCATTACTAGCTGCCACCATAGGAATTGGCTATTTAACATCCCTAAAGGCCAAATGCTAAGACTAAGACGGAATTGTACAGAAATAGAGGAGTTTAAAGTTCAAGCTAACCTAATAGGAGAAAGGTTTACACAAAAGGGTTACGATGACACGTTCATCCAAGAGAAGATTCAGGAAGTCACCAACATCCCAAGAAAAGACCTTCTAGCCACTAAGAAGAAACCTACCAGTAAAATAGATGGAGTCCCAGTTATATTAGATTATAACATCCATTATAAGAAAATAGAAAAAATATTCTCCCGCCATTGGCATATTCTAAAAACCGATATCAAATTGGGAACGATTCTGCCTGAGAAGCCCAATTTCATTTACAAGAGGGCTCCTACCCTTAGAGACCAACTGGTAAAGGGAGTCATCAACCCGCCCAAGAAACAGCTGACGTTTTTTACCGGCAAAGGATTCTACCCCTGTAAGCGATGCTACGCTTGTACACGCACAAAACGCCCCAATGAAAAGAAAACAAAATTCATATCCAACAGCAACGGAACAGAGTATGAGATTAAAGATTTTGTTGGATGTAATACCTTGGGAGCAGTATATGTACTAGAGTGCAGCTGCGGCCTACAGTATGTAGGTCGTACCAAACGCTTATTGAGGATACGGGTAAAAGAACATGTGCAAAATATCATTAAAGGTTTCGACAAGCATAGTGTCTCTAGACACTTTGAGGCAGTCCATAACAAAGACCCGTCCCATCTCAAATTCTGGGGGATAGCACCCTATAATAGACCCTGGCGGGGGGGTCATAAAGTCAGGTCGCTTAGCCAACTAGAATCCAAGTTTATCTTCTCTATGGATACTTTTGCCCCAAGAGGACTCAATATTGATTTCGATCTGAATTGTTTTCTTAATGACTTCTAAGAGCGTTGTCTTGTCTAGGATCAGCCTTCCCCTCCCCCCCCCCCCTTTCCTATACGCTAGATCTAGGTTTGTTCATTTTATTCATTATGTGTGCGCATTATATGTATTTATTTGTATACATTTGGAGTCTCATGCATATATCTATACCAATCAGGTCGATTGTATAGCAAAATCGCCCTATATGTGTCATGTGTGTTGTCTCTGCAGCTCTTGCTAGAGCCTAGCTATCTTCAGAGGATGCTATCAGGGAAACCCTTTAATCCATGTTTTCTCTCTGCCCTATATGCTGGGCAGTGGGTTATATATATGGCCCTCCATCCGTTTATACATCCGTTTATACTTCTATATACCTTTACCCTCAATTTTAGGAATAGGGAATTATTATTATTCATTCTCCCTTTATATTTTACATTTTTAATTCTAACATTTCGCCACATCTCTGTTTGGAAACGGGTTATTGGGCCATGTTACTTTGTTGGTATCAAATGGGAGGTATATTCTATCTGCCCACTCCGCCTCCCATTCCATTACTAGCAGGCCCCGCTCTGTAACCACTCCTACCCACAAATAGGAAGTGTCCCAGGCAAAATGGCCACCACTATAGTATGCTAATCTTACATTCCATTATCAACATAGGCTACGGGAAAATGGCCGCCATGCGTCCAGTACAGCAGACATCCAGATAGTGTATTGGTATACTTTGTTGGTATCAAATGGGAGGTATATTCTATCTGCCCACTCCGCCTCCCATTCCATTACTAGCATGCCCCGCTCTGTAACCACTCCTACCCACAAATAGGAAGTGTCCCAGGCAAAATGGCCACCACTATAGTATGCTAAACTTACATTCCATTATCAACATAGGCTACGGGAAAATGGCCGCCATGTGTCCAGTACAGCAGACATCCAGACAGTGTATTGGTATACTTTGTTGGTAACAAATGGGAGGTATATTCTATCTGCCCACTCCGCCTCCCATTCCATTACCAGCATGCCCCGCTCTGTAACCACTCCTACCCACAAATAGGAAGTGTCCCAGGCAAAATGGCCACCACTATAGGATGCTAATCTTACATTCCATTATCAACATAGGCTACGGGAAAATGGCCGCCATGCGTCCAGTACAGCAGACATCCAGATAGTGTATTGGTATACCATTCGGGTGTCACTACACCAGACACTGATCTGCCCCTTTCATCACCCCATGTCCATCCCTGGAGCCACTCCTACTTGCTAATAGGAAGTGTCACAGGTAAGACGGCGATCATTTTAGCATACTTACCATCCAATCACGAGTGCGGGCTACGGGAAAATGGCCGCTATGCGTCCAGGAAAGCAGACAACTGAGCAGTGTATTTAAGATTAGGAAGTCTCACCAGCATTATCCCCTAAGGAAGTCACGAGGTGTGACGAGACGCGTAGGGATCCTAGGAGCCACAGAGTCCACACGCCTGACGCAGTGTGTTCCTGACGTCTGTTTGTTTTGTGCCTTTTGGATCGTTTTAAATGTGAGTTTTATTTTTTTATTAAATGTGTTTTTTACCTTGCGGGATTGCGCTATGGTCTGTTTCTTTTATCATGTATGCCATCTGAGAGATCCCTTGTTGTGAGTGACCATCTGGCCAGCTTAGAAGAGGATATCTGCCATTAGAAGTACGAACTCGCTGTTCGTGGGAGATAGGCCCATCATCCATCACCCCGGGGTGAGTGGATGTACGAGTGACACTAGTTGCCTACCAGACGTCTTTTATTGTCACTCACTCGCTTTCTTCTTTTTTGCTTTACCTTTACCGCTGAGGAGTGCCTCTGCTGCTTGCCCTGCCGAGGGATCACTGTCCTCCACCGGGAGGTGCTGTTGCAGGCTATCCGAGCTATAGCCTTGAGGTGAGGAGCTGGGGACCACCTGAGGTGCTTTCTGCTGTCACCCTTTCCTGGCACCACCATTTCAATTTGGACTTATCTGGACTCTTGGGTTTTTTCACTAGAGACTTTATTTATTTCATATTTTTTCCATCCAGAGGCATTTCCTCATGGAATTTTCTCTGGTCTTATAGTTTGGATTTAGGATTGTTTTTCACTGGTTTCACATTACACTGGCTAGTGTGTTGGGTTTTTCCTTATTGTAATAATTATTGTAATAATTTTTGTATTTATTGGTTATCACCCTTATGTGTTTATTCATTCACATCATTGTTTCGATTATGTTGGTTATCATGTTGTCCTAAACCCACCTGCATCCACCCATCCAGCCACCCGTCCCATCCATTCACCCCTATCACCCACACCCCCCCCCTCCTCCCCCCCTGTTCACTTTCAGCGCAGACAACACCCCCTTCTTTTACATATAGATAATAAACGTCACTATACCTTTAGATATTCATCCTTGAGTGTCTGGATAAGAGCTTCACAGGTTTCCGGGATGATCTTGCAAAGTGACTGCGGAGATATTCCGGTAGTGAATTTTAGATCCTGCAGACTGCGTCCAGTAGCCAAGTACCGTAAAGTTGCTATTAGCCTTTGATCGGCACTTATCGCTTCTCTCATCACAGTGTCCTTCTTCTGTATATATGGTCTTACACATGTTAGTAATTGCTGAAAACACTCATCGTCCATTCTAAGATAATTTCTGTAATCTTCAGGATTTTTCTCTTGAAGATCCTTGAGCAAGGACATGTGGGAGTATTTGTCACGATTCAGAAGCCACTCTTTTGTCCATGTCCTTCTACTTTTTTTTTTTTATGTTTAAGGACCTTTTGTATGGCCAGGACTCCAATCATTGCAATTGCAATGTTGGTTTTTTGTTGCCCAAGATCCATCTGACCGAACGTGCCAGTCTGAAAGAAATTACGTATTGGCAAGAAAGAATGCAGTGACCCGCACGAACTACCGTAGTTCAAAGGAAAGTACGTAGTGGCCCGAAGGAACGGTGGTTCAGAACCACTATGCTGCGGGCGTGGCTATAGGGGTCAACCGTACATTACATCACTACGCTACGACGTAAGTCCGCAAAGAACGTAGTCAAGTTTCCTCGTACGATTGTAATCGGGAGTATTTTAGTGTATTCTGGTCCCGATTCGACCAGCAAGCGAGGAATATCGTACGATCCGTCGGCCGATATTCGGATCATGTGTATGGGCCATAAGGATAACGGCTGATTGCTGCATCCTGAAGGCTGTGTGAGTGAAGGAGCAGTCACAAGCACTTCTGAAGAGGTGAGGTGCTGATGGATATTTCTGTGTGAGAAATATCCGAGAGACTTTTCCTGTTGTTTTCTGCTGTAGGACCAGCAGTGTCTGCCCAGCAGTAGGCTGTGCCAGACTCCATAGGTAGGTTCTTGTGTTGGGAAGGTAGACGCCCCAAGTGGCAAGGGTTTACTTTATGTTTTGTTTTGTTTATGCTGTTTTTATGCTTGCACGTGTATCCAGCAATATGGAAAAATAAACCATATCATTTGTTTTCTATTCTCCTCAATTGCCTATTTGTACAGTTCAGCGTGTAGTGAACCCATCCAGGGGGTCACACACACCCGCTACCGAGTTAATATATATATATATTTTATATGTATGTATAATATAAAAATATTTTTTTATATATAAAAAAGGGGGGGTTGTCATCTAGGGCCCTGAGGATCTCCGAGACCCTGGGGACCTCCAGACCCCTAAAAAAAATGTCCCTTTAATAAAAAAATTAAATACAAATATATTAAAAAAATATATGTTTTTTTTTATAAAAAATAAATAAAAAAAGGGGGGGGTTGCCTCCATGCCCCTGTGGACCTCCAAAAAAAATAAAAGAAAAACAATTGGCCCCTTAATAAAAAATAAAATACAAATATATTAAAAAAATATATTTTTATAAAAAAAAAAAAAAAAAAAGGGGAGTTGCCATCTGGGGCCCTGGTGGCCTCCGGGCCCCTGGGGACCCCCGGACCCCTAAATTCCTGTACCCCCCTTATGGCGGCCCTGTCCCCAGCAGGGTCACAGAGAGCAAAAAAAATTGAAAGTCATATTTCCTCTTTCCTTATATATCCAAAACACACTTAGGCCGCGTACACACGATCAGACATGTCCGATGAAACATGTCCGATGGACCGTTTTCATCAGACCAGGCTGAAGTGGTCTGTTGGTCTGATGTGCATACACACCATAGGACAAAAATCCCCTCGGACCAGAACGCGGTGACGTAGAACACAACGACGTGATGAAAAAACTAAGTTCAATGCTTCCAAGCATGCGTCGACTTGATTCTGAGCATGCGTGAGATTTTGGTCCGATGACTTTGTGTACTAACCATCGAACATGTCCGACGGACAGGTTTCCAGTGGACAGGTTTATAAGCATGTTTTCTAAGCATGTCCGATAAGCCATACACACGATCGAACATGTCCGCTGAAACTGGTCTGCGGACCAGTTTCAGCGGACATGTTCGAGCGTGTGTACGTGGCCTTACAGTGAAGAGAGAAGAAGAAAAAAGAGAAAGGCAGTAGTTCACATGACCTGGAGCATTTACACTGTAAACCCAATGCAACCAATGTTTAGGCCCAAGCACTATCATATAACAGAGGGAATAACATCATCAAGCTACTTTGTGTTCAACACCACCTGACACTAATGCCCTGTACACACGATCGGTTCGTCTGATGGACCGTTTTCATCGGACGAACCGATTGTGTGTGGGCCCAATCGTTTTTTTTCCCCATCGGTGAAAAAAAAAATAGAACCTGTTTTAAAATTTTCTGATGGTTAAACAAACCAATAGAATAAAAACGATCGTCTGTGGGAAATCCATCCGTCAAAAATCCATGCATGCTCAGAATCAAGTCGACGCATGCTCGGAAGCATTGAACTTAATTTTTCTCTGCACGTCGTTTTTTTTTACGTCACCAAGTTGGACACAATTGGATTTTTAACTGATGGTGTGCAGGCAAGATTGATGAAAGTCAGCTTCATTGGATATCTGATGAAAAAATCCATCGGTCCGTTTCCATCGGATGAACCGATCATGTGTACGTGGCATTAGGATAGTGGTGCAGCTGTGGTGGAGGAGGCAGAGGATTGCTGGCAAAGTTAGGCCCCTTTCCCACTGGGGCGGGATGTGCGGTGGCTGTATAGCGCTGCTATTTTTAGTGGCACTATACCGTCTGAATTGCCATGGAATTGTAGCGGTATTCGGCCGATAGCGGTGCGGTATTAGCCCCCACTAACACCAAAAAAAGGGTTACTACCGCTGGCAACCTCTGCAGAGGAGCATTGCCGGCAGTATTACCTCGGTGCCCATTACTTTTAATGGGAAAGAGTGGTGTAGAGGCAGTAAATACCTTGCTCCGCTCACTGCTCCAAAGATGCTGCTGGCAAGACTTTTGGAGTGGTCCCGCCAGCACATCGCCTCAGTGTGGAAGGAGTTTTTCAGGCGATATTTAGGCACTATTTTTAGCGCTAAACTGCCTGAAAAACTCAGAAATAGGGGAAAAACTTTCATCCAGATTCTGCTACTTTGGCTTAGAAAATGGGTTTCTCTAAGTGATTTATGCAGAAGCATTACTAATTTGAAATCACACATTATAGAAGTTTTTGCTAGCATTTGCAGCTGCCAATAGGTTTTGAAGAGTGCTTCTAAACTTGACCAGTATTCTTAAAGGGGTTGTAAAGGTTCGTCTTTTATTTTCTACATAGGTTGCTTTAACCCCCCTGACGGTATTCCCAAGTCTGACTCGGGGTTAGATTTTCATGCTGCGATCGGTAACCCCGGAGTCAGACTCGGGCTCACCTCGCTGAATCCACAGGCTTGGTTTACTTACCTTGTCCGTGGATCCAGCAATGCATCCGCGCTGTGTGAGCGAGCGGGTGCTCGCTCGATTCACACAGTGCCTCCGTGTGCCGCCGAGCTCCGTTCCCTGCGACGTTACGACGCACAGGGGCGGAGAACGGCGTCATATTCAAAAATGTAAACAAACACATTACATACAGTATACTGTAATCTTATAGATTACAGTACTGTATGTAAGAAATACACACACCCCTTGTCCCTAGTGTTCTGCCCTGTGCCCTGCATGTCCTTTTATATAATAAAAACGGTTCTTTCTCCCTGCAAACTGTAGATTGTCCATAGCAACCAAAAGTGTCCCTTTATGTCAAAAATGGTTTTAGATCAGCTAGAAAACAGCGATAATAAATTATAATCACAGGGAGGTTAAGCTAGTACATTGTTAGTTCACTTACCTTTTCCTTCCATTTCCCTTCTAAATTTTTTTTTCTTTGTTTGAATTTCTCACTTCCTGTTTCTCCTCAGTAAGCTTTCCACCATCATCTGAGCAGTGGAAAGTCATTTAGAACAGCTTACTGAACACCTTACTGAGGAGAAACATGAAGTGAGAAATTAAGACAAATAAAACAAAGAAAAAAAACATTTAGAATGGAAATTGAAAGAAAAGGTAAGTGAACCAACAATGGACTAGCTTAACCACTTCAGCCCCGGACCATATTGCTGGTTAAAGACCAGAGCACTTTTTGTGATTTGGCACTGCGTCGCTTTAACTGACAATTGCGCGGTCGTGCGATGTGGCTCCCAAACAAAATTGGCGTCCTTTTTTTCCCAGAAATAGAGCTTTCTTTTGGTGGTATTTGATCATCTCTGCGGTTTTTATTTTTTGTGCTATAAACAAAAATAGAGCCACTATTTTGAAAAAAATGCAATATTTTTTACATTTTGCTATAATAAATATCCCCCAAAAATATATAAAAAAAAAATGTTTTTCCTCAGTTTAGGCCGATACGTATTCTTCTACATATTTTTCATTAAAAAAAAATCGCAATTAGCGTTTATTGATTGGTTTGCGCAAAATTGATAGCGTTTACAAAAAAGGGGATAGTTTTATGGCATTTTTATTAATATTTTTTTTTTACTAGTAATGGCGGCGATCAGCGTTTTTTTTTCGGTACTGCGATATTATGGCGGACACATCGGACACTTTTGACACATTTTTGGCACCATTGGCATTTTTATAGCGATCAATGCTATAAAAATGCATTGGATTACTATAAAAATGCCATTGGCAGTGAAGGGGTTAACACTAGGGGGCAGGGAAGGGGTTAAGTTTGTTCCTGGTGTGTTCTAACTGTATGGGGGGGGGAGTGGCCTCACTAGGGGAAATCACTGATCTCCTGTTCATACTTTGTATTAACAGGAGATCAGCGTTTCCCCCGCAGACAGGAACGAGAGGTATGTGTTTACACACATACCTCCCGTTCCCCGCTCTGTAACGAACGAGCGCGCGTGCCCGGCGGCGATCTCGTCCGCTGGGCATGCATACGGGACTCGGGGGACGAGCGGGGGTGCGCGCGGGCTGCTGGCGGCGCGCGCGCCCCCTAGCGGCTGCTAAAGGGAGGACGTAGAGCTACGTGCTCTCGCCCGGCAGTGCCGACCTGCTGCCGTAAAATGACGGTGGGCTGGTCGGCAACTGGTTAAAGGAACCTATTTACAAAATAAAAGACAAACCTTTACAACCTCTTTAAGTCCTTCTCCAGCTCTGTTTGCCCAAGTGTATTTAATTTAAATTAGTATCGAAGTGGTTGTAAAAACTTACAGACCACTTTTGACTACAGGTAAGCTTATAATAACGTTTACCTGTAGGTACCGTGGATATCTCCTAAACCTGCATTGTTTAGGAGATATCCACTGTATTGGCACATGCGCACTGGAGAAACGGCTGAGCGTGCCGTTTTATCAGCGAAAGTGCCGCTATCGGTGGCTCCCGCCCGCAAGCAGCACAGGAGTGACATCATTACAGCTCTGGGCAATGACAGCACCGGAGCCTGCGATGCCCGGAAATAACTTCGGGAGACATGTCACCGGTCAAAGCAGTGTGTCGGGACTGCTCTGGGGGCTTCGATCTAAAGTAAGTATTTCATAATGAGCTAGTATGCCATGAATACTAGCTCATTATGCCTTTGTCTTGCAGGTTTTTTTTTCCGTAGGTTTACAACCACTCTAAACCCACTATGCTTTTAACATATTGAACATAGTAAAGTAAACATTCACTAGTAAACTTTTTGTTAAAATTAATTCACTGGTACTTGCAGTTTACTGTACATCTTTTAATGCTGCTGGTTCCTATTCTCAGTGCTGCTTTCCTGAAATTCCTACCTTCATATGAAATAGTTAACAGTGGACAGCACAGTCTGGGACAATGCTTTTAGCTTGTAGGTGGGAGAAGCAAGGGAGTATCTTTCCATTCTAGGCTACAGGGTTGTGTGTTTCTATTAATTCATTCATTGTAGGAAGACACAACTTTAGTTGCTGCAAAGAAGGGTGGCTCCATAGGCTGCTGCAAATGAAAGGATCCTCCCTAAAACAGGAAACCTGAGGCAGTGATTACTTGACTGGGATGGTGGTTTGGCAAGCCCAGATCGCAGGTTCCTGACCCATCATCCCAGGGCATCAGTGTATTGAATGAAGCCGGCGGTAGAGAAAGCAAGCAGCTGCAAAGCAGAGCCACATAAGCTGATGCTTCCTGTATAACTCCAGCTCCTGTCACAATTGACACCAAATGCACTCTGCCTGGGACAGCAACAGCTGGGAAAAACTGAATGGAAGATTTTTTTTAAAAGGTATGTTTTATTACTGAAATCAGTGCAGTTAGCCACAGACTTCTGTTATTACCTGGGGGTTTTCTGCACTTTCAGAAATTGCACCACACCTGCAGGATATAATAGAAGTCTATGACAAAGTGCAGCTAACCTGCAGGAAAGCCATAGGTGCATGTGGTGCATCAGTGTGAAAGCAGCCTTAGGACCCAATCAGACCCTCCATTCACATGTCCATTTAGCCCCACTTATTACCAATCCGCTAAAAAATAAAAAATAAACAGAAGAGGATTTGTCCCCTTCCGTCTGGGCTGATTGAATTGGAGGGTACATAGAGTAGCGTGGGCTGTGTCTGTGTCCGTTCAGCATATGCAGAATGGACACAGACCTGACATCCACCCATTCCACTCGTTTTGGCCCACAACCGGTCACCAAGTTGCTTCAGTGACCCTTGCTCTTTAAAAGATTGGGCACCCCTGATGTAAATGATTCGCTGCTTAAAGTGCCCAAAAAACATAGAGCTAAATATCATGCTACTGTATAAGGTTATTGCTTTTACCATAGCCTTGGTTCACAACTGTACATTAAATTTCATTTGACATTTAACTGCTTAAGCTACCATTATGTCAAGAGTAGGGATGGGGTTCAGGTTTGTAACCATCATGGGCTTGAGGCAAATCATGTTCATCATGTTCAGATTTCAACAAGTTATGTTGAATTTCTCCTGACTAATCTTTTTGTAAATATAATGCTCTGCAAGGCCCTTTGCACTTAGGTCATCTGGCTTAGAAGGAACATTAATAACGACTCTGTTATGTGCCAGCCCCCTCACTATAAAGAAAGGGGGAGGTGTACCGAGAAGCCAAAGTGTCAGTGTAATAGAAGTTTAGGAAAAGATTAGGGTGAGTTTGGAAACCATACTTTAATTCTGAATGTCTCTCTTAAAAAAGTGTGCTTTTGTTTCATGGGGTTTTATCATGGGGTTTTCATTTATGTTGGGTATATAACGGAAAATTGTATCAAATACTTACCCTAATTTTCCTTTCCTGGTGCCAATCCATGGCAGCATATTAGTGATAGAGCTCCGCCCCTCTACTTGACCATACCCTCAGGACTAGTGAATAGCATAAATGAAGGCATGGTTAGCCACCACCCCATTCGTTGTAACAAGCCACAAACCGGAATGCACATGTGTGGGCTCATATGCTGCCATGGTTTGGCAACAGGAAAGGAAAATTACGGTAAGTATTTAATACAATTTTCAGTTTTCCTGACGCTAACATGGCAGCATACTAGTGATAAATAACTTTCTGACAGGGTGAGATCTACTTGTCCAACCAATCTTCTAATTAAGATGAGACAGAAGACTGAATAGTCCTTCCTACAAAGTCCCCGATGACAAGGCCTCCGGGACTATTCCATCAAGTTTGAGTAGGAATGTTGGGACGACCAAGATACCCCTCTACTGATGAAAACCATAGATTCTCTTGAATGTGCTGCCTATGAGGCTTCAACCACTCTGGTAGAGTGCTCCACCGCAACTGACAGAGGCCCAGAGGCAATTCAGTTCGCATGTGCCGCGTTATATACGTTTTTCATTCATTCATTCATTCATTCTCACTACCCCTGGTCCTATATGCACAACCAAGCCTTCTAGGCTCCAGGCAGTAACTTCTTTCCCTTGATGATTCCCAGCTGGAATGACAAAAAGTTTATTTAGATGACCCGAAAGGGACAATTGTGGACAGATACTACTTCAAAGTTCTTAAAACGATCAGTTCTTGTGACTTTCCTGTGTGATGTTCTGGAAAGTAAGGCAATGTCCAGCTGTCTGTTAAATAGCAGGCTGTTGCTACGTTTGATGCAAGATGATCTACAAGACCCAACTCGACTCCTTCTGGAAATAAAATTATATATATATATATATATATATATATATATATATATATTACGCCGCATTTTCGCCGAGATTACCCGAGTCCATATTGGGTATTTTCGGAAGATGTGACGCGCTATACTGGCGCCGTCCACCGCGGGGGAAAAAATGAAATTCCAGGATAATACAGTAAGTGTGGGATTAAAAAAAAAAAAAACAGCATACTGGCGCTGACGCCAGTATGCTGGATCACATGGGAGATCTTATATTTAGGGTGAAACTCCGCTTTAAAGTTCTTGCAATTGATACTGCCTTATAAGTGATGGCCTGAACCAAACACTGCTCTGTTGGAACAAACAGTTGAACTGGTATGAGAACCAGCAACTCCAATAGATCTCTTTTCCTTGGTGACAGACTCCCCACAACTCAAAAGTTGTCCAAATTGAGGGATTCTTGGCCCATTTAAATGTGTTATTGCCAATATAGCCGACACTCGTGAGCAATGTGGGGATAGGCTAAGGCCTGGAGGAAGTATAGAACAGCTCACAGTGGAAGGACAGTAGGATCATAGTACTGCTTACTTTTCACTGGTGCGTTGAGGTATGAGGAAAAAAAGAAGAATGGGGTGGTGGCTAACGATGCCTTAATTTATGCTATTCACTGATCCTGAGGGAGTGGTCAAAAGGCGGAGCTCTATCACTAATATGCTGCCATGTTGGTGTCAGGAAATTCATTTTTAATATATGTTGATAGGGATTTTTTCTTTTTTTACTGCAAGGGTTTCAGGGGTTGTACCTTGGGGGGTTTACTTTGTTTTCAGGGTTTCCTAATTTTTATTGTTTTTTTTAGGGTTGGTAAATTAAAGTGCAGCATTCATTACTAACCATATGTTCCTGGAGCTGCTTTTGCTTACAACATGCACCTGCATCATATGAAAGATATATATAAAACTATGAGTGCAATAACAATGTTCATCACTCAAATTCACTGCACCCCCCTATTCTCATAGTAAAAATACCACTTAGGTATGCACTAATTAGGCCTATTCTCCCTTATTAAAAATGTTTTGTTGCTGGCCAGTTTAACACGGCTGTGTTGTCTACAGTCTCTAAATTATTGTAGAAAAACATAAGCCATCCCTGCATAGTACATTTTGGGCAGTTCTATTGAAGGGGGATAATAAAAGGGACTCATGATTGATAAAGTGAACATAGTAAGTGGGTGATTGATCAAGGTATATCACAGAAACTCAATTCTTTTTTGAAGATATGCAAATTATAATGGAGTGTATGGTGTATACATTCTGAGAGTTTAATCATTTCCATTCTGTATAGAACCTGAGACCAAATACGGTTGGGTGATTTCCATTGAATGGAACTGAACAAAGAGTGTAGCAATCTGGCAAACAGAAGGCATATATGTGGAGTGAGAAATACAACTCCAGTACTACCACTCTACAGTATGTACTTCATCATGAATGTACTCCTTCTGTAACTTACTATATCGTAGTTGTACTGTTACACTTATTCACAAAACTGCTTCTTAATGTAAAAAAATATATATATATTTTCTTTATTGTTTGTTCATGGTCTTCCAAATAAAAACATTTTTATACAAACAAACAAAAAAAACATAGCAACTGAGGGGATTCAAGAAACTCCACCAACAGGGTCAAAATCTAAATTTTAGATTATTATTTGCTGTGGGTATTAGCTCTTCCATCCGCATTATGCGATTCATCTTCACTACCAATTTTTCCAATGTCTTGGAATTAAAGCTCTTCCTTCCATCAACAAAAATCTGAATATTCCTCTTTTGATTGATTTAATTGATCCCAGGATCAAAGAAAGAAGCGCTATCTCCGGAGTCTCCAGCAATTTATTGCCAGTGACCTCTTAAACTTATTTCAAATATAGCCGAATATATAAAAATGATTTTATAATCGGGCAAGACCACCACAGGTGTAATAGTGTGCCTCTCGATTTGCAACATCTCCAAAATAAATCAGACATAGCCAGATTAATTTAGTTTAATAGGACCGGGCATTGATAACATTGTGTCAAAATCAGGTCTGGTATGGATTTTAAGGGGAACCCCGCACCAAAATAAAAAAAATGGCGTGGGGTTCCCCCAAAAATCCATACCAGACCCTTATCCAAGCAGACAACTTGGCAGGCAGCAGGAAAAGAGGGGGGGGCGAGAGAGCGCCCCCCCTCCCGAAACCGTACCAGGCCACATGCCCTCAACATGAGGAAGATGTCCCCATGTTGATGGGGACAAGGGCCTCATCCCCACAACCCTTGCCCGGTGGTTGTGGGGGTCTGCAGGCGGGGGGCTTATCGAAATCTGGAAGTCCCCTTTAACAAAGGGGAACTCCAGATTCCGCCTCCCCCATGTGCATTGGCATTGGGGTACATTGTACCCCTACCATTTCACAAAGAAAGTGTAAAAAAATAATAAAAACACACAGACACAGCTGGACAAGTCCTTTATTTAAAAAAAAAATTATTCCAGCGATGTAATCCCGTCTCTCGATGCCCAACGATAATCCATTCTCCAGCGACGCTGCAGTCTCAGTATTTATTTTAAAAAAATTAAAATTAAAAAAATTACAGCGATGTAATCCCGACTCTCGAAGTCCAGCGATGATCCATTCTCCAGCGATGCTGCAGTCTCCACTAATTATCCAGCGAGGAACTAAACCCCCATGACGCATAAGAGGGGGCAGGGGTCACCCGTCCACGTCCAGCGATGATCCATTCTCCAGCGAAGCTGCAGTCTCCACTAATTATCCAGCGAGGAACTAAACCCCCATGACGCATAAAAGGGGGCAAGGATCACCCGTCCACGTCATTGGGTAACCCCTGGCCATTTCCTTTAGAAATTACATTTTGTGCAGGGACTGTTTTAAGCATGGGAAACATGCGCTACTTTACAAGAATACTATAGACACCCCCCAGGTACAAAATTTCAAGGAATATTTCACTTTCATTGCTTCACATTAAGCATTATTAAAATCACTGCTCCCGAAAAAACGGACGGTTTTAAAACTTTGTTTTGCATTGATACATATCCCCTGGGGCAGGACCCAGGTCCCCAACCATTTTTTCTGACAATAACTTGCATATTAACCTTTAAAATTAACACTTTTGATTTCTCCCATAGACTTTTAAGCGCGTTCCGCGGCTTTTCGAATTTGCCACAAACACCCCAAATGGCAAACGGGCGAACAGCCAATGTTCAAGTCAAACTCATGTTCGACTCAAACATAAAGCTCATCCCTAATGAGCAGATTTTTGCAAGTTTTGCAATGAATTAAACTGGCAAATATTTATATTTATAACTATGATGACACAGCAGCTTCCTGTGAGCAAAGTACATATTAAACTTCACTACTGACAAAAGTTTAATTGTTTAAATTTAAATTTTGAAATGTTCACAATGTATCTGTTTTAAAAATACATACAGTACATACACATACTGTGCTGCTTACATGTAAAGCAGACTATATTTAGTAAAACTGTTACATGCTGCCCTTCTTATTACCATCATAACAGGCCAATGGAATTTTGAGATACCAAATTTTTGCCTTACCGTGTCTATTTCTTAAAATCTTCAGTAATGTCCTCAACCATCTCTGCTGGACACTGCACCTTTATGTAATTATAAATGTCTGTTTTCTATCATTTCAAAGGTTTCTCATCACCAGGAGTCTTTCTTCAAAGACTTTTCAGAGCAGAACAACTTCAGTCATAAAATGGAGACTCAGCTTTGAAGTTTTTGATGCCATTTGCTTTTTTGTACTTTTTAGCAAGTTCCAATTAGAAAATATTTGAGCATTTTGAGATCTTAGTATTTGCATGTAGTAGTCAGGGTAATTCATTTAATAGTGTCTACTGGCCTGTACAGAAACATTTTTTTATTATGACCAGAGAAAGTCTTATGCAAACCATAAACTTTTCATATAACAGCAATATAGATATTGTTGTTTCTATCATTTTTTAATAATAATAAAAACATATTTTTTTTTTAAAATCTGTTGTTCATCAAACATCTTTTTTATTACCTGCAACACACAGGTAGAGAGTTAAGCTTAAAAAGTAGTCAAAAGAAAGTGATGCAAAATGTAGCAATCCTTAGTGACTCATAGAATTTTGACTCTTATCACAACAAAACATTTAAAAACAACATTTTATGACATAAATAAGTGTACTTGATCACATAATAAATGATTAATTAGTTATTAATTTTTTACTTTTATAGGCCATGTCACACTAAAGATCCTGTTCATCCTGCATCAAGATCCCTGAAAAAAATCTGATGATATTGACTAAATATGGGCATGTGTTCTTATAGGGGATTGATGTCACCAGCATCCAGTCCATTTGTTTACATGTGCTGGATGGTGGTCAATGACCCAACCCATGGATGGAGATGAGTTTGGAGGACACCTGAGCTCATCTCTAGCGCACAGTCAATAGGGAACTGAGCATAAAGCTGGAATTTCAAGTATACCTGTACTTTGACCATATTAGGAGATTTGCTTTTTAGGAGACACTGCCTTTGCTCTTCTTCATAGCTTTGCGCCGATGCACCACTAGAATGTCCTGAAATTCTTTTCCGACTTTCAACTGTAAGGCCTCGTACACACGAGGCAATCCATTTGTTCAAATCGGTCGGACAGACCGATTTGAACAAATCTGTCTGCTTGGATTTTGGTTTGCTCGCATGTACACACGAGCAAACCAAAATCCCCGCCAGCAGACAGCGCGCTGACGTGTCGGTGACGTGGCGGTGACGTTGACGCCGCCACGTCACCGCACCAGGAAGTAAAACACTTCCGCGCATGCGTCGAAACCATTCGGCGCGTGTGCGAGAAGACATGTCTGCTGGTTAGCGTACTAACCAGCAGACATGTCGGGCGGACGGGTTCCCAGCTGACAGATTGGTAAGCATGCTTTCCAATCTGTCGGGTGGCCAAATCCGTCGGCTTGCCCGTACACACGATCGAATCTGTCTGCTGAAACGGTCTAGCAGACCGTTTCCAGCAGACAGATTTGATCGTGTGTACGAGGCCTGAGTCATTCAGCACAGAGTTCCTCACTCCCATGTAAGAGCACTTGAGCATGTTAATTGGTAATTCTGGCGCTCAAGACAGCATTATAAGTAGGAGGATTGTCACATTGTCTCCCATATGTTATAGTACAGGGTATTTTGGATGCTTAAGTAGTCTATTAGGGTGGTGGGGAAGCATTTGGATGTCAAAAAGAGACAGTTTATGGTGATTTCTATAAAGTGAATTAGTTACTTTCCCAGGTACTACAAAGTATATAAGCATACTTAGTGGATACTTGGCTTTTATATGCCACTGGAGCTTTCACATTATCAAATTATATATCCATGGTATCTGATTAACCACGTCAGCCCCAGAAGATTTTACCCCCTTCCTGACCAGAGCACTTTCTACAATTTGGCACTGCCCCATTTTAACTGACAATTGTATGGTCACGCAATGCTGTACCCAAACAAAATTAGCCCATAAATAGAGCTTTCTGTTGGCGGTATTTTGATTAATAAGAGCAACAATTTTGAAAAAAAAAATGCTTTGTTAAATATCCCCAAAAAGCAAATTTCTTCATCGGTTTAGACCAATATATATTCTTATTACATATTTTTGATAATTTTTCTTTTTTGCAATAAGCTTATATTGATTTGTTTTTCGCAAAAGTTATAGGGTCTACAATCTATAGGAAAGATTTATGGCATTTTTATTTTTATTATTTTTGTTACTAGTAATGGCAGTGATCTGCATTTTTTAATTTAATTAGTTTCCTAATTGGTGTTTCTAACTGTATGGGAATAGGACTGACTAGGGGATGAGACATGTCGCTGTTCCTACTTAGTAGGAATAAATCACATGTCTCCTCTCCTCTGACAGAATAGGGATTTAAGTGTTTACACACACAAATCTCTGTTCTGGCTCTCGTGCCTGCAATCGCGGATGGCGGGCGATGCATCGGGTCACCTCGCTGTGTAGCTAGCGTGCGCGCGCCTCCAGCGGTGTACTCTCCAGCGGTGTACTCACGCCCCCCCCTGGTGGCTCTTAAAGGGAACAATGTACTTATACAGGGTTTCACCCAGCTGTGCCATTCTGCTGACATATATCGGCATGAGTCGGTCGGCAGGTGGCAAAATGTATGTATTTACCATGTTTTTTCCTCCTGTGCAATATCTGGTAATGCTGTGACTCTATGTGCCTTGGAACCCCTGACATTCTCTCCTGGGGATAGTGTCTTTTATAGATCATCTGTGGTTATGGCTGTCTTTGTTTTGCAAATAGGAATCACTAATGGTATGAGTACTGGCTGCTTTGCTAATGCATTGTAGTGTTTTTTTATCTATTTGTTATGGTCGTAACAGTTTTGTATACCTTTGTATACTTTTGTTAAAAGCAATAAACAGAATTAGAAAAAAAAATATAAGCCAAGTAATGCACTATTTCATTGTGTAGGCCATCCCTTGTAACAATACTCTAAAATACTTTTATTTTTAAACAAATCAAATATTATAATGATTATAAAGTTTTTTTTGGTGATATAAATGTATATCTATTTACAAAGATATGTGTGCAAGCACAATATGTACAGTAGTTGGCACTAACAGATACCATCTTGTTTAGGTACCAGGGGCACTTTAGCACAACTCCATCCGATCATTTATTTTATTTTCCCCTCACAGGTAATCATTGCTTCTCTCAGCCTCTATCTTTCAATTAAACTGACTTTCTGATATTGCTGCTCTCAACAGCCATCGTTATCACTATTTTTTTATCAGATTTTTTTTATTGAAATTTCTAGAGCAGCAGTGCATTAATATAAAGTAGTAGATACATAAGAATTTAGTGCCAGCATAGAACATTATTGCTACAGGTGTGGTATTAGCGCTATACATTCTGATGAGCTTTCACAAGGTGAGATATACAGTATATATAACCCAGGAGCGGACTGACCATTCGGTCCGTCGGGCACGTACCGAGGGCCCCATGGCCACTAGGGGGCCCCATCAGGGTTGCCAGCCTTGGTAAAAGCAGGGAAAGTTTGTTGGAATCAGTGTTTTTTTTACATCTATCACTAAAATGGCCACTACCGACATAATTTTGATGTACAAATCTCAAGATTGTAGCTGCCCCGCCTCTCCACTGACTTCTCAGCCAATGGGAGCACACTGTACACGCCCCCTTCTCCAGCGCGGCTTTTTTGACATATGAGCAGGAGATGCCGACTGCAGGAGAGGAGAGGGAGGAGGGGACAGCCTGCAGTGTGGGGTGGATTGCTGCCTGATAAAAGGTAAGCTGGCTGAGCTGGAAGAATTGTATTATCAGTGCTTACCTATCCTGGTGAGGAGGGGGAGGGGGAGGCTGTGTAGCAGCCAGGCTCCTCTTGCTGTTAGATCGTTTTTCTGTGTGAGACAAGTGCCATGCTTTTGGGAGAAGTATGTGCTGAACTTCTCCAATCTCTGCTACATGTCCCTACTCATCACCTGCCCACCAGTACACAGGCACAGCCTCCTCCTCCTGTATTACCACATGCTATGTCTGTGAGCTGCTGGGGCACTACAAGTACCAGCATGGCAGAAGGAGCAGGAGCAGTGTGTTCTATCAGGATGATTTTTGGGGAAAAAAAAGGGCTGATGTGTGTGTGTATATATAAGAAGGCCAGTATGGTGGCCTGAGTTTATGGGAGGAGCCTGGAGGGTATTTAAGCAGCCCACTCACACATGCTCTTTGTCGGTTCAGTGTGCAGTACTACACGTCACTAGGCCGACTCTTCCCAGCTCCCACCTCATGTCCGTGAGTCTGAGCATTCAATCGCATTCGACATCGCAATCGCTTTGTGGCTTCTCCCTTCATGGTCTTCGCCGGCGGTTCCCGCTTACTGTCGCAGGTAGGATTCAAACCTTTTCGTATCTTGTGCAATCTTGCAATTCGTTATGCTTTCTATCCTGCACCCCTTTTGGAAAAAAAATCTGCCTCTGAGTTATTGTTGGTCATGTTCCAACACCATTTGGCTCAGGCGTAGTACATTTGTAACTTCCTTCTGCCAAACATACGATTCATTTGTAAATCCATTTGGAGATTAGCATGTGTTTGTATGGGTTCTTTGGCAGATTGAGGTGGTAATTGGACTCACATGGTGCCTTGTCTGCACTTGATTAGCCTGGGGGGATGGGTGGTTGGTAGGTGTTCGGTTTCAAAGCAAGGGGTAGCATACACTCTACAACCAAATCGTATCAGATTAGTTCAATACTCCTTACTACCGATTCGTATCGAATTTGTTTCATGCATTTTTACAACCGTTTTGTATCAGATACATTGCATGCTTTCTACCGTTGTCATTCATTGTTCCCCCATGCCGTGTGTTTTTAGTTCCCGCAGCGGAACTTACGAATTGTTTGTTCACGGTTCTTCTCTCTCATTTATTTACCAAAGTTATTGCCTGTGCGTCATGCATGGTGCCACACCACACTCTTCGGTTGTGTTGCACATCCACTCCAGTCCAAAGCAAACCCAGTCGCACGTTCACTGTCCCAGGTAGGATTCGTTAGCTTGTTTGTCATGTCAAATTCGTGGCCACTCATGGTGTCACCCGTACCATATGTTTGGTTCCCGCAGTGGAGCTTACAAAGCATTGATACGCACTTCTCGTGTTCTATTTTCTACACCAAACCTCATTGTTTTGCCCCATGCACGGCATCACGCTACACCTTCCCGACATGTTTCACTCCAGCCACAGTCCGCCGCAAACTCACTTGCATGGCCCACTGTCGCAAGTAAGATTTGTTATTACATTCTTTATGTCCTATCAATTTGCTACCATTCGTTGTCTCCCATATCGTTCATTAGTGGCCCCTATGGAACCACGAGTCAAACAGGCGTTGTCCTTCTACCTTATACTGCTTTCTTAAGGTACAAACAAACCAGGTGTTTCTATCCTTTCTCAGTAACCCAATTCTTATTGATTGAGACCTTGCAACCATGCAAATCATCTCAGCAGCCTGACACCCTTGTTAAGACCCTTGCAACACATGACCTTTACAAAACGCAAAAAAATAAAAAATAAATATAAAAACGCAAAAAAAAACGCAAAAAATAAAATAAAAACCTTTGCCACCACGCAATCTCAGCCCCTTGGCAACCTGACACCTGTTGAGACCGTTGCAACCACGCAAAATCGTCTCAGCAGCCTGACACCCTTGTTGAGACCCTTGCAAATGCAATATCGTCCCAGCAGCCCTCACACTCATTGAGATCCTTGCAACCACGCAAAATCATCTCAGCAGCCTGACACCCTTGTTAAGACCCTTGCAACACATGACCTTTACAAAACGCAAAAAAAAAATAAAATAAATATAAAAACGCAAAAAAAAAAAATAAAAAAAAAAAACCTTTGCCACCACGCAATCTCAGACCCTTGGCAACCTGACACCTGTTGAGACCGTTGCAACCATGCAAAATCGTCTCAGCAGCCTGACACCCTTGTTGAGACCCTTGCAAACGCAATATCGTCTCAGCAGCCCTCACACTCATTGACATCCTTGCAACCACTCGTATATTGCCTCAGCAGCCTGACACCCTTAAGACCCTTGTAACACATGACCCTTTCAAAAGGCAAAAAAAAAAGATATATAAAAAAGCAAAAAAAAAAAAAAAAGGAAAATTAAACATTAAAGTGCAAAAAAAAAAAAAAAAAAAACGTTGCCACCACACAATCTCGACCCAGCAACCTGACGCCTGTTTAGACCATTGCAACCACGCAAAATCGTCTCAGCAGCCTGACACACTTGTTGAGACCCTGGCAAACGCAATACCGTCTCAGCAGACCCACACTCATCGAGACCCTTGAAACCACACAAAATCATCTCAGCAGCCTGACACCCAACACAAGGCCCTTACAAAAACGCAAAGAAAAAATATATATATGTAAAAAAAAAAAACGCAAAAAATAAATAAAAAAAGAAACGTTGCCAACACGCAATCTCGGCCCAGCAACCTGACACCTGTTGAGACCATTGCAACCACGCAAAATCGTCTCAGCAGCCCTACATTCATCAAGGCCCTTGCAACCACGCAAAACCGTCTCAGCAGCTTGACACCCTTGTTGAGATCCTTGCAAACGCAATACCATCTCAGCAGCCCCACATTCATCAATGCCCTTGCAACCATGCAATACCGTCTCGGCAGCCTCACACCATTGATGAGACCCTTGCAAACGCAATACTGTCTCAGCAGCCCCACATTCATCAAGGCCCTTGCAACCACGCAATACCGTCTCAGCAGCCTCACACCATTGTTGAGACCCTTGCAAACGCAATACCGTCTCAGCAGCCCCACACTCATTGAGAGCCTTGAAACCACGCAATACCGTCTCGAGCAACCTCCCACTCATCAAAGACCTTTGTGACCACGCAGTCTCGCCCCAGCAAGATGGCATTCATTGAGACCCTTGCAGCCAGAAAAATGGGTGTTTTTCAGCCGCCCCTGATCTCTCCTCTATGTTATCTTACCAGTACGTCTACACAGGATCCCCAATCACTCCTCTATGTTATATTATCAGTACATGTACACAGGATCATTTATAGTAATTTCTAGGCAGTTGAGTTCAGAAACCTTCTAAAAAAAAAAATGGGTTCAGACGGATGTTCAAAGGCATGCGAAACGCCGATGCCTGTAACAGCTTGTAAACACAGCCACATGTGGTAACTCATGTTTACCAGCGTTTCATTTACAGTCGTTTTTATAAAAAAAAAAAAAAAAAAAAAAAAGGGGGGGAATATTGTCTCAGCAACTTGACACTCATTTGAGACCCTTGCAAAATGTAATATCATCTCAGCTACCTCACACTCGTCTAGACCTTTGCAACCACACAATCTCATCTCAGCAACCTAACGCCCGTTCAGACCTTTGCAGCCATACAAAGTCGTCTTAGCAAACTGACACTCATTTGACACCATTGCAAACGCAATATCATCTCAGCAACCTGACACCCGTTCAGACCTTTGCAGCCATACATAGTCATCTCAGCAGCCCGACACTCACTTGAGACCATTGCAAACGCAACATCGTCTCAGCAACCCCTTACTTGTTGAGACCCGTGCAACCACACAAGGCCATCTCAAAACAAACCTCATAATCATCGAGACCTTTGCAACCACGCAATATCGTCTCAGCAAACCAGACTGAGACCCTTGCAACCACACAATATTGTCTGCAGCAGTATAAAACACTTTGCAGCACGCACCTACGTGCAAACCCGAATACAAACTAAACTTGCAAACACACCTCAGTGACAGTCAGCCAAACACACAGTGGCACCCAGTTGGCCATTCATCTTTAGTGGCACGCGGGCCACTCATCTTTTCCCTGTCTTTTTCCCTACAGTTAGTTCAGGTTTCCATCCAGCACCAGCGAGTGCACGTTGGTCTGCAAGTGCACGTTGGTCTGCGAGTGCACGTTGGTCAGCGGGTGCACGTTGGTCAGCGGGTGCACGTTGGTCAGCGGGTGCACGTTGGTCAGCGAGTACACGTTGGTCAGCGAGTGCACGTTGGTCAGCGGGTGCACGTTGGTCGGCGAGTGCACGTTGGTCGGCGAGTGCACGTTGGTCGGCGAGTGCACGTTGGTCGGCGAGGACACGTTGGTCAGTGAGTGCACGTATATCGTCTTGTTGAGCACCTGTGTATTGTCTTGATTTTCTCACACCAATGCAAGATCCAGTCCAAGTTCTCAAACTAGACCAAGCATCAGTAGCAGACTTAGCTATGTGGGACAACTTCCCCACCTGATAAAACAGCATTTCAATCTTCATCCCGGCAGTGTCAGCCGAGCCACCACAGGCTTTTGCGTGCATTTTTCGTCTGCCACTGGTTCTCCAAACCTTGGCCCCCAGAAATTCTCTTAAATTTCTGCTTCACCCAGTCTTCATCACGTCTCGTGCTGTACCCCATTGTGGCAGCTGCCCAGGTTTGGGGCCACACTTGAACTGGACAGACAGTGTTCTTCACCACAGACAATCAAGCCACAGCCGACTTCATCAATTAAGGTAGATCAAGCCTCTCCCCATCACGTCCTTCCTGCGCAGGCTCGCGCAGCTGTCACTCCATCACCAGGTTAATATTGTCAGGGAAATGTCCGTAGAAGTACTGGCAATCTTGCCAGTAGAAGAAATGGCCATAGAAGAAGTACTGGCAATCTTGCCAGTAGAAGAAATGGCCATAGAAGAAGTACTGGCAATCTTGCCAGTAGAAGAAATGGAAGCCGTAGGCTCATCATGTGACAGGAAGATCCTCCTGCTGGTCTATAAATGGCTGCCACTGTCTGATCCAAATTGCTGGATTCTCGTCAGCCTTCCTGAGTTCCTGAGTCTCTGTATTATTACTGTTTGGATTTCCTGTTGTGACCCGGCTTGTTCCTGACCTGTCTGATCCGCTCTCCTGGTTTGACCCCCTGGCTTGCTTTACTGACTTGTTACCTTCTCCAGCACCTGATCCCGGCTTGTTTCACGGACTTTGCTTCAGTTATCTGTTCCTGCCTGTTTTCCAACACCAGACCTTGGCTTGTCTCCATTCCTGCAAACCTGCATCTCCTGCCTGGATCCACAGTGTTTGATCCCCAGCCGGCTTCCACTGTTGCTCTTTGTGCACACCTTGCCAAGTCTTACCGAGGACTCCTAGAGACTGCAGCCCAGCGGTGTTTACTGTATTCTCCAGTATTCTTCAGACACTCACCAGCTCGTCTCTCCTGGATCCATCTGGCAACCTGTGCTTCTCTGGGCACTACACCCTCTGTACCCAACCTCAGGGGTGTACTGCACTTAGCCGCAAGGGGAGCCCTCTCGGCATTTCGGCCTCCAACCAGGTACGTGACAAATATCTTCTGTAGTCATATTCCAGGCAAATGCAAAATCGCAGCTGATGCTCTGTCCCATTCTAACCTTATTTGTTTTTTCCAGCAAGAGCCTGGAGCTGATCCAATAACCATCCCTGTCCCACCCTGGTCATTGCTGACGATGGACTGAAATAGCATCTCACCAACTTAACCCAGCTTATTAACCACTCCTTGGCACGCAACACACTGAAGGCCTATCACACTGCTTGGAACACTAACTGATAATTTTTGGCCACTTGCCTCGGAGCAGCAATAGGCAACGTTAGACACGTCCTAGCCTTCATATCGTATTGCCACAAGCAGTTGACCCTTTCTCACAATACTATCACGCCATATCTAGATGACGTCCAGAATTTCCTGTCCCTGCAGGACCCCAGTAAACTGTCAGTATTCTCGAGCCCATGCAGTCAAGTCCCTCCTACAGAGCATACAGAAGCACCAACCTGTAGTCAGTGGCAAGCGCCTACCTTTCAAGAGTGCCCTCTTTAGGCACATGTCTGAAATCCTTACTCGTTCCCCATTGAGGGCCTTGCCCAGCATAGTCATCCTAGCAGCCATCTACCAGGCCTTCTACGGTTCCCTACGACCTAGTGAATTTACAGTCAGTGGCTCCGGCAGTCAGTCACTGCTCTGACGCCACCCGACTCGCTTTCGAACCCCTACACTCTCAGTCTGCAAAAGCAACAAACCACCCCCAGGGGTTGACATCAACCTGTTTCAGACTAACAATGCCTGACGCCCAGTGACGGTGTTTGACCGACTACTGCTCCATCTACCCAGCCAATCTGATTGTAGCTCGTTGCTACCCTTTCTAAACCAGCTCCCTGAGTGGCAGCCAGTTTGTCAAGCATGTTAGAATCCTAAGCAACTTGGGCTTCAATGCCAGTCTGTTCTCAGGACATTCTTTCCGAATTAGAGCAGCCTCAACTGCCTCACAACAGGGAGTACCAGACCACGTAATCAAGATACCAGGCTGATGGGAAGTCTCCTTGTTTTGCCACATACATCCCAGATCCTCAGGAAGAAATGGCACAAGCCTTTACCAAGCTGGCTCAATAAATACAAGAAATCAATATAAGCTATTTCCCTACCTGAGTCTTTTGCCCCCTTTTCTTGGCATACTGACCAGACCACCAAGGCACACTTCAGGTCTATTTATGTTGTAAGTCTTGTCGCGTGTTTATGTGATCCACATCACTCTCGGTCAGAGGGCCACGACCATAAATAAGAAGGCCAGTATGGTGGCCTGAGTTTATGGGAGGAGCCCGGAGGGTATTTAAGCAGCCCACTCACACATGCTCTTTGTCGGTTCAGTGTGCAGTACTACACGTCACTGGGCCGACTCTTCCCAGCTCACCTCATGTCCGTGAGTCTGCGCATTCAATCGCATTCGACACCCTCCCGCCCTTACCTTTTTCAGGGCACTTCTCAGCATATCCTTCTTCAATTAACTACCTATTACTTACTTTGGGTATGCCCCCTTTTCTTGGCATACTGACCAGACCACCAAGGCACACTTCAGGTCTATTTATGTTGTAAGTCTTGTCACGTGTTTATGTGATCCACATCACTCTCGGTCAGAGGGCCACGACCATAAATAGATATTTCCAAAAATCATCCTGATTGAAACACACTGCTTCTGCCATGCTGGTTCTTGTAGTGCCCCAGCAGCTCACAGACATAGCATGTGGTAATACAGGAGAGGAGGCTGTGCCTGTGTACTGGTGGTCAATCAGTCAGTCAGTCAGTCAGTAAGGACATGCAGCAGAGATTGGAGAAGTTCAGCACATCCTTCTTCCAGAAGCATGGCACTTCTCACTATATATATATATATATATATATATATATATACACATACACACTGTATGTATGTATACACACTGTATGTATACTGTGCATGTGTGTGGTGTGTATACCAGGGGGCGGTCCATCCATTAAGGGCACCATCCCCTCTATGTTGAATGTATAGATTCATGCATTGCATGAATCTATCCATGGCCACCCCCAATTCAGGTGTCCATCCCCTTTTAAGACGCTGGGTGCCTAAATTGCAGGGGGGGGGTGAAGCACCTGATTAGAGCCATAGGCTCTAATAGGCTTCACATTAGGGTGGGCTTGGAGCGCAGAGCACTCAGAGCCCATCCAGGTCAGTTTAGAAAAGCAAATTAATGTTTGCTTTTCTAACAATGAACCGTCTCTCCGCCAATCAGGAAGTGCCATCAGCCATCATGTGATTGGCTGAAAGGACAGGCGCTCCTATTGGATGCCTAGCAGGAGAAAAGAAGAGATGCAGGGAGTAAGCAGCTCGCCACTGCCCGTCCCACATCTCACCGGCGTCACCCACTGCCTCACCTGCCACCAAGATGGGGCAAGTGTCGGTCAGACAACAGGGGGGGGTGCTGAGGGTCACAGTGGCTGCATTTGATGGCACAGTGGCTGCATCTGTGCCCCATCAAATGCAGCCAACTGTGCCCCATGTGGGGGGGGGGTGCTGAGGGTCACAGTGGCTGCATTTGATGGGACACAGTTGGCTGCATTTTAATGGCATAGTTCCATAGTTGGCTGCATTTGATGGCACAGTTAGCTGCATTTGATGGGGCATAGTTGGCTGCATTTGATGGGTCACATTTGGCTGCATTTGATGGGGCACAGTGGCTGCATTTAATGGGGCACAGTGAGGCTGCAATTGTTTGCCCATGAAAGGCTTCTGGTGAATTTAGTGGGTCACTAACTCTAAGCCACTCAGCATGTCACGGAGCTTGGTGCCTCTCCGCATGGGTTTGCCCACATTCATGTTAAATCAAAAAAATATGAGGACCGTCTCTAAACCTGGGGGCCCCATAATCTCCTATTGCCCGGGGGCCCCATGAGTTGTCAGTCCGCCCCTGATATAACCTAATAAGAGTCTGTTAATAACAGCAATACTCAAACTCCAACTCTTTCTCCAAAAAAGACAATCAGTTTGAAAAAACTTCTAAGACAAGCCAGTTCAATGGGGTCTTTCTCTCCTGCTCTACTTATAGGGACTCAAGAGGAATATTGCCTCTGTCGCAGCTGGTGTGATACTGGTCAGGCTCTTATCTAACCACTTCCTTTCTTAGCAACCTGGGCCTTAGCTCCTGACATGACAGTGTACCACAGGGGCTTAATGAATACAAGAAAAAAGCTTTTACATGATGGGATTTCCACAATGCATGTACCTTTGAGGTTGAAATAACCTTATGACATGTTAGTGACTATAATTTGCCTTGGCAGCGGCCAATACAGCATAGCTCTTTTTTTCCAGCCTTGGACATGTGAACATGTGGGAATATGTATTGACAGTTTCCATTCATTCTGCTGTGGGAGGAGCCCTTAGAAACACTTATAGCTATATAGCCTTTCTTTTCTATATAATTAGTGCCAGAGGCGTAACTTAAAGCTTGTGGGCCCTGATCCAAAAGTTGACCTGGGGCCCCCTGACTACCACCTGCCACCTTCACCTTGCACCAATATATTGAGAGAGCCTAAAGAGTTATTTTGGATCTTTATTTACGTATTGAGAAGGTAATTCAAAAGATTTTGGAGAAATTGTCTGAGTTTTGACATACCTCTCCAATTCTTTACAATACCCTCTTTAAAAAAAAATTGGAAAGGAAAATATAGAAAAATATAATAAAACAAATGTCACTGTAAAAATATAAACTTAGCCTACCTTAAGCCCAGGTTCACACTGGGTCTGATTTAGTTCAATTTGAGATGCGATTTCACATACGTTTTTTTTTTTTTAATTGGGCTATTTATTATAGTAACAAGTAAAAAATATTGTTTTTTTTTTCAAATTCTTTGCTCTATTTTTGTTTATAGCGCAAAAAATAAAAACCGCAGAGGTGATCAGATACCACCAAAAGAAAGCTTTATTTGTGGGGGAAAAGGACGTCAATTTTGTTTGGGAGCCATGTCGCACAACCGCGCAATTGTCAGTTAAAGCGACGCAGTGCCAGAAGCTGAAATTTCACCTGGTCAGGAAGGGGGTATACGTGCCCAGTAAGGAAGTGGTTAAATCATGTTAGGTGTCAGGCTCAGAGACCAGTAGCTATAGAAGTAGGGAGGCTCCCACTGACCAGCAGGATATGTGCACAAGCAGGTCACCCTAGGAGGATTATACAGGCTTGCCCGAGCTGTGGGGTCAAAGTACTAACCGGTATTCACCAGAGCTCCTAATGGCAGAGATGGCTTTTGCTGCTTGTTAGAACCACGTCGCAGTTCTCAGGATTGACCCACCAGGAGGTGAGTAAGCCAGGGTCCAGTAGCGGATATAGCAAATGGGGATCAAGCAGAAGCATAGTCAGACTCCGTAAACAAGCTAAAGGTTGGTAACAAGTGCTTTCAGGTTTGGATAAAGCAGAAACATGGCTGAGGAACAAGTCACGTGTTGATACTGATTGGTAGTGGAATTAAGGACAGTTCCAGATAGAGAAAGTCACAAATATTGGCTAGAGAGAGCACAATATTCTGAAAGTGCATAGACAGGGCTTAAATCAGGAAGTTCATGGGAGGAGCAATGAGTTCAAGGTTCATTGGAAACATTGGACAAAGCAAAATTTTCAGCACGTTGTTGTGTTTTATGTCACAGCGTTCTGACACGATCGTTTAACCGATGGTGTGTAGGCATGACGGACCATCATTCAGCTTCATCGGATATCTGATGAAAATGGTCCATCAGACCATTCTCATCGGATGGACTGATCGTGTGTACGCGGCATAAGATTTTTCCAGCATCTCAAGTGGCACAGCGAGAAGAGCCACAGTCAGGCACTACAAAGTTTGCATGTTCAGATCCAGACCGTGATAAATTGATTATGTTTTTGTAGAATGCGTTGAAGTTTGAGAGTCAAAATCATGTTTTTATTTTTGTAGTTTTGTTTAATGGATTTCGGCCAGAGACTCCTTCAATCTAATTCAAATATACAGTGATTAAAAACAGTTAACTTTTTCTCTTTGTGTTAAGGGTCATTTTAAGGGTAACCTTGAAGATTTTGGTGAAGGGTTAAGGATTACGCATATATTCCCATCTTATACATCTTTAAAGGGGTATAATATGCCTGTATTATTATTCAGAGTTTTGAGAGCCTCTGAGGCACATTTAGTACACATTAGGCCTACATCCTTTTCCAGGGCCGGACTGGCCCACCAGAAAAACTCCCGATGGGCCGGCTGCCTGGCTGCTCCTGGAGGCCGCTGAATATGGCTGCGGCCGGGCCGACCGACATGCAACTGCGCATGCGCCAGTGCAGTTCTGAAGCTAGCCGAGCTTGGAAAAGCCCATACTTCAATTTTCGGAAAGACGGGCGCATGCGCATTGACACAATGGTGCCGAGCAATGCCATTTTAAAAAAAATTGAGCAGTAGCGCGCTGCTCAGTGAGGTAAGGTCTCGTCTGGTGCGTGCCTCTTCCTATGCCCCCCCAGCCTCTGACCTGTCCCCTCCACGCAGCCTCTGACCTCCTGCCCCCCCCTCCCCAGCCTCTAATCTGTCCCCTCCCCGCAGCCTCTGACCTCCTGCCTCCCCTCTGCAGCCTCTGACCTGTCCCATCCGCAGCCTCTGACCTCCCCTGTACCATTCACAGCCTCTGACCTCCCATGTACCATACCACAGCCTCTGACCTCCCCTGTACCATCCGCAGCCTTTGACCTCTCCTGTACCATCCGCAGCCTATGACATCCCCTGTACCATCCACAGCCTCTGACCTCCCTTGTACCATCCACAGCCCCTGACCTCCCCTGTACCATCTGAATCCCCTGCCTCCCCTGTACCATCCGCAGCCTCTGACCTCTCATGTACCATCCGCAGCCTCTGACCTCCCCTGTACTATCCGCAGCCTCTGACCTCCCCGGTACTATCCGCAGCCTCTGACCTCCCCAGTACTATCCGCAGCCTCTGACCTCCCCGGTACTATCCGCAGCCTCTGACCTCCCCGGTACCATCTGCAGCCTCTGACCTCCCCTGTACCTTCTGCAGCCTCTGACCATCTCTTGTCTTATATCAGGTCTGAAGAGAGTGGGAGTGCTTCCAGGATGGGGGTCATGGGAGAAGTCAGACATGTATGGACTGTGGAGAGGAAACTATGTGATAAAACCAGAGCCACCAAGCTAGAGACGACTGATTGACTGATGACTGAGCCCCGCACGGTGCACCTGAGAGGAGGTCAGTGACAGCACCGCCAGGCCAGTCTGAGGGGGGGGGTCAATAAAATATTGTAAGAGGGCACTGATCTAAGGGTTTCCCCCTTATATCAGTAAACCCTCTTACCTTAGTGATGAGTAAAAAAGTGCGCTTAGGAAAAAAAGTATTAGTAGGACTGCAGCCCCCCAAAAAAGGATACCCGACTGGAGGGGTACCTAATGATGAAAAATGTGCAGCAATCCTAGATACGTAATTTCATCAGATTGCAAAAGTGCAGATAATAATAAAGTCCATAAGTTCAAAACATAACGTGGTATCGCTAATTTCATCAGTGGTGGGTGGTATCCGGTGCTCCCCCACCAGGTTCCCCACTCACCAGAGCCAATAACCCCTACAGGGGTACCGAGTGTGTAATCACAGAGGGATCCAGATGTCCTCCAATGGTGCTGTCAGCCCAAGATGGATGTATCCACTGGATAGTAATTATACGGTCCTCACTGATGAAATTACGTATCTAGGATTGCTGCACATTTTTCATTGTTATGTTTTGAACTTATGGACTTTATTATTATTCACATGTTTATGCACTTTTGCACTTTATCACTATATGTTTAGTATATATTTGATGTATATGTTGTCACTGTATTTTTATTACACTTGTACCTAGGAAACCCCCAAGTACTGGTTTCAGAAGTTGACACACTGACACATTCATCCTTGATAAATCAGGGTTTGGGACAGTGCCACTACCCCTTTTGCATATACCATTCCCCTTACCTTAAAGTTCACTTTCTGCGGAAGGTGATCTCTGGTCACCAGATGCCTCCCCACATTCCCAGAGTTCCCCTTTGCATCATAGTATTCAGTGCAAAGGGGCACTCTGATGTAAAGGGGAATGCAGTGGACTCTGATATAAGTGGGGTCTCTGGTCACCAGTGCCCCTCTTCACACTGAGACGCTTTGCAGGTGCTATAACGCTAAAGATAGCGCCTGCAAAGCGCCCTGAAAGAGCAGCCCCTCACACTCCTCCACCGCTCCCGCACATTGAAATGAATGGGCACCGCAGCTATACCGCTGGCAAAGCGCATTACGTTATAATGTTAGGCTGGTATAATAATGCTATGAGGCTTGTATGAAATTATTTCCAGGGCTGGTTTTCATTCCCAGCCCGGCCCTGTCCTTTTCCAATCTTTCTGCTGACTTACAAGCTTGTTCTCATAGAAAAGCTACAAGGAGCATGTTATAGCAGTGTAATATAGAGCTCTTAGTTGAGGTGGTATTTTGCATGAGGTTAAAAATAGGGCTATGGGATGATTTCCAGTCTACGGCTTCACTTTGAGCAATCACTGGATGTTTAAGTTTAATATAGTAAAACTGCATATGCTGTGGTTGTTTGAACTGTGACTGCAGAGTCAAAAAAGGCAACTAAGTACCATTCTGAAATATTTGTGGCATATACAGTATGCTCTCCACTTATCAACATATTGCAATATAGTTAGCTTAGGCTATGTACTGTACACATGGGATGTAGCAAGTAAAGTCAGTGACATGCTATAGTTGTTTTGCTTTTTTCAATAAGTGTATAGGTGGGATAAATTCTACTGGGGTTATGGAAACTTGATGATTCCAGTCCAGTAGGCAGATCACATGACTTTTCAAAACAGAGAATAACCGTAAATGTTGAAATAATCTTGGTATCATCCCTATCTCCTTCCAAAAATAGTAAGTGTGCTTCAAGGTAATCCAGCCAAGGGTTCAGCAAGGCTACCTCTCAAACATATTGTGGGTGTTGCAATTGTTCAAGTTTAATCCTGGGCATCTAGTGTTTCCATAATGGCTTATGGAATGTAGAGTTTATGAAACAAAATATATTTTTGTGGGATTCCTATGTGGATATTTTGTACTAGATAAAATAATTGGGGCAAAAGGATTTTTATAAGATTCTTTTCTAATAGTGATAGTTATCCTTTGTTCCATATGTTTAATTTATCCATAAACATGGTTAGTAAGGGCAGGATATTAAGCCAACAAAGGGTAGTAAGGTGCCGGGAACATTTATGTCAAGATATATTGTATGAAAGAGGCAATAATTGGTGTAGGACAGTGGTCTCCAAACTTCTGCCCTGGGGCTGGATCTGGCCCTTTACTTGCCTTTATCCAGCCCATAAGGCATTACTCCTGTCACTCACACCAACAATGGGGCATAATTCATTTTTTCTGATACTGGAACATTGTTTCACCCTCTTACACCAACTTTTCCTCCCTCTTAGACCAAGGATTAGGCATTGTTTACTCCCATTGGGCACTGTCCAGCCCCCCTAAAGTCTTTCTTTAGAAAGTTTGGAGTAGGACATGTGTGGACAATAGGTTGGGAGGCATCTCCATCTAATAACATTAGATTTTGACCAGATATTGTAAGTCTTGAATAGGTATCAACCACCTTAGTAGCATACTGAGAGAGCAAGGCTCTTCACTCCTCCCAATATCCCCCTTCTTCCTTAACTCCCTTGTCGCCTCCTCCCATGCTAACATCCAGGACTTCTTAAGAGCTTCTCAAATGTTCTGGAACTCCTTATCCCACTCTGTTCACATTTAGGTAATGCCTGAAACCTAATTTCTACCTTTAAAGTTTACATAATAAACAGCTGATCCCTAACTGTTATTACCTTTTGTATCACTTGATGATCTCTTTTAGATTATAAGCTCTAATGAGCAGGGCCCTATTAGAAAACCCTCACCAGACATCTAGTAACTGCAGCAAAACCCCTCATACCCTTACATTGGAAGTCCACCCATACCCCGACGGTCAAGGATTGGTTGGACAGAGTACATTATATATGTGTAGCGCCTGGTTACTTTTTCAGATTTAGAGTGGATCAGAGAGTTAGTTAACTCTGACCATGTTGATTTGTCCAAATTTGGGTCTCTGTCTCATCTTTGGCTGTGCTGTGGGTCCATTCTGTCATTTCTGGGGTGCTGATCTCACCCCAGGTCGACAGGTGGCAGCAGTGGAGTCAAGGATTGGGTGCTCTTATTCAGCAGCCTATTAGGAGGGTTTGGCCTTGCTGTGCATTCTAGGGGAGAGTATTTATAGGGAAGACACCATTTTCCCAGGTCTTCTCCTCGTGTGGCGCCCACCTTTAGGGTAGCCACTTCACGCCGCCCCTGGCAAATGGCCTTCCGGCCCGGGGTGCGCATGCAACACAAGGATCCTGGCTTCGGGACCATGTTGGCCTGGAGCAATTGATCTGCTGCTTGGGGACTCAGTAAACAACTGGGTCCCACCTAAGGAGGTCCTGACATTCCGATAGGGGCCTGACCATTCATCAGAGACCATGGGAACCGGACACTGAGAGGCTAGATGTTGGTCACCTATCAGTCGGTACCCTAATTCAAATCTACCTGAAGGAGATCCAGGTGCGAAGTCTGCTAAGGAGGATTATCTCCAATTATCAGGAGGGTCTGTGGCAGAGACTTTTTCCTAAGGTTTGAGTGACATTCTGGCTGCCAGGTGGTGAGAGAGGCCTGTCCAGGTGTGCTACAACCCACTCTGGCTGGAGTGGTGAAAGAGACATTACACGTGGGAGCAGGACTGGTTCCCTACTACTTACACCTGGATCTGTTATCTTTATTATCTTTATTTAAACCTCTACTCTTAATAAAGAGCACAGAAAAAAACACCTGTCATGGACATTCCGTTACTACAACTTTCACCAGACACCCCTAGACATCGGAGAAACACGAGGTAACATGCCGCCCAAAACAAACCAGCAGCTCCTTCGGGGGTAGTGATTACCACTTATATGCAGATGACACGCAATTGTATTTCCGCATCTGCAACAGACAGGAATCACCACCTCAATCTAGAGACTTGTCTCTCTTTGATAGAGGACTGGATGACAAAGAGTTATCTTAAACTCAATGGAGCGAAAACAGAACTTCTCCTGTTTCACGCCAAGCGCAGGAATCAACTTTCAACAGCGTGGACCCCCCCCCCCGCCTATTTTGGGCAAACTCATCACCCCTAGCGCCAAAGTCAAAAGCCTAGGGGTCATTTTTGACTCCTTTATGACAATGGACGCACAAATAGGGTCAGTAGTCAGCGGATCTCACCATCTGCTGCGCCTACTACGCAGACTCACTCCGTTCATCCCTAAAGAAGATTTAGCGGTCGTGGTGGGAGCAATTGTAAACTCCAGGCTGGATTATGCAAATGCCCTTTACCTCGGACTCCCCAAGTACCAAATTGCTCGTCTACAAGTCGTTCATAATACGGCCGCCAGACTTGTGACTGGGAAAAAACCCTGGTAATCCATCTCACCTTCAATGAGAGCCCTTCATTGGCTGCCAGTTAAAGACAGAATTGCTTTTAAAGCTCTCTGTCTTACGCATAGATGTGTCCATGGGAATGCCCCCCTTTATTTATGCGAAATAATAAAAGCTCATAACCCCAATCGCGTTTTGCGATCCACTAATCAGAACCTGCTCCAGGTTCCGAAAGCCAACTTCAAGTCCAAAGGAGAAAGAAGATTCGCGATCCAAGGTCCAAGACTATGGAACGCTTTACCAACCAAAAGCGCCCAGAGGCGATTCAGTTTGCATGCGTTGCGCTATAGAAGTCAATTCCACCTAGCATTTAGGAAAACCTAGGTCAAGACTTTTCTCTTTTGATATCAATAGGAGACAGGAACAACAAGCGCCCAGAGGCGATTCAGTTCGCATGTGCCGCGCTATATAAGTTTTCATTCATTCATTCATTCATATATATATATGATGGAAGAAATTCTGACTATGAAAAAGGAAAACAACATTGGTTTCAACAAGATGTGGCAGCCCTGGTGGCTATTTAGGGCCATATTCAGGTAGAGTTGCGCTGGAGTATTTCGATATGCGCCGCGTAACTGTGAATATGCGCCGTTGTTTCTATGTGGCCGTACCCACCAAACTAGATGCGACAGAAAACGGGCCATTTCCGATCGGCTTAACTTTCCGACGCCAGAGTCTCGTCAGCGCATAATTTCGCTTGGCGCATCAGTCGCGCCTATTGATTTCCCCTGCAAATATGCAAATGAGGGAGATTTCCCGATTCGCGAACGGATTAGCACCATACGCTGGCTACATGCGCCGCGCGTATCTCGTCCGTCCGGCGCAAAGTTATTTCTACAAATAGCTGCTTTATCTTTACTCCAGACGGCATCAGGTCAGCAGGAGAGCAGCTAGAGCAGCAGCGTTACGGACGAAACTAGCAAGCTGAACAACCACACGTGCAAGGACAACACCTCTGTGTGCCAACATGCCAGGGGCAGTCGCGGTCCTAGCACTAGTACTGGGTCCCCCGGAACGAAGGAGGCGGGCACGTGAGAGGATATACCGCACGCGCATTAGCCTCTTTGGCATGGGGGATGAGGAGGTGTATCGCCTCTTCAGATTCAGCCCAGATGCAATACTTGAACTAACCACAACCCTGCAGGATGACATCACCAGCCCAACACACCGCTCACAAGCAGTGCAGCCACTGGTGAAGGTACTGGCAACACTTCATTTCCTTGCCAGTGGATCATTCCAGCGTACAAGTGGAGTGGTGGCTGGGATGTCACAATCCTCCATGAGCAGATGTCTGCACCAGGTTGTCCCTGTAATCCTCAGATGCATGTCCCACCACTTCATCAGACCCACCACTGAGGAGCTGCGGCTGAAGGCAATGACAGATTTCTACAGCATTGCCAGATTCCCACGCACTGTGGGGGCCATTGATTGCACACATGTGGCCCTTCAGCCCCCCAGTGCCACAGAGCACATATACCGCAATCGGAAGCATTGGCATTCCATCAACATACAGGTGATAGCCGATGCCCAACGCCTCATATGGCACGTCCGTGCCAAACACCCCGGGTCCAGCCATGACAGCTTCATATACCGTCAGAGCCCCATCCCAGCAGAATTCGAGCAGAACATGTATGGGGACAGCTGGCTGATTGGTGAGTGACATGGGAGTCATGCATGACTATCCCCTCCCATGATGCACACCTCACAAGTGGCACATGCATGACTAACATCCTCCTGTCTTTTCCCTTACAGGTGACTCTGCATATGCACTGGGACCCCATCTCATGACTCCTTTCCGGAACCCCCAAACCAGAGGAGAGAGAAAATACAATGAAGCACATATCAAAACCCGTGCAGTGGTGGAGCAAACATTTGGGCTCCTGAAGTCCCGTTTCCGCTGCCTGGATAAGTCTGGGGGGGCCCTATTGTATTCCCCTACCTTCGTGTGTCAGATTATCGGTGCATGTTGCATTCTGCACAACTTTGCCATGAGAAAAGGCCTGCAGATTGACATGCGTGATGACCTGACCCCCCAACCAGACCATCCCCCCCTGCCAGAGGAGAACCAGTCTGCTGATGGAAGAGCAGTCAGGAGGGTCCTCCCCGTAGGCATCTTTGGACACTACACCAAAACATTAATCACACAGACAATGCATGCATGCACACCACTGATGTCCCTAGATCACACACACCACATGCACATCGCATTGGATTAGCCCAAGTCCAGCATGTAGGACTTGGGAGCAGCAACGCCAGCGTCAAGGCCCCAATGATGTCGCTGTCAATTCATACACCTTTCACACGTCATTCATACAGCCGTGGGGTTAACTTCACCACCACGGCCGAGGGTGACACCCCTTACTGGCAGGAGTGCCACCCCCTCATATTCACACACCATTCACACTGCAACGTGTGCAGTATCAAAAAATAAAAATCTCATATCCTGAGCATAATCAAAAAATATAAATCTCATATCGAGAGTATAATCAAAAATTAAAAATCTCATATCCTGAGCATAATCAAAAAATATAAATCTCATATCCTGAGCATACAAAAAAAAATAAAAAAAAATCATCTGGGATGCCGGGGGCTCCTTCTGGTGGCCTCTCTCTGGCTCCTCAGCTGCCTGGATGGAGTGGGTGGGGGGGCATCTGGAGGTGGCTGATCCCCGGGTGGGCCACTCCTGGCAGGTGTGGCCTGCATGCCCTCCAAGGCCACGGCAATCCGGCCGAGGTATGAATTGGTCTGGGCCTGCACCCTGAGCTGCTGGGCCTGCATCCTGAGCTGTCGGGTGACTTGGTAATGCTGGGCCCGCCGACTCTGCCTCCCCTGGTCCCGGATGGCAGCACTGTTTCCCTGGATGGCAGCAGTGTTTGCCTGGACGGCTGCAGTGAGGTCCCTTATCTCACCCTGCACCTCCCCCAGGCTGGTCACCACTGCAGCGCAGTTGCAGCTCACATCCTGCACTGCCGAAGATATCTGGGCCACGGAGCACAGGCTGTCAGCCACTCTGTCCAGGTGCCCAACTATGTCCCCCATTTGCTGGGTCTGCCTGGCGTGATCCCTCGCCACCTGGTCCTGGACCAGATCAGACACCCCCCTGGTCTTACGGGTGGCCTTCCTGGGGCCAGTAGATGGTTGTCCCCGGGGGGATGGAGTCGCCCTTGAGGGGCTTCCTATAATGGGGGAGGGGATCTGAGAGGGCCCTGCAGAAGAGGACGACTTGTCCAAATATAAAATTATGTCCTGCTCTGCCCCAACAGGCTCCTCCTCAACGACCTCTGCAGGTGAGGTGTGGGCACTCTTCTCCTCCACCTCGGTGTCTTGACCACCCAGGGGCACGGGCACTGGATGCCGTTGGGGGGATGGGGTGGACTGGCCGCCGACAGATGATGTCCCAGCTCCGTCATCTGTGGATGACACAAAGCAGACACATGTTGGTGGTCCCACACACTTGGCACATGTACCCTCCCCCCCCCCCACATGCAACACACCAAATAGGGATTAAAAAAAACGTACCTGTCCTGGAGCCTTCCTCCACGGAATCATATCCAGGGACCCCCTCCAACTGCTCCCTCTCCAGGCAGCGGGCGACCACCTCCTCCTCTGTGGTCAGGCTGACCGGACATGGGGGTCCACCACCTGTGCCCCGCTCATGGCTCCGAATGGTGGCCACCTTGCCACGGACCTTGCGCCGCAGGTCATTGATCTTTTTCTGGATATCACCAGCAGTCCGGGTGGAGTACCCCAACACATTCACCCTGCCAGCAATGGTGTTCAGGATGGCCTGCTTCCTCTCCCTGCTGGTCTTCCTACTTTTCTTCCCATGCAGGAAATCATTGTAAGTCTCCATAGCCGAGATGACCACAGAGACCTCCTGGGCATTAAAATTGAGGTTCCTCCTCTCTTTGGGGGTAGCGGGAGCAGCCATAACAGAGCAAAAGTAAATTCCCTGGGGTGGGGGGAAATGGAAGTACTTTTGCGCCGGAATGGCCCTTCCGCTGGCGCTTTTATACGCGCAACGGAACACATTGCGCTGGCGTTTCCCGTGAAGTGGTGCCGACGGAAGTTGTGAGCATGCGCACAGGGGGCCGAGTGAAGCCTCACTTACTGCGCATGCTCCGTGGATGATGCGCTGAACGTAAGCCTCTGCGCTGGGCTCCGCCCATCATTTACATATGATCACACCCACTTCCACTTGCGTCGGGTTACGCCAGCGCATTTTCGTTACTCTGACGCAAGTTTAGGAGCAAGTGCTATGTGAATTACAGTACTTGCGCCGAAAGTGTCGGCGGAGTAACGTAAATGAGAAACGTTACTCCAAAGTAAAGAAGCGCCCATCTACCTGAATCTGGCCCTTAGTTTCTCAGATGAGCTCCAATCATTACTTGCATAACGACTCTGAACTAAACAGAATACTTCCCATCCTTTTTCAGGTATATTTGTATATAACTTCATATTCATTTCCCCTTTCCCACCCCCTACTCCTCCCCTCCCCCCTTACCTTACACCCTGTTCCCCATATAAGTGAAATCATGTTCTACCAATACAAATACTTTCGATTGTAAAATGTGCAATAATATACTGTCAACTGACATTCCTTTCACATGTTTATTCACATAATGTTCAAAGTCAATTGTTTGCTATGTCAACTTTCAATAAAATGTGATTGTGAAAAAAAAAAAAAAAAAAATTTCAATTGTGATTCCTGTTATCAGAACAACTCTAGTGACTCCCATGGTAAGCAGCCTGCTGTGTGGACACCAAAGCCGACTCACTCTCAAGCCTCTGCTCTGTCTGTCCATTCACAGATGAAGCAAAGCTCGGCCACACCTCCGCTCTCTCCTCATTGGCTCTTTGGCTTTGGTTGACAGTAGCGGGATCCAATGACTACCGCTGATGTCTAAGCCAATAAAAAGGGGGAGGAACAGGAGAGGTAAGGCTCTCATGCACATTGCTGGATCAAGATGAAGCTCAGGTAAGTATTAGGGGGCTGCACATTAGGGATGAGCCGATCAAACCCCCTGTTCAGTTCGCACCAGAACCTGTGAACACACCAAATGTTCATGTGAACTTTAGAACCCCGTTAAAGTCTATGGGACTCGAACATTTGAAATCTAAAGTGCACATTTTTAAAGGCTAATATGCAAGTTATTGTCCTAAAAAGTGTTTGGGGACCTGGGTCCTACACCAGGGGACATGTATCAATGCAAAAAAAAAGTTTTAAAAACGGATGTTTTTTTGGGAGCAGTGAATTTAAGAATGCTAAAAGTAAAAAAAATAAAAGTGAAATATTCCTTTAAATTTCGTACCTAGGGGGGTGTAAAGTAAGCATGTGAAATAGCGCATGTTTCCTGTACTTAGAACTGTCACTGCACAAAGTGTCATTTATGAAAGAAAAAAAGTCATTTAAAACCGCACTCGTGGCTATAATGAATTGTCGGCTCCTGGCAATTCAGAGAGAATTCATTCATACAAAAAAAAAGGGTGGGGGTCCCCCCAAATTCAATTACCAGGCCCTTCAGGTCTGGTGTGGATATTAAAGGGAACCCCACAGTCAATTAAAAAAAATGAAGTGGGGTTCCCCCAAATATCCATTCCAGACCCTTCAGGTCTGGTGTGGATTTTAAGGGGAACTCCACCCCAATTTAAAAAAAATGGCGTGGAGTTCCCCCAAAAATCCACACCAGACCCCTTTATCTGAGCATGTTAACCTGCTGCAGAAAAAAGGGGGGACAGAGTGCGGCCCCCTCTCCTGAACCGTACCAGGCCACATGCCCTCAACATGGGGAGGATGTCCCCATGTTGATGGAGACAAGGGCCTCATTCCCACAACCCTGGCCGGTGGTTGTGGCGGTCTGCGGGCGGGGGCTTATCAGAATCTGGAAGACCCATTTAACAAAGGGTACCCCCAGATCCTCCCCCCCTATGTGAATTGGTAATGAGGTACATTGTACCCCTACCATTTCATGAAGGAAGTGTAAATAGTTGTAAAAAAAAGCCTGGGCTTCCCCAGTGACGTAGCAGAGGGTGCGTCAGAGAGGGATGGGGTCACATGACGGGTGGCCCCGCCTCACCAATATAAGAAATGTCACAGCTTCAGCAGCATCATTCGCCGGGCTGTCTCCTGTGGAGAGAGGCGGCCAGTGATGCTGCACTCTGGATCCCGGAAGATCTTCTCATCGTTGGACCAGAGAGGAGATCACCCGTTGCTGGATACAGACAATGTTGGAGCGGGGAGCCAGGGACCGAGTGGATTACCACCGCTGGATTTTTTTTTTAAATTAATAAAGGACTTTTTTCCACGGTGTGTGTGTTTTTTACAACTATTTACACTTCCTTCGTGAAATTACCACTTCACATAGGGGGGGGCAGGGGGGGTCCCCTTTGTTAAATGGGTCTTCCAGATTCTGATAAGCCCCCCCGCCCGCAGACCCCCACAACCACCGGCCAGGATTGAGGGGATGAGGCCCATCAACATGGGGACATCCTCCCTATGTTGAGGGCATGTGGCCTGGTATGGTTCAGGAGGGGGGGCTGCGCACTCTGTCCCCCCTTCTTTTCTGTGGCCGGCCAGGTTAACGTGCTCAGATAAGGGGTCTGGTGTGGATTTTTGAGGGAACTCCACGCCATTTAAAAAAAAAATTGGGGTGGAGTTCCCCTTAAAATCCTTACCAGACCTGAAGGTCCTGGTAATTGAATTTGGGGGGACACCCATGCTTTTTTTTTTTTTTTATGAATGAATTCTCTCTGAATTGCCGGGAGCCGACAATTCATTATAGCCGCGAGTGCGGTTTTGTATTACTTTTTTTCTTTCAGAAATGACACTTTGTACAGTGACAGTTCTAAGTACGGGAAACATGCGCTATTTCACATGCTTACTTTACACCCCCCCAGGTACGAAATTTAAAGGAATATTTCACTTTTATTGTTTCACTTTTAGCATAAATTCACTGCTCCCGAAAAAAACTGCATTTTTTTTTACTTTTTTTTTGCATTGGTACATGTCCCCTGGGGCAGGACCCAGGTCCCTAAACACTTTTTAGGACAATAACTTGCATATTAACCTTTAATAATTAGCACCTTAGATTTCTCCCATAGACTTTAACAGGGTGTTCCGCAGCTTTTCGAATTTGCAGCGAACACCCCAAATTGTTCGTTGTTCGCCGAACAGGCAATGTTCGAGTCGAACATGAGTTTGACTCGAACTCGAAGCTCATCCCTACTGCACAGAAGTTTTTTTTACCTTGCATAAAAGTAACAAACCTTGAGCCTTTACAACCACTTTAATGTAACACTATAGACAGAATCTATTTAGTTTTACATTGCTTAAGTTCTTGAATTTTCAAAATGTCATCTTAAGCCATTGAACTTTGCAAACGATAGGAAGACAGTTGAAACTAGCTTTCAAATTTGCATTGAGCCCAACCTACTTGGTGGAATTATACAGTAAATATAAAAAAAAAAAAAAAAAAAAAAATTCAGATTTGCCTGACTCCAGCTACGTTTAGACTAGGCTATGCATTCTATTTAAACTACAACTATTTAAGATAGATTTCTTTAAAGCACTGGTTTTATAGTCTCACAGATTGCAGACACAGTAGAAAGCATGTTGTTTAAAAATTGTTTCAACATTACTGTTTGAAACTACTATTGATTTTTTCAGTGAAATGGAAAGTATAGCTTTTTATTTAGTTTCGCAATTTGTGTTACAATTTTTGCACTTTGCTCAATGTCTTCAGAAAAATAAAACCTATTATGTTTGTAGCTAGCTTTGCTTTTTATTGATGGTAAGAAACGCTAGGCAAAGGAAAATGTGTTTACTGAATTATAACATATCTGTATAGGTATATGGGAAATACTGCGCTGCTAGAGATCGATAAAAGGAATGAGCTGCTAGACACGGCTAATCGAAAAAAAAAAATAACATACCTGTATAAAATATAATTTTATTGTGGAAAAGGAAATATACAATCCATACTGCTAAATACCTCTTTAACGAATTTTAGTAAATGCTGTATAGAAGGCAATTTAAAAAAGCAGTGCAAAAAAATGGATTATGTCAATTGTGTAAACAAACTGAGTAAAAAGACCAGTGAAAAATACATTCTGATCACTAAGAGCTGGTTCACACTCCCGCGGCACGACTTCGGGGGCGACTCTGCAAGTCGTCATCAGAGGCGACCAGCAAAACAACTTCTATATAGAAGTCAATGCAGGTCATCCAGAGCCTCCCCCGAAGTCGTGCAGGAACCTTTTTCTAAGTCGGAGCAACTTGCGTCGCTCCTATTAGAACGGTTCCATTGCATTGAATAGGACGCGACTCGTCAGGCGCCTGAGCCGCCTGACGAGTCACCCCAGTGTGAACCGGCTCTACACACGGTCGTTTTTTGCGATGAAAAAAAACATTGTTTTTTAAACGTCATTTAAATTGATCGTGTTTTGGCAAAACGTTGTTTTTTGTCTTCAAAAAAAAATTCCAACATGCTTGAATTTTTTGTGTCGTTTTTCAAAACGTCGTTTTTTGTTTCACAAAAAGTCACCGTGTGTAGCAAAAACGTTGTTTAAAACGACGTTTTTCAACCCGCGCATGCCCAGAAGCTGGTTATGAAGCGAGCTTCAATGGAAAAGAGTGGTGAACGTAACCTCGCTTTTTGTGAAAAAAAAACGATGGTGTGTATGCAACATCGTCTTTGAAAAGTGACGTTTCAAAAACGTCGTTTTTTACTTCACAGAAAACGTCGTTTTTTTTCATCACAAAAAATGATCGTGTGTACGCGGCATAAGGGTTACAGTACCTGTATAGGCACATTTGCTTAATAAGGCACTGTTATCTTTAATACTAACCTTTTTTTTCATGCTGCTCACATCACATGCAGGGTCCTTCACCTGTGATGGTCATCAGTCCTCAATAATCCAAAGTACTGCACTGACATGAGTGCAGGGTGCCATGGTAGTACCCTCTCAGAGGGTGGGTCAATGAAACCCTGTACTCACAGATTGTCCCTGGCCTTTTGAATAAAATTACCTTTATTTAAATGTGCTTGTTTATAAATTATTTGACACAGTGAATAAAATACACAAAGCATTCTCACTGATGACAACTAAACATCATTGGTCAGACATTTCTCTTTCCACTGACCCAAGCAACGGTGCATGTTCTTCCTCATATTGACACAATGGTGCATAGTGTTTCTTGAGGAGACACATGATTTTTCTTTCCATCGTCTTTTATGATGGGATAAATGTATCTATCTAAGGACACCAATGAGAACCAATTCAATATCTACATGGGCTGACTGGAGAAGCAGTATTGGACAGTTGCATGTTCTTAGGTGCATTTATTTTAGGATTGCAAGGGACAAATGTTCCCCCGTAATTTTTTTCCTGGTTATTTTATGCTGTAAGCACTATATGCACATACATTCGTCCTTTATGTTTTCATAAACAGTGTTGACTATAATTGATGTTGTTGTTTATTTTGCGGTAGTATTTTGTGGTTTTTATTTACAATACATCCATACAGTCTACAAGGGGTTAAAGCTGTGCCAATGCACCAAAACTTTCTGGAGTCCAATGAGACAGAAAAGTTGTTAAATATATGTATATATGCAGTCCTCGAGGTACACTTTCACTGTGAGTCTAGTACGATAAGCTTCTAACCACCACGTGACACCACCAAAGATTATTCACTCTCGGTGAAGACCCACCACCAGGTTTCAAAGCCGCTTACCAGATAGGGCAAGCCCAGTATGCAGTCGGCTATAGCCCAGCCGCGGCCTTTAACGTTGTATTGAGCCCACAGATCACAGATTCCTGATACTGGCTTCCTTCACTTCCACAAGCTCCACCAAATGGTCATGTGTAAACAGAAAGGATACACCATAGTGTAACTCCGCAAAACAATTTTTATTAAAAGAAGTAAGTTATGCAGGGCGGGGAGGGGGGAGGGGGGATTGTAAATGTTTGAGTTTATTGACATATATGATAGGCAAACTGCAATATAGGAATGGCAATTGTGGTTCAGCTGGTTAATATATATCCCCCTTCTAACGCTACTATTATATCTTTATACTGTGGGGGTTGGGCTCCTGACGGGGCAGGAGACGTTCATTTGTATTACTGGGTCAGGCTCATATTGGATTGTGGTCACATGGCGTCTCTGAAGTTTTTGACATGGAATGTCAGGGGGCTGCGCAACAAAGTGAAGCGAACGGCTGTTCTGGCATTCCTGAAAAACAACGGGCTGATGTGTTGTTGCTTGTGGAAACACATGTGGAGGGGAGGCTGCAGATGGCGCTCCGTCGCCCATGGGTGGGGTGGTCCTATCACTCAACCCACACCTCCCACTCCAGGGGGGTGTTGGTGCTCATTGCCAAGTCTGTGCACTTCTCTCTTTAAGAAGTACGCACGGACCCCCAGGGTTGCTATGTTTTCCTCTTGGCTAGGCTGTTTGGAGAACCCTTTCTTATATTGGCCTTCTACATACCCCCCCCCATTCAATATGCCCGCCCTAAATGATGGCCTTGCCTTCATGACTCGACACCCTTCGACACAGGCGGTGTGGATGGGTGACTTTAATGCTACAATAGATGACGCACTTGACAGATGGTCCCCTTCCCAATCCCCTGCCCGCCCACCGACAGTATACCAAATTCTCTAAACTAGTTGACACCTTCCATTTGACTGACTCCTGGAGGTTTAGGTTCCCCCTTACTAGGGCATACTCCTGCTTCTCATCTACACATGGTACGCTTTCCAGACTCGACTACATCCTCCTCTCTGGCGGTCTCAGGTCGCGGCTTTTAGATGCGACCTTTGGCCCCAGATTGCTATCAGACCACTGCCCCTACCTGATCACCCTGAGCGTACCCCGGGACGGGCCCCCTCGGACGTGGAGGTTGAACCCCTTTTGGCTATCCCTCCTCCCCGAGAAGGATGATCTCACGGATGACTGGAGGGTATTCTTTAAAGATACGACGTCTCTGCCTCTCCCTCCGTGGTGTGGGAAGCGTTTAAGATACATGCTCAAACACGTTTCATCTCCCGCATCAATCGCATTAAGGCAGACTCTTCGGCGGCACTTGACTTAGCTTAACTGTCTGCTGCTGAGCGCGCCTACGCAGCAGACCCGTCGGAATCGGCTGCGGCCGTGCTGAAACAACGATCCAGGGTGGTGGATCAACTCCACTACGCTAAGGCTAGGCGGAAGTTATTCTTCACCAAACAAAAACTGTTTGAATTTGGAGAAAAGGCGGGCAAACTTTTAGCATACATGGTCCACTGTGAAGACAGACCGCCAGTAGTCATAACCCTACGGGACCCAGGGGGGGTAGGTGTGTCAGACCCAATAGTAAGCTAGATTCAGGGATTTTTTTTCAGACTTATACAAGTCCACAGCCCCGACAGACAGGGAACCTATGAATAGCTTTCTTGGGAGGATAGTCTTTCCGCAGTTGAAGGCCGATCAGGTTGCCCTTCTGAAATCCCCCCTTACAGTCAAAGAGATAGGAGCTGCCCTAGTGGGCTTCGCCCACTCCAAAACCCCAGGGTCTGATGGGCTGTCGATAGAATTGTATTCGCACTATGGGGAGATGCTCACCTCTAGGCTCCTAGCGCTTTACAATGACCTTTTCCGGACTCAAACACTTCCACCCTCCATGAGGGAGGCCACGATAGTTTTAATTCCCAAACCAGGGAAGGACCCGGGACTCCCTGAGTCCTACCGCCCCATCTCACTGTTACAGGTGGACGTTAAAATGTTAGCTAAAGTCCTATCCATGCGCCTCAATCAGGTCATATTCTCTCTTATTCATCCCGACCAGGCCGGGTTCATGCCAGGCCGCAACACCTCTTTTAACCTCCGCAGACTATTTATGAATTTACAGGCAGAACATGAGGAAGTGGGAACGCGAGTGGTGGTGTCACTTGACACCGCCAAAGCGTTTGACTCAGTAGAATGGAGCTATCTCTGGAGCTGTCTCGGATGCTATGGTTTTGGCCCAAATTTTATTAAATGGACGCGACTCCTATATCAAGCCCCTTCGGCTAGGGTGGTGGCTAATGGGTGGCCCTCAGAGGCCTTTGCCCTCAGCAGAGGCACAAGGCAGGGGTGCCCACTCTCCCCACTTCTGTACGCCCTGGCGGCGGAGCCCCTGGCTATGGCTATCCGAGCAGACTCAGAGATTAAAGGACTTAGTGTAGGCTCCCTTGTCGAAAAGATCAGTCTTTATGCGGACGACACGTTGCTATACCTGGCGGACTCTGGTCCCTCACTCACCAAAGCCCTTAACACTATAGAACGATTTGGCACCTTTTCGGGATTAAAGATCAACTGGGACAAGTCCCAGATTCTACCTCTAGACAGTTTTCCCCCTCCCGAGTCCCAGGTTGGTCTACTGTTGCAGAGGGTAGAGAAGATCAAATACCTTGGGATACACCTATCTCGGAACCCTACCTACTATACCGCCCTCAACATTGACCCACTATTTTCCACAATCAGAACCAAACTAAGCGCGTGGGCCCGTCTCCCGTTAGGTGTATGGGGACTCGTAAATCTTATCAAAATGGTCCTCTTACCTAAAGTTTTATATGTATTATGGCATTCCCCCTCGTACCTCCCACTCAGATACTTTAAGACACTGGAGGCCCTTCTTAGACCTTTTGTCTGGGGTAAAACCAGACATAAATTGTCTTGGCGATCACTCAAGAACCCGACGGACATGGGGGGACTGGCCTTACCCGACTTCAAACACTACTACATCGCAGCTCAGCTCTCACATCTCCTTGATAAGATGGATAGTCACCGATTTAGGGCCCTAATATGTCCAAACTGGGCACAGCGTACTGGTGACCCGCTGTATGCTATAACGATGGGGACGGATACCATAGTCCTGGGTGGGGAGGTCAAACCCCTTTTACATCACTACAGAAGAGTGTGGGACTTAGCGTTCGCCAAGATTGGGATACCCACCCACAATGACTACTCTCCACTGTGGCATAACAAGCATCTGACAGAATTTTGCATAATCCCGGACCCTGGGGGTTGGAGCTCACGGGGCCTACTATACTTATACCAACTGGTGCGGAATGGTGAACTTAAAACGTTTCATGACCTCAGAGAGGAATTCTCACTCCCTGCCCATATGTACTTTAGATTTCTACAGGTGCGTCACGCTTTCCGGGCACAGTTTCCACAGTCAACTCCCCCACCCACACCCAATCACATCATTGCTATAGCTAGGAGTCTAGACCCAAAAGGCCTTATCTCGTCATTTTATTCCATGCTGTCCGCCCCTGGATTTGGTAGGGTGGCCTATGCTCTTCAGCCCCGTTGGGACAGGGAAGTGGGCCCAATGGATACTGAAGAATGGGAGGAGGCTCTGGAATTGTGTAGAGAGGTATCCCCGAAACTTTCTGATAGGCTTACCCAGATCTACATTCTTCACAGATCATACCTGACTCCAGTCAGAGTGGCCAGATACAAAAGGGAACAATCCACCTTATGCACGATGTGTAAAGCGGAGACGGGCACCTTCTTCCATCTCCTATGGTCCTGTCCTGTGTTGCAGGGCTACTGGTCCCAGATCGTTACTTTCCTACATGACAATATGGGCTCCCCGGTTACTCTGGACCCTAAACAGTGTCTCCTGGGTACCTTCCCTACCCTTATGGATAGGCATACCAAAACCTTTCTACAGGAGTCGCTGTTTTCGGCCAGGAAACTGATCGCGAGAAAGTGGATGAGGCCCATACCACCCAAATGGACAGAGTGGAAAAGGGAGATGAACAGGACACTGCCGTATAAAAAATTCTTGTACATAAACAGGGGTTGCCCAGAGAAATTTAACAAAATTTGGGATAGGTGGCTCGATGATCCTGAAACATGTACATGATAAAAGTGAATAACGAACATCCCTTCAATAAGGTCCCTGGTACTTATATATGTGAAAGCCCACCTCACTTTGGGGAATTGTGGGGAATTTTGAGCCTCCCATACTGTGTAAAATGTCACTGTACGATATGAATACTGAATGTACTGCGGAGCCTGACCCTTGCTGTACTCTGCCATGTACTGTATTGTATTATTTTATTTCTACTTTTCTTTTTCTTTTTTTTGTGACCATTGTTGCTGTACTTGCTGCACTGTCATCTGTATACATGCCAATGTTTCTTCCTCAATAAACTTGTTTTCAATATAAAAAAAAAAAAAGAAGTAAGTTATACTTACAAAAACATAGTTAAAATTAGTCATGTAAAAAAGCCGCCCGGCAAACAGACGGAGCCCTTCCTCCTCGACGTGGTGACATCACTAAAAGTCCTCCCAGACGCGTTTCGTCATAAGACAGACATTTTCCCATTGAAAACGTCTGTCTTATGACGAAACACGGCTGGGAGGACGTGTAGTGACGTCACCACGTCGAGGAGGATGGGCTCAGTCGGAGTTACGCTATGGTGTATCCTCTCTGTTCACATATGACCATTTGGTGGAGCTTGTGGAAGTGAAGGAAGCCAGTACCAGGAATCTGTGTTCTGTGGGCTCAATACAACGTTAAAGGCCTCAGCTGGGCTATAGCCGACTGCATACTGGGCTTGCCCTATCTGGTAAGCGGCTTTGATACCTGGTGGCGGGTCTTTGCCGAGAGTGTGCAATCTTTGTGAAAAGTCACGGTGGTGGTTAGAATCTTATCGTACTAGACTCACAGTGAAAGTGTACCTTTAGGTCTGCATATATTTAACAACTTTTCTGTCTCATTGGACTCCAGAAAGTTTTGGTGCATTGGCGCAGCTTTAACCCCTTGTTGGCTATATTTGTGCATTGCATGCTTGCTGCTGCCTTTCTCTAATCTTAATTTTCATTTTTTTTAACCTGTTGAGTACTCTTTTTTGAATGTTACTATTTGACTAGCGCAGTTTTTCCATTTTTATTCATACAGTCTAGATTGAATATTAATGATTTTTATTTATTTTTTGATTTTATGGTTTGTATCAATATATATTCACACTCAGTTTTGTATTTCCATTTTCTATGGGTTGGCTTTTTACTTGATGTTTTACATATATCTTTATATTTAGGTACAGTACAGACCAAAAGTGGACACACCTTCTCATTCAAAGAGTTTTCTTTATTTTCATGACTATGAAAATTGTAGAGTCACACTGAAGGCATCAAACTATGAATTAACACATGTGGAATTATATACATAACAAAAAAGTGTGAAACAACTGAAAATATATACCATATTCTAGGTTCTTCAAAGTAGCCACCTTTTGCAGCAGACACATCTCTAGAACAACTGTTAAGAGGAAACTGTGTGAATCAGGCCTTCATGGTAGAATATCTGCTAGGAAACCACTGCTAAAGAAAGGCAACAAGCAGAAGAGACTTGTTTGGGCTAAAGAACAAAAGGAATGGACATTAGACCAGTGGAAATCTGTGCTTTGGTATGATGAGTCCAAATTTGAGATCTTTGGTTCCAACCACCGTGTCTTTGTGCGATGCAGAAAAGGTGAACGGATGGACTCTACATGCCTGGTTCCCACCGTGAAGCATGGAGGAGGAGGTGTGATGGTGTGGGGGTGCTTTGCTGGTGACACTGTTGGGGATTTATTCAAAATTGAAGGCATACTGAACCAGCATGGCTACCACAGCATCTTGCAGCGGCATGCTATTCCATCCGGTTTGCGTTTAGTTGGATCGTCATTTATTTTTCAACAGGACAATGACCCCAAACACACCTCAAGGCTGTGTAAGGGCTATTTGACCAAGAAGGAGAGTGATGGGGTGCTGTGTCAGATGACCTGGCCTCCACAGTCACCGGACCTGAACCCAATCGAGATGGTTTGGCAAAAGGGCCAACAAGTGCCAAGCATCTCTGGGAACTCCTTTAAGACTGTTGGAAGAACATTTCATGTGACTACCTCTTGAAGCTCATCAAGAGAATGCCAAGAGTGTGCAAAGCAGTAATCAAAGCAAAAGGTGGCTACTTTGAAGAACCTAGAATATGACATATTTTCATTTGTTTCACACTTTTTTGTTATGTATATAATTCCACATGTGTTAATTCATAGGGCCAGATTCAGGTAGATGGGAGCATCTTTACTCTAGAGTCACGTTTCTCATTTACGTTATTCTGGCGAAATTTTAGGAGCAAGTGCTGTTATTCATGAAGCACTTGCTCCTAAAGTTGCGGCAGCGTATCGTAAATGAGCCGGCGGAATTCAAATTGGGCGGGTACGGGGCGTGTATTATTTAAACTAAGCGCGATCCCGCGGCGAACGTACTGCGCATGCGTCGACTGTCAATGCATCCCAGTGCGCATGCTCCAAATTCTGTCAGTGAACGTCAATGACGTCAAATCCCCATTCATGGACGTTTTACGCAAGCGACGCATTTTTTTTTTTTTTTCGACGCGATGACGACGGCTATACTTAACATAGGATACTCCACTAGGGGGCTGCTTTATCTTTATGCCGCGTATCGCTTACGGAAACGTCGGAAAGTCACTGCGTCGCACCCGAATACGATCGTGAATTGCCGATTCTCGCTGATTAACATATTTTTTCAGCGTTAATCAGCAGGAACACCCCCGGCGCCATTTTTAAATTAAAGTTGCGATGCGATGGCGAAATTCAATTACGCCGATCGCATCGGAACTCCAACCCGGCGTTTCTTGTTTTCTGGTTACAGAAAACAGAAACGCCGGCTTAAAGTGACAGTTAGGCTGGAGTATCACTGATACTCCAGCCTAACTCTACCTGAATCTGGCCCACAGTTGTCATGCTTTCAGTGTGAATCTACAATTTTGAATGAGAAGGGGTGTCCAAACTTTTGGGTCTGTACTGTATATATTTTTATATGTATTTTATCAACTTTATTGAATACTAAAGGGGGTTTCTCTTTTTCAGTTTTTTACTTCATGTGGTTGTATGCTTTATATCGTACATGTTTAAGTAATGTTATGTAAATTGAACTTAATAGGAAGTCTGTAATTAACACCCTGATACACCTGTTGCAGGTGAAGGTTGGGCTATATAAGAAACATCTTTTAGACTTACCTGTGTAATGATTAAGCACTCATAACAGTATAAAACACATCTAACAGGCACCTTGTCCCTGAACTGTCACTCTTGGATGTCCTTATAAAGGATTTTGGATTGTAGTGGTGGTGTGCAGCCTATTTCTTTTGTCTAATGACATCAACACTGAGGCATTCTTCACAGCGGCATATCCAGGGTATGGCACCTATGGCAAGTACCATGGGCGCCATATAAAGGGGGCTCTCCTGAGTAGCTGTGCAGCAAGCCTTTTCCTGCATAATTGTGGCTGAATAGGACCTGCAGCAGTGTGAATGACCAGCACATCCAAAGATTGGCGAGCAAGCCGGCTGAATGTGCAGTGCACTGTGCAGCTCCGATTAAAGACTTCACCTGTCAGGTCCAAGTTGTGATGTCGGATATGGGCGGGACTGCTTCTTAGACCCACCCCCTCTGTCAAACAATCAGTGTAATGAAAGAGCCGACTCACGTGCACTCCTTATCACATAACATAACACTTCCCCAGTCCTCCCTTACACAGAGCACAGCGTCCCCTCCCCTCTAGCACGTTGTATCTAAGCTCCGCCCATCCCCTACGTCCTTTCTGGCATTGGCAGCAGGTGAATGTGAGGTGAGTGCTTAGTGAGAGGAGGCCCCCTCACAGGAGGGACTACAGGTCAAAGCATGTCAGCTTTGTGTGTCTGCAACCCTGATGTTTGTTATTGTGCCATCTCTATGTACAGTGCTGAGGAGATCACTTCCTGGGTTCTATATGCTGTGCTGGTGGGGGGAAATTATGTGTCAGGCTGGCTCCCCCCTCTGCTCTCTGTATGCATTAGTGGGATCTCTCATTGCAGATATTCTATCTCTCTGAAGATTGGATCTGTCCAGGGCCCCCTACAGGAGATCTGAGGAGATCAGGCACCTAGGGGTATGTCAGTAAAGAGAACCTGTCATCGCCCAGATCAAAGTAAAAAGGTAAGTACTACAGCTGAGAGCCTCCATTGTTGACACCATCCCTGCACTCTGCTGCCGTCTGTCTGTCTTTCTGTAAGGCACTTGGTGATTGCTTTGCTCTGTGCCAAGGCCCCATCCCTGGTGTGGGGAGACATTTAACTGAATTAAGTACACACTATTATTTTTTTCTTATTCAACCAGCAGGCTGAACAAAAAAAAAAAAACTGACAGCTCTGGCCGGCTCTTTGATTACACTGGTTGTTTGACAGAGGGGGTGGGTCTGGGTAGCAGTCCTGCCCATACCCAACATCACAGCTTGGATCCGACAGGTGAACTTGCTCGCCAATCCCTGGCTGTTCACACTGCTGCAGGTCCTATTCAGCCAGAATTTGACATACATCTCTGGCTGGGACAAAGATATAAAGTGTCAGGATCAGGTTTTTTTTTTCAGCCTTGTGTAGCCCTGCACTCACAGATCACCACTTTAACTTACTGGCCGGGTTCACACAGGTGCGATGCGGGAACCCTGCAAATCCACTGCGGGTTCCCACATCACACCCAACTCGCACGGCAGTTCACACTACCATATACGAACTGCTGGGGAGTGTCAATACAATGTTAATGACACCCCCATTTCAGCTTGCATATCGCACTGCGAACTGTCAGTTCGGACATGAATTGGATCGCATAGGTGTGAACACCCATGCAATGCTGATTCTGGTAAAGGCCAAAAAAAGTCCTGTGTGAGTTTAGTCCGAATGTGATTGCAATTTCAGCCATAATATCTGTAGGAGGTACAGGCCACAGGAGGACATTGCTGGGGGTGAAGCCAGAGGAGGATAGTACACTGATTTGCACAGTACCTGACTGGAGAGGTGAACGGGACACAGTGACAGAACACAAGGCGGGCACTGCTGGGGGTGAAGCCAGAGGAGGATGATGTAGAAAGGTAACGGGACACAGTGGAACACAAGGCGGGCACTAGTAGAAAGGTGAAGGGGGACAGAGGAGGAAACTACCATGTGCACAGCCTCTAACCATGTCTTGTCCGCAGTATCTGAAAGATGGATTTAAAATGTTTTGACAGGGGCGCAGTTTAAGTGCTTGCCATAGGCGCCATTTTCACTAGATACGCCACTGATTCTTCATCCTAATGACAGAAGTCTCATCACACCACTTTTGGCAACATACTGTTGGCAACTGTGACAATATTCTGGAAACAAACAATCAAGGCAATAGATGGGCAACAAACAAACAATTGTGAAAATTTGCAAAAACCAATGGATCATTACAATAGATTGGCAACAAACAGGCAATCATTACAATATGTGGGGCAAGGCATGGCCAATTGTGACATGCGGGCATCTACTGGACAATCATGCACATATGCTGGCAGCAAAAAGGCAATTGTTCATTCTTGATTTGGCAGAGAGGTCACCAAAAAAGATGGTAATGGTGGCAGCTACCATTTTGTTGTGCCAGATAACACAGATAAAATTTAGTCTGTAGCATCAGCAGCAGGGGTTTTGTAATCATTAGTAATCTAATAATAGTCCAGTTTAAATTAAAGTGAATGAATCAACACTATCAGGGGACAGGTGGATTTGCCTCTCTGTAAAAATACCTCCTACTGCACTAAAGGTCCTCATAGACAATACACTGACTGCAGCCAAGGGGTCGCTCTGCAAAGCCGGTGCAACAGATGCTTGATGTAGGAAAGCCCAGGAAATACAAATAGGAGAGAGTGGGCACTAGCACCAGCAGCGGTGTGAGTGCAACTAAAAACAAATGGAAACGGATGATCTCCTGGGAGCTGGTTTAAACTTAAGACTGTTAAAATAAAATAAAGTCCTTTTAGTTTGTTTTTGGCACTTGAAGGCAGCCCAGTGAATATGTGAAGCGTATCTGAAGTCAGCTGGGGAGAAAGTACAATGGTGCCACTCTAAGGCCCCGTACACATGGCCCAGAACCTCGACGGGCGGAACACATCGTTCCGCCCTTCGAGGTTCTAGGCCGGCCGGCAGATTCGGCGACCAGCCCGTCCGGAAAGGCGACCAGCCATTCATCCCGACGGGCCATCGAGCAAATAGAGAACCTGCTCTCTATTTGCTCGACTGGTTTCCCGACGGGCTGGGCTCGGCGAATCCATACACACGACCGAGGTTCTCGGCAGAATGAGGATCCCAGCGAGCTTCTCGCTGGTTTCTGCCGAGAACCTCGGCCATGTGTACGGGGCTTCAGTGCAATATGTTGTGTTACATATATTGAATAAAAACAGCAAGTGTACAAACATAGGTGAGATTAAGTCATGTATCACCAGGGAACGTCCACGAGGGTCACTGCATGCGGCTCTGTGGCGGAGCGGGTGGCATCGGTGGAAGCCGACGCTTCCTATTGGCCTTGTACACACGACCGAGAATCTCATCGTAAATGAAAAATTGTTTTCCTCGACAAGTTTCTTGTCAGGCTTGTCGAGAATCTTGTCAAGCTTTCTTTGCATACACACTGTCAAGACAAAATCTTGTCGTTCTCAAACACGGTGACGTACAACGGCACTATAAAGGGGAAGTTTGATTCCACTGGCGCCACCCTTGGGGCTGCTTTTACTAATCTCATGTTACTGCGTGTTAAGTAAAAGTTTGGTGAGAGATGATCTGTGCTTTTCAGTCTGGTACAGCGTGACGAATGTGCTATCTCCTTTACGACCGCTACTTTTACCGAAGGTGTGCTCCCATCTGATACTTTACTCTGAGCATGCGCGCGTTTCTAAGCATACACACAAACGTGTTTCTCATCATAAACCAGCCCGAAGAGAAACACCACGAGGGAATTGAGACTCCCAACGAGAAAAAAGAGAACATGTTCTATTTTTTTCTCGTTGAGATCCACGACCATTTTCCATGGCAAAAAAGCTCTGCCAGCATTTTTCTTGATGGATTTTGTCGAGGAAAACGGTTGTGTGTACGAGGTCTCTGTCTCTGTCACACCTGTTCCGGATGGACGCTGGAACAGGTGGGTGACGGTACTTCCGGGTGATGTGGGGAACCAATAGGAGACGCGTTTACGGAGCATGCGCTCCTTTCTCAAGGCTTGTTTTTATTCAATAAATGTAACACAACATATTGCACTTAGAGTAGCGCCATTGTGCTTTCTCCCAAGCCCAGGAAACCCCAGTCAAACCTGTGGAATGAGCATGCAAATGTAATTGAGGAACCTTATCTTTGAAAGCATACACTATAATGACAAAAGTATTGGGACACACACATGAACTTTATTGTCATCCAAGTCTTGGTGTGTAGGGTTTAATACTGAGTTGGCCCAATCTTTGCAGCTATAACAGCTTTGATTCTTCTGAGAAGGCTGTCTAAAATTTTTTAGGAATGTGTCTATGGGAATATTTGACCATTCTTCCAGAAGCGCATTTGTGAGGTCAGGCACTGATGTTGGATGAGAAGTCATGGCTCTTAGTCTCCTCTCTAATTCATTCCAAAGGTGTTCTATTAGGTTGAGGTCAGGACAGTCAAGTTCATCCACCCCAAACTTGCTCATCCATGGCTTTAAGGACCTTGCTTTGTGCACTGATGCATAGTCATGTTGGAACAGAAAGGGGCTATCCTCAAAAGTTGGGAGCATGAAATTGTTCAAAATGTGTTGGTATGCTGACACCTTAAGAATTCCCATCATTGGAATTAAGGGGCTAGGCCCAACCCCTGAAAAACAACCCCACACCATAATCCCCTCTCCACCAAATGATTTGGACTAGTGCACAAAGCAAGGTCCATAAAGACATGAATGAGCGAGTCCTGACCACAACCCTGATAAAACACCTTTGGGCAAATTCCCAAATTAGTTAGCCGGGGCTACATATTTTGTTTGTGCTGGTCCGCTTTGAACCCATGGTAGGACCAAAAACTAACCTTATCCCTACCTTTAAGGCGGCGTACACACGACTGGTTTCCTTGGCAGAATTCAGCAAGAAACTCGATGGGAGACGTATTCTGCCGAGGAAACCGGCCGTGTGTACACTTTTCACCGAGAAACCCATCGAGGAACTCATCGAGCCAAAAAGAGAGCATGTTCTCTATTTCCTTGATGGGTAATGGGAAAATTTGGCTCAACAAGTTTTTTGACTGCTGAACAAGGAACTTGACGGGGAAAACGATGCGTTTCGCCCGACGACTTTCTCGGTCGTGTGTATGGCGCCTAACCTTTAATCCCTTCCTTATGTGTAAATTGGACTTTAGGTACTTGGCTCATTTAAATTATCTTTTGAACTCTACAAACTTGAATTTATCTGAAAAGTAAGAAAAAAAATTGTACTGCCTTTAAGCAGTTCAAAAGCCCTCTATATGTTAAAGTTTAAAAGTTGCATAATACAAGTCCTGGCAGTTTCTCTACAGCAAAAACTGATGTTTTTTTTTTGTTTGTTTTTTTGTTTTTTATTAACTTCCTTTAAGTAGTTATTTCTCAAATTTTTCCTTTTACCATGTTCCCAGCACACTGGATGATATTCATTTTGCGATAAAATCTTTCAACAATTATGCAGATAGCACTAGAAAACCAACACATCAACACAAAAAGAATCTCTTAGCTGAGAAATAGACTCTAGATATTCATTAAAAACAGATGGCTACATAGTGAGCAGGCTTAATTTGGGTGTTTAGACTAAATCTATGTTAATCTGCCACAATGTGAGAGACAAAAAGAAAAAACATGATGGTGACACAATTGTATGTGTTAACTTATGCAATATATCTGCAAGAGCATTGAAGTATAGTTATTGATTCCAGAATTACTTTTTGTTAACATCACTTAAACAAATGGTTATCCTAACTTACAGGCGAATGCTGTTTTTAATTCTTCACTTGTGAAAAGGCCCAAAGGTAGCAAATAATTAACTTCAACTAATTAGAACATTGATACTCTTGCGAATAGAACAGTGTATACTTTGGACAGTGTCCATGGGAAATTCAACATGTGCACTGATTACATAAGTGTAGCAAACTAAAGAATACAATAAACAATATCTGAAGGATCCTTTCAATGCACATTACGTTTTTAAAATGTATTATATGCTGTTGTGGAAGCATTTGACTTGGTAATGCATTAAGTACTAGAACAAATCTTGAAGATTTACTTTTAAAGAAAAAAACATCTAAAGAGTGGATATATATATATATTTTTTTTACAGGAATCATATAGACATTAAAACTAATAGCATCTGTGGTTCACTTCCTAGGTTACAGCTGAAGAGTTAAAGAGGACCTGAAGACTGAGGTAAATTAAATCTGAATGGCAGTTGGGCTTAGAACGCTCCACATTACAGGTTCATATCATAGAAATTGGAATACCAATACCAGTATCAAAAATTGAAACTCATATATTTTATATAGATGTGTTACACACAGAGTGATATATAACAAGAATGTATTTATTTTAATTCTGATAATTATGGCTTACAGCTAGTAAAAACCCAAAATTCAATATTTCAGAAAATCTAAATATTACATAAGACTAATAAAAAAAAAGTTTTTTTTTTAATACAGAAGTGTTTGCTTACTGAAAAATATGTCCATGTACAGCATAGTATGCACTCAATATGTGGTCAGGGCTCCTTTTGCATGAATTACTGCATCAGTGGGCATTGCATGGAGGCGATCAACCTATGGCACTGCTATGTTTTTTTTTGGAAGACCAGTTTGCTTTAATAATGGCCTTAGCTCATCTGCATTGTTGGGTCTGGTGTCTCTCATTGTCACATACCTGGTAGTAGAGGCTGATATGCAGAGGAAGGCCTCACTTAAATCTTTGCCTCGAGGAACCCTGATAGGGTAGACAGGTGACACAGGAGTGCAGAGTGGCATGAGTGCCTGGCAGGATCGCTGGTGGAGGAGCTGGCTTGGCACTTCCAAAGGCACCATGGAGGATCACTAACAAGTAGGGAGACCAGGAACAGCAGGCAGGTTGGTAATAGAACACCGAAGACCGAAAGATGGAGACAGCAACTAGCAAAGTGGGTGTTCCATAGGCTAGGTGTAGGCGTCATACACAGGCAGGCAGATCAGGAACAGATAGGAAATCTGGAGCAAAGTCAAGGTGCAAGCCGGGTCAGTAGCTGGTGGGCAGTGAGGTAAAAAAAGAAATAGGCAGAAGCAGCATCAGAGACGAGTCTGGGTCGGTTGCAGGTGGATAGCAGGAGTAGTCAGGAACAAGTTAGCAACTGGAACAGGTTCAGGGTAAACAGGTAGCATGAATCACAGGGAATGCCTTGATCCTGGGTACTAGCTCTGTTTAAATAGTTTACTTGGTGTCAAGAACTGTCAAAAGGTGCACACGTGCTCCGGCCAGAGGCATATCTCGTGAAAATAGCGCCTATGGCATGCACTGAAACTGCGCCCCTGTCGAAACATTTAAAATCCATCTTTCAGATAACCTTAACAAAAAAAAACAGCTAACAAAATTAGTGATATGTGTCATCCCTTCTGATACCTTTGGTCATCCCTTCTGATACCTTGGGTAGTGACATATCCTTTTTATGGTTTATTAGACGCCTGATCCCACCTCCAAGGCCAGGTAAATGCAGAACCAATACTGGAAGTGATGAGGAGAGGGAGAAACTGATGTTCCTCCTTCTTCTTTGTGCACGGCCAGATGGAATGGGAGAGCCTGGGAGAACAGGGGAGGGCTGTGGCTGAACGCAGCAGGGATAGCGCTGCCATTGTCCATTAGCAAAGGTGCTGAAAAGGAGATCCTGCCTATGCTCGGGAGGAGAGAAGAAGAGACCCTCAGACCCTGGTAAGTGCCTTGCTGCCCTGACACTCAACAGCACCCCCTTCATATGGTGCCCATGACACTTGCCATGGCTGCCATACCCTAGATACACCACTGGCTCCGGCATATACATGCACACATCCATTTGCATCCCTGACTCCATTTCTCGCATGCACATGCACATCTACCTCTTGACAATACTCAACAGATTCTTTATGGAATATAGATTGGGCGAGTTTAATGACCAATCAAGCACAATGATGCCATGATCATTAAACCAGGTATTGGGACTTTTGGCAGTGTGGGCATGTGTCATGAGGAATCGGAGGGAAGCATGAAGTGCTAAGAAAAATAAATTGTCCCAGTGGGGCTTTAAAACAGCAAAAGTAGAAAAAATATGGAAATGCAACGTGTAAAATACAAAGTTTTATTGGAAAAAGTTATGACATAAAAATAAAGAATGAGTTGCGACATAATGTACCATATAAAATGAAATCCATACACAGATCATATTGTAACAATACAATACATAGCCTGTATTAGTAACAGGTCTTTGTAGTTCCTAACGCGTTTTGACCAAAAGGTCTTCTTCAGAGGATTTGTGCTGGTTGCTGCTGAAAGAGAGTAATTTCATAAGTCATACTGTACATAGTTTATTTCTTCTATCCACTCCCTCAGAATTGTACCCCGCCCAGTCAGGGGACATGGATGGTCCCAGACTATGGGGAAGGGGAAAGCCTATGAGGGACGGAGAGAAGAGGAGTTAATTAAAATATTAGAGTTGAAAAAACAGCGCATTTACCAGGATGAAGAAGTATGGAACGTTCCAAAAGACAGAGCTCTCGTATGGTGATGAAGGGGAAGGATATCTCAGCCTGCAAATCTCCCAGGTGTGGGTCCTCGATCACTGCCGCATCTCAAGCAGGGTGCCATCTGAGGGTGGCTACATTGAAACCAAACGGAGAAGCACCCGGAAAGGGTACCACACCCAAAGAGGAGAAGGGAGTAAGTAGAGAGGTTTGTCCTGAAATGGATACAATGTATTGGCTTAGAGGGAACTGATAGGAATATAGGGGTATGAGGAGATCTGTATGATACTGTGGGCCTGTATTGGGAGTACACTGTAAATTATATTCCAAAAATGGGAATTAAAGACCCAGAGCAAGAGGCCCAAAGTACGGTGAGAAAGAAAGGGTGTGGTGGGACATCCAGAAAGGTGAAAAAATGTGTGAATAAAATAAATATAAATTAAAAATAAAGATAATAAAAATAATAAAAATAATAAAATTGGAAATGAAAGAGGGGGGGGGGAAGGGGGGAGGGGAGGAAGGAAAAAAAATAAAAAATCTTATAATGGTGAAATGAATGGGAGAAGGTGGGGAAAAGGGGAAAATAAGGGAAGGGAGAAGGGAGGGGGGGGGAGGGGAGGAAACTTGATGCAGGTAAGGAGAGAGAGAGGGGGAGACAGAGAAGAGGGGATAATTGAGGAATTAAGTGAGAAGGGAGATGTAACCGGGAAAAATGAGTGAGAAAAGGGGAAAGCAGAGTGGGGGGGAGGGGATGATGGAGTGATGAAAAAGAAAAAGAAAAAACATGACCAGGAAAAGTAAGTGAGAGAAGGGGGAAACAGGGTGTGGGGGGAATGATTGAGGAACTGAGTAGTGAAGTGAATTGTAGCCGGGGAAAATGTGTGAGAAAAGTGAGACAATATAGAGGTGGAAAAAATGGGAAAATGTAAAGTGAGAATGGAAATGAGTGAAAAAATGGAAAAAAGGGGGGGGGGATGGAACAGGGACAAAGGACTGGAAAAACAATTGCGGGTAAAAAGTGAAAAAATAGAATGGTTAGGGGCGCCGATTCAATATGAAACAGCAACCAGAGGTGAATGGGTGATCCAAAGTGATGAGGGGGATGAAAGTAGTGTGGATGACTGGTGTGGAAAAGGGGGGGGGGGCGGGGGAAAGATGGGGGGGGGGAGAGAAAGGAGGGAAGAAGGAAGGAGGGGGTGGAAAGAGGAGGAAATAAGCATGGAGAAGTGATGTTACCTTGGTTCTTTGATGGGTAAGGATTGAAAATTTAAAAGAAAAGGTTGACTGGCAGGTCAATTCAATTATGGCAATGTAGAGCTAGAGTGTGGCCATCTGGAACTGAAAGGAACAGATGACCCCCTTAGTAAAAGACGCTACCTAAGTTCCCCTGGAGGGATAAGTAAAAAAGGATACATAATGTATAATGAACAGGACTTACCAGTCTTAAGATGCTGTGACTCGTGGAGACACTGATCGGCTCCACGAGTACTCGCATCAGGAAGCGGAAGTATATACCGCTGGGTGTCCTCGGATAGGTCCGGGGTGCCATGACCCCGCCTAAAGTGGGAGGAGGAGGGATGTATAGCCCTCCTCTGTCCAAAGGGTAATGTTGACCAATAACCCGGGTGCATCTCCCGGCGTACACGGAGTCCAAAGGAGGCGGACACATCCGCCACTTCCGCATCGCGCAAGTAACGTTGGCGTCGCGGTCTGCGTCAGTGAATGACGCGCACGTCGGGCGTCATGTGATGGCGGAAGTGGCCGTGTATGCCGCCAGTAGGGGAAGACTGGCACATCGCCAGGGCAGCGACACCGCCCGGTGAGTGCCAAAATTACAGCGTAATAACGCTAGTATCGTCTCACCCTGCTGGGCGGTGACAATGAGCTAACCCAAATGGCAGATGGCTGTGTGCTGAGGTGCAGGCAGGGAGGGGACACGAGGGAGGCGAAGGAAGAAAGAAACATTCCCCAGGATCACACAGCGGGAGCCTGTGGAGAAGAAAAACCATATGAATATAGGCATCATGTTTCTGGGATGTGTTCAAGATAAAACTTCATTAAGTTTAACAGCAACCAATGTTGACTCATAGGGGTAATAATACAACATATTTTGGAGAAATATTCACCCAAATATCTGGTCATAAACAATGCATTCCATATGCTTGATGAAATATTTATCTAAAAAGACATGCAAATATCACTTGAACATATTACAAAACAGTGTGCTATGGAAATGATAGTGGATCAATTGAGAGGGATGCAAATTCACAAAGAAGGGAAGGAAGAGGAATCCAATGGCAGAGTAGCAAAAATGCTAAAAATAAGAATAATTTGTAAGGAATGGATTTTTGTTAAAGAAAGTAATAGTGGTATTAGACAGTATTAGTAATAGGCACTTAGTACATGGAGAATGACATACATGGACAAGTATGCAAAAACGAATACAGTAGGCAAACAAAGGAGAGGGGGGGTTTTATTGTGTCTTTCCAGAGGTAAAACCTTTAAGAAAAGGAGCAAATGAACAGGATTCATTCAGACCCGGGTATGTGGTAGCCCGTAGTCTAAAGATCCAACGTTGTTCATGCTGTAATAATGTTTTGTTCCAATCCCCGCCTCTACTTGGGATATGAATCCGATATAGGGCGGCAAAGGAAACTTTGGGTACCACATATTCGTGCTTTAATGCTACATGTCTCCCAATGGGAAGGTACAGATTTCCGATTTCCATGCTGTACCTATGTTTGGAAATTCTCCGCCAAAATTCTTGCTTGGTTTTTCCTATATAATAAGCACCACAGCTGCATTCCATAATGTATACCACACCCCTAGTTTGACAGTTAGTGAAGTGTGCAGGTTTGAACAAGTCGCCATTTGGTAATAGAAAACTCTTCTTCCTCTTCATGAGTGGGCAGTATGAACAGTGTCCACAGGGGAAAGTACCAAAAATCGTACAGTGTGTCTTTCTTATAGAGGTGTCGGTATATTCACTTCGGACCAATCGATCCTTGGTCGACGTGGCTCTTTTATAAGTGATTGAAGGATAATCTGATAAGAAATGGTTGAGTCGTGGATCATCAGTCAAAATTTACCAATTTTTTTGAAAAATATGTTGGATTTCCTTATGTTGACGTGAAAAGCCTAGAATTATTCTAGTAGTCTGAGAATTAGGGCTAGAAAGAGATTTTTTGGAGTATAATAGTGTTTGTCGAGAGTTAAGATTCGCTTTGTTGAAGGCCTTACGTAGACATGATTGACTATAACCCCTACTGGATAATCTGTTTCGAAGCCTTTCGGCTTCCTCAAGATAGAGGACATCATTTGAGCAATTGCGACGTAAGCGCAGGTACTGGCCATAGGGAATGGAATTTTTTAGTTTGGTGGGATGAAAGCTGTTGGCATGCAGCACCGTATTTCCCGCAGTGTCCTTGCGGAAAAGGGTGCTGCATAATTGACCATTGGGTCCCACAAACAGCCTTACATCCAAGAAAGTGATGGTTCGTTTATCGTAGGTCATAGTAAATTTGAGATTATAGTCATTGGAGTTCAAACAGTCAAAGAACTCCAAGAGAGCACCCTCAGGACCCTCCCAGATGATGAGGACGTCGTCGATATACCTGCGCCACAATTTTATGTGGCCCAGGTAGCCGGCGAGGCCCCCATCAGCTGGGAGGGATAGCTCCCACTCCCCCAGGTACAGATTGGCGTAGGATGGGGCACAACATGTCCCCATCGCTACGCCCTGCACCTGGAGGAAGTGGGAGCCATCAAAAGAGAAGTAGTTGTGAAACAGTATGTATTGTAGGGAATTTACCAGAAAAGTATCTAGAGTATGATCATGTAGATGACCCTCCATAAGACAACGTCGTATGGCATCAAGTCCCTTAGTATGGGGTATGCTGCTATATAGCGCTTCGACATCAATAGCAACAAGGAGGGAATCCTCCGCGATTGTTGTATGATCAATGATCTGTAAAAGATGGATAGTATCCTTCACAAAGGAAGGAAGAGCCATAGCATAGGGTTGTAAATAAGTATCGACTAGACGACTTAGATTCTCGGAAATAGATCCATTTCCGGAAACTATAGGACGTCCAGGTGGAGGGTTTTTTAGTTTATGTATTTTCGGAAGACTATAGAACGTTGCCGTTCTTGGATATTTGGTTCGAATAAACTCGTAGGTACTACGAGAAATAATTGAGCTGGTATATGCTTGGTCTACCATCGTATAGAATTCTATATGATATTGTTGGATAAGGTTGACCGAGATGGATTTATACCACTCAGGATTGGTAAGAATGGTCATACACATCCTGACATAGTCAGCGTTGTCCATAAGGACAACGTTGCCCCCTTTGTCTGAGGGTTTGACCGTCAATGTTGTGTTAGCAGATAGGGTGGTCAATGCTTTGTTCTCACTAGGTGCTAAATTAAGAGGAATGTGTTTATTACAGGAAAGTTGGCACAAATCCCTGATGGTCTGTTTCACGAAAGTGGATACGTTAGGATTAGTATTAGTATGAAGTGCTATAGCATTTCCGATAGAGGGCTGCACTGTTTTTGGAAAACACAGTGGACCAACACCAGAAGGTGACATGGCTCCACAAATCATCACAGACTAAATACCTCAATGCCAAGCCGCATTTATGCAGTAATTCATGAAAAAGGAGCTCCAACCGAGTATTGAGTGCATACTATACTGTATACTGTACATGGACATACTTTTCAGTAATCTAACACTTCTGTATTAAAAATCCTTTTTTTTTAATTGGCCTTATGTAATATTCAAATTTTCTGAGATACTGTATTGTGGGTTTTCACTAGCTGTAAGTCATAATCATAAAAATCAAATAAAAACAAATGCTTGAAATATATCACTTTCTGTGTTACACATTTGTGTTACACATTTATATACAATACGAGTTTCACTTTTTGAATTAAATTCCTGAAATAAATGATCTTTTTGATGATATTCTAATTTTATGAGATGCAACTGTATGTACAGTGCCTTGAAAAAGTATTCATACCCCTAGAAATTTTTTAAAATGTTGTCATGTTACAACAAAAGACATATTTTTTTATTTTTAGGGGTTTTATGTGATAGACCAACACAAAGTGGTACATAATTGTGAAGTGTAAGGAAAATGATAAATGTTTTGTTTTTTTACAAATAAATATCTGAAATGAGTGACATGCATTTGCATTAATCCCCCTTTACTCTGATACCCCTAACTAAAATCTAGTGGAACTAATTGCCTTCAGAATTCCCCTATTTGAAAAAAGAGCCCATGTGTGTGTAATTTAATCTCAGCATAAACACAGCTGTTCTATGAAGCCCTCAGAGGTTTGTTAGAGAATTTTAGAAAGCAAACAGTATCGTGAAGGCCAAGGAACACACCAGACGGGGCAGGGATATAGTTGTGGAGAAGTTTAAATCAGGGTTAGGTTATAAAAAAAATATCTCAAGCTTTGAACATCTCACTAAGCACATCATCTAAAAATGGAAAGAGTATGGTACAACTGCAAACCTACCAAGACATGGCCGTCCACATAAACTGACAGCCGGGCAAGGAGAGCATTAATTAGAGAAGCAGTCCCATAGTAACTCTGGAAGAGCTGCAGAGATCCACAGCTCAGGTGGGAGAATCGGTCCACCGGACAACTATTAGTCAGGAAAGTCAACAAATCTGAAAAGAGTCATTGTTGAAAGAATGCCATGAGAAGTCCCATTTTCAATTTGTGGGAGCTATGTGGGGGACACAGCAAACATGTGAAAGAAGGTGCTCTGGTCAGATGAGACCAAAATTGAACTTTTTGGCCTAAAAGCAAAATGCTATTTGTGGCAGAAAGCTGCAAATCACTCTGAACACACCATCTTCACCTTGAAACATGGCGGTGGCAGCATCATGTTGTGAGGATGCTTTTCTTCAGCAGGGACAGGGAAGCTGGTCAGAGTTGATGGGAAGATGGATGTACCCAAATACAGGGCAATCCTAGAAGAAAAAGGTTCAACACACACGATGGTACAATGTACGTTAGGAGGGGGGGGGGTGAGGGGAAGGAATTGAGTGGGGGAGGGGAGATGGGACATTTCCCTCCTCTCCCCCCTTTTCTTTTTTTTTTGGGGGGGGGGGTATTGGATGTTAGTGTGATGTTTGTTTCGAGATTCTAAATATATGCAATATGATGTTATTGATTATGTGTTAAATACAAATAAAATTGTTATAATGGAAAAAAAAATCCTAGAAGAAAAACTGTTAAGCCCCATACACACTATGCCCCATACACACTATTTGCGTTGCGCTGCCGAGATTTTTAGGAGCAGTTTCCAGAGCATCCTGAAAGTTGCGATTTTCTGTCGCGGGTATTAGTATGCAACTACGCGCGATCCCGCCGCCGACGTACTGCGCACGTCAAAAACATCCCCGTGCGCATGCTCCAAAATCTGTGAATGAACGTCAAGACGTCACATTCCCATTCATGACCGTTTTACGCAAGCGACGTTTTTTTTTTTTTTTTTTTTCCGACGCGATGACGACGCCTATACCTAAACATAGGATACTCCAACCCATGTAGGTATATCTATGCGCCGGTATCCCGTCCGGAAACGTCGTAACGTCACTGCGTCGCGCCGGATTTCGATCGTGAATTGCTTTCCGCTCATTAACATATTTTTTGGCGTAAATCGGCGGGAACGCCCCCGGCGCCATTTTTAAGTTGAAGTAACGATGCGATGGCGAAACTATTACGCTCATCGCATCGGAACTTCAACCCGGCGTTTCTTGTTTTCTGGTACAAAAACAGAAACGCCGGCTCAAAGCCACTGTTACGCTGGCGGATCACTCGATCCGCCAGCGTAACCTTTCATGAATCTGGCCCTATCAGTTTTCCTGACGATTTTCTCATCAGGTTTACCAAAACCATGTAGTGCAAGGGCCTGCCTGATTGCATACAAATTGAAACTCTTGAGGTTTGACCTCATATTAGATGGTTTTGGTAAACCTGAAGAGAAAACCATCAGGAAAACTGATAGTGTGTATGAGGCTTTAGAGTCGGCAATAGACTTGAGACTGAGACATAGGTTCACCTTCTGAAGCCGCGTACACACGGCAGAGAACCTCGACGGGCGGAACACATCGTTCCGCCCGTCGAGGTTCTCTGCCGGCCGTCAGATTCGGCGACCCGCCCGTCGGGAATGGCAACCAGCCATTCATCCAGGCAGGCCGTCGAGCAAATAGAGAACATGCTCTCTATTTCTGCTCGACGGCATTCCCGACGAGATGCTCGCCGAGAGCGTACACACGGCCGAGGTTCTCGCTGGAATGCAGCTTCCAGCGAGGTTCTTGCTGGTTTCTAGCGAGAACCTCGGTCGTGTGTACGCCGCCTAACAGGACAATGACCCTGAAAATACAGCCAGAGATACAATGGAATGATTTAGCTCAAAGCATATTATGTTAGAATGGCCCAAACAAAGTTCAGACCTAAATCCAATTGAAAATCTGAGATAGGACTTCACAGGCACTCTCCATCCAATCTGACAGAGCTTGAATGGGCAAACATTTCACTCTCTCGATGTGCAAAACTGGTAGAGAAAAATACCCAAAAAGACTTGCAGCTGCCATTGCAGCAAAAAGTAGTTCAACAAAGTATTGACTCAGGGGGGCTGAATATAAATGCACGCCACACTTTTCACATATTTATTATTAAAACAATTTGAAAAACATTTATCATTTTCCTTCCTCTTCACAATTATGTGCCAATTTGTGTTGGTCTATCACATAAAATCCTAATAAAATATAATTACATTTTTGGTTGTAACATAACACAATGTGGGAAAATTTCAAGGGGTATGAATACTTTTTCAAGGCACTGTAGGTTGTGTCAGGGTGTTTAATGGTTGTATACCAGAACTACACTATCTGTTGCAGTATTTAGTAAATAGAAGTTAAATACTTATGTCATGGGTTCCAGACACTGCTCTTGCTCGCACTCCCACAGCCCACAAACCAGGGCTCAAGTCCTGTGGGAACCTGCGGGAACGGAGTTCCTGCACTTTTTTCACAGCAGGAACGCATTTACCTTTGCAGGACTAGAGCAGCCGAGCCGCCCGAGCCAATCCTTCACTAAGCGGTGATGCCCAGCTCGAGTCACTGTCAGGGGCAGGCGAACCTTAGTAATCCTTTATGTTACTGGCCGCTTCCTGTATATGGATTCATCGGGTAGTGTGTGTGTAATCTGTCACTTCCTCGTTGCCGCAATGTCCCCTGGGAGCATTTGTCATTGTTCCCAGGAGACATTGCGGAGGTCTGCCGCGAGTTATTGCAGGATTTAGAAAGAACTTAAAGTTCTAACTTTTTTCCCCAGGACTTGACCCCTGACACAAACATATACAGTATGTACAGTATATGGTTATTGGAAGGAAGCATTGTGCTTGCAACATTTTAAAATATTTAAACACGTATCTACTACTTTAATTACAATCTAAAGAAAAATTTACATCCAATGGGATGATTTGGCCATTATAATATAATATAATACTGTACAGTAAAACCTTAGTTTGAGAGTAACTTGGTTTAAGAGCGTTTTGCAAGACAAGCAACATTTAAAAAAAATGTTGACTTGATGTACAAGCGACATCTTGATATTCAAATAGCATTGTGTCACAACTGAGTATAAAAGAGAAGAGAGGAGCCTCTAAGTGTAGCAATATGATTACATTACATGAAGGTACAACATTTAGCAACTCACATGGTTGATGATTAAAACAGGCACATCTAAGTATGCAGGCATCCGGGGTAAAGCTGTTAACATAGACCATCCTCCTTACCGCCATAGATTTCGTCCCTTCCACGTGGCGCTCTATGAGCGGTTTGAGCCTCACTTTCAGATCGCTCTACTGCAGGGTAGTCTTCCAGGTCTCGTTTGCAGACCAACAGCAGTAGGAACCGGCGGTGAGGAGGACGGTCTATGTGGACAGCTTTATCCTGTATTCCTGTATACTTAGGGGTGTCTGTTTTAATCATCAACCATGTGAGTTGCTAAATGTTGTACCTTCATTTAATGTAATCATATTGCTACACTTAGAGGCTCCTGCTGGATTTTGGTTCTAATCCCCTTGTGGAGGCTTTAATTTGTGGATGGACATTTTATGGTTACACAACTTATCACATTGCTATAATCTTTTTATTTGTACTATAAACTGAAGGACTTATAAATAAATGGTTGTGGAATGAATCATCTGAGTTTCTATCATTTCTTATGGGAAAATTTGCTTTGATATACAAGTGCTTTGGATTACAAACATGCATCTGGAACGAATTATGCGCACAATCCAAGGTTTTACTGTATATTCAAATCAATTTTAACACTGTATTTAGATCATATTCATTTAGACTTTTTCTTAGTAACATTTCCCTAGATAAGTTAGATAAGTTACTCTTTATTGTGGAGTTTTAAAGAGCAACTCAGAGAAGCCTGAAAAAGAAGATAATAGAGACACTCATACCATCTCAATAGAGCAGAAAAAGGTAACCAAGACACATATAGAGTTTTTATTCTTAATTTTTAGTGTGAATATCTGTAAGGCTTTAAAAAATGTACTACTATTGAACCCATTGGCATTAAAGGGTTTGTAAAGGAATATTTTTTTTTTATCTTAATAGCTTTCTTTACCTTAATGCAGTGCTGTTTTCATGTCCTCATTGTTTGTTTTTTGCTCTCAAGTTGCTGTAATCCTTCTCTGATCTCCACACTTCCTGGTTGTCTGTTTGCCTTTTAACCACAGTCCTGGGAGCTTTCTCTCTGTGGTCACTAATCAAGGAGGTGTGATTACTGTATGTATAAAACCCCTCAGCACCAATCACTTTCGTTTTCCAAACCATCACTGCCCTGTATTGGCTCTGTGGCTCTGTACATCACAGAGCAGGAAACAGCATGCAAAAACGAAACTGAAACTGTAGGTACATTGTATGATTGTTTTTTATCTATTTTTAATAGTTTTTAAAAGGAATGAGTTAACTATTATGGGCCAGATTCAGGTAGATGCGCGCATATTTTATCCGGCGTAGCGCAACGCATATACGTTTGCGCTGACACGAACTAGTGAGTAAAGTTCCAGTATTCACCAAGCGCATGTTCGTTACTTTGCGGCGGAGTAACAAAAAAGCGCTGGCGCAACCCGACGCAAGTAGAAGTGGGTGTGATCATATGTAAATGATGGGCGGAGCCCAGCGCAGTGACTTACGTTCATCGCATCATCCACGGAGCATGCGCAGTGAGGGAGGGCTCCCCTCGCTCCCCTGTGCGCATGCTCAGAACTTCTGTCGAGCAGCCACTTCATGGGAAACGCCAGCGCAATATCTTCCGTTGCACCTATAAAAGCGGCCGTAGATGCGCCTTTCCGGCGCAAAAGTATATCCGGTTTCCCCCAGGGAAGTTTCTTTTGCTTTATGAAGACTGCTCCCGTTCTCTCCAAAGAGAGGAGAAACCTCAACTTTAATGCCCAGGAGCTCACCCTAGTGATCTCTGCTATGGAGACGTTTAACAACTTTCTCCACGGCAGGAAAAGTCGGAAGACCAGCCGCGGATAGGAAGCAGGGCATCCTGGAGTCCATTGCTGGCAGGGTCAATGCCCTGGGCTACTCCACCCGGACTGCTGCCAATATCGTCAAAAAAATTAATGATCTGAGGCGCAAAGTCCGGGGCAAGGTGGCCGCCATTAGGAGGCATGAGGGGGGCACGGGTGGTGGACCCCCATGTGCGGTCAGCCTGACCACGGAGGAGGAGGTGGTCGCCCGCTGCCTGGAGAGGGAGCAGTTGGAGGGGGTACCAGGCTATGATTCTGTGGAGGAAGGCTCCAGGACAGGTAAGTGTTTTTTATCCCCTATTTGGTGTGTTGCATGTGGGGGGGGGAGGGTACATGTGCCAAGTGTATGGGACCACCAACATGTGTCTGCTTTGTGTCATCCACAGATGACGGAGCTGGGCCATCATCTGTTGGCGGCCAGTCCACCCCAACCCCCCAACAGGATCCTGAGCCCGACCCCCTGGGTGGTGAAGAGCATGAGATGGAGGAGAGTGCCCACACCTCACCTCCTCCCCTTCTGCAGGGCCCTCTCAGATCCCCTCCCCCATCATAGGAAGCCCCTCAAGGGCGACTCCATCCCCCCCCCGGGAACAACCATCTCCTGGCCCCAGGAAGGCGACCCGGAAGACCAGGGGGGTGTCTGACGTGGTCCATGACCAAATGGCCCGGGACCAGGCCAGGCAGACCCAGCAGATGGGGAAGATTGCTGGGCATCTTGACCGGCTAGTTGACAGCCTGGGCTCCGTATCCCAGCTGACGAACGCCTTGGAGGGCATGCAGCCAACACCCGCCAGGAGTGGCCCACCCAGGGATCAGCCACCCTAGATGCCCCGCCACCCCCACCCACTCCCTCCAGGCAGCTGAGGAGCCAGAGAGGGCCCACAAGAAAAAGCTTTTTTTTTTTGGATATATTTTTGGCTCAGGTTATGAGTTTTTTATGTTATTTATGCTCAGGTTATGAGTTTTTTATTTTATTTATTCTCAGGTTATGAGTTTTTTCTTTCAGTTGAACTGCACACGGTCAGGAGTGCAGGGGACAGTGTGAATGGTGTGTGAATGTGAGGGGGTGGCACTCCTGCCAGTAAGGGGTGTCACCCTCGGCCGTGGTGGAGAAGTTATCCCCACGGCTGTGTGAATGACATGTGAATGGTGTATGAATGGACAGCGACATCATTGGAGCCTTGACGCCGGCGTTGCTGCTCCCAAGTCCGGCATGTTGGACTTGGGCTAATCCAATGCGATGTGCATGTGGTGTGTGTGATCTAGGGACATCAGTGGTGTGCATGCGTGCATTGTCCGTGTGATCAATGTTTTGGTTTAGTGTCCAAAGATGCCTACGGCGAGGACCCTCCTGACTGCTCTTCCATCAGCTGAATGGGTTTCCTCTGGCAGGGGGGGCTGTCTGGTTGGGGGGTCAGGTCATCACGTATGTCAATCTGCAGGCCTTTTCTCATGGCAAAGTTGTGCAGAATGCAACATGCACAGATGATCTGACACACAAAGGTAGGGGAATACAATAGGGCCCCCCCAGACTTATCCAGGCAGTGGAAACGGGACTTCAGGAGCCCAAATGTTTGCTCCACCACTGCACGAGTTTTGATATGTGCTTCATTGTATCTTCTCTCTCCTCTGGTTTGGGGGTTCCGGAAAGGAGTCATTAGATGGGGTCCCAGTGCATATGCAGAGTCACCTGTAAGGGAAAAGACAGGAGGATGTTAGTCATGCATGTACCCCTTGTGATGTGTGCATCATGGGGGGGGACAGTCATGCCTGCCACCCATGTCACTCACCAACCAGCCAGCTGTCCCCATACATGTTCTGTTCGAATTCCATTGGGATGGGGCTCTGATTGTATGTGAAGCTGTCATGGCTGGATCCGGGGTGTTTGGCACGGACGTGCCATATTAGGCGTTGGGCATCGGCTATCACCTGTATGTTGATGGAATGCCAATGCTTCCGATTGCGGTATATGTGCTCTGTGGCACTGGGGGGCTGGAGTGCCACATGTGTGCAATAAATGGCCCCGATGGTGCGTGGGAATCTGGCAATTCTGTAGAAATCTGTCATTGCCTTCAGCCGCAGCTCCTCAGTGGTGGGTCTGATGAAGTGGTGGGACATGCGTCTGAGGATTGCGGGGACAACCTGGTGCACACATCTGCTCATGGAGGATTGTGACATCCCAGCCACCACTCCACTTGTACGCTGGAATGATACACTTGCAAGGAAATGAAGTGTTGCCAGTACCTTCACCAGTGGCTGCACTGCTTGTGAGCGGTGTGTCTTGCTGGTGATGTCATCCTGCAGGGTTGTGGTTAGTTCAAGTATTGCATCAGGGCTGAATCTGAAGAGGCGATACACCTCCTCATCCCCCATGCCAAAGAGGCTCATGCGCGTGCGGTATATCCTCTCACGTGCCCGCCTCCTCCGTTCCGGGGGACCCATTAGTAGTGCTAGGACCACGGCTGCCCCTGGCATGTTGGCACACAGAGGTGTTGTCCTTGCAAGTGTGGTTGTTCAGCTTGCTATTTTCGTCGGTAACGCTGCTGCTGTAGCTGCTCTCCTGCTGACCTGTGGCCGTCTGGAGTAAAGATAAAGCAGCTATTTGTAGGAATAACTTTGCGCTAGCCGTTCCACATACGCGCGGCGCATGTAGCCAGCGTATGGTGCTAATCCGTTCGCGAATCGGGAAATCTCCCTCATTTGCATATTTGCATGGGAAATCAATAGGTGCGACGGATGCGACAAGCGAAAATATGCGCTTACGATACTCTGGCGAGGGAAAGTTAAGCCAATCGGAAAAAGCCAGTTTTCTGTCGGATCTAGTTTGTTGGGTACGGCCACATAGATACTACGGCGCATCTTTACACTTACGCGGCGCATATCGATATACTCCAGCGCAAGTCTTGCTGAATCTGGCCCTATGTCTCTATACCCTGTAAACAGTAATTTCAGCAAAAAATATATATATTTTACAACTCCTTTAAGTTATTATTGCCCCATGCTACTGATTTTGCAAAATCTACAAAGTCCATGACTCCTGTTACCTGAACAGACATTTCAGTGGATCACTCATTTTAATGCCATGCTCTGATGTAGGCACATATCTCTTTAACCATAATTCCTGGTTTCCCGGGTACACCCGGGAAAGATATGCAGAACTGAGCTGTGGACAGGGGGGTGCAGAGGTGAGCTGTGGATGGGGGGTACAGAGGTGAGGTATGGACAAGGGGGGTGCAGAGGTTAGGTGTGGATGGGGAGTGCAGAAGTGAGCTGTGGATGGGAGGGTGCAAAGGTGAGTCATGGACAGGTGGTACAGAGGTGACCTGTAGATGGAGAGGGTAATGAGGTGAGGTGTGGATGGGGGGGGTATCGAGGTAAGGTATGGAGGGGGGGTACAGAGGTGAGGTGTGGATGGGGGGGTGCAGAAGTAAGCAGTGAACAGGGGGTGCAGAAGTGAGCTGTGGACAGGGGGTGCAGAGGTGAGCTGTGGATGGGGAGCAGACATGAGTTGTGGACGAAGAGGGTAATGAAGTGAGCTGTGGATGGAGGTACAGAGGTGAGGTATGGATGGTGGAGTACAGAGGTGAGTTGTGGATGGGGGGTGCAGAAGTGAACTGTGGATGGGGGTGCAGAGGTGAGCCATGGACAGGGGATGCAGAGGTGAGCTATAGATGGGGGATGCAGAGGTGAGGTGTGGATGGGAGAGTGCAGAGGTGAACTGTGGATGGGGGTGCAGAGCTGAGCTGTGGATAGAGGGTACACAGATAAGGTGTGGACAGGGGCTACAGAGGTGAGCTGTGGATGGGGGGGGGGTGCAGAGGTAATATTTAGACGGGGGGTGCAGAGGTAAGCTGTAGACGGGGGTTAATAAATTGTGTATATGTGACATATACTACCGCGCTAATTGCATAAACCCAATTATCAAGAACATATAAATATGTAAATTAACAATATATCCATAAACACCAGTGCTAGCTCAAAAAAATTACCAACTCAAAATAAATATATAGTCCTTCTGTGCGTGCTAGTGCACCTATAAACACCAGTGCTAGCTCAAAAAAACTCCAACTCAAAATAAATGAATAAATACAGTCCTTTAGTGCATGCTGTTGCACCTATGATGCGTGCTATTGCTCCTATGTAGCAGTGCCTCAGTCCTATTAAACCTTCCAACGTGTCAAAAAAGGCGTGCTTTCTGTTGTGCTAAAAGATGATCTCCGTGACGTTTACACCCTTAAAGTGTGACCACCACCTCTATTCAAAGATTGCGCTCACCAGATCATGGAAATGAGACAGCATATATCATCCTTAAACAGCGGCTCCATGCGATCCTCAATCATGAATGTCAGACCCAGATGGCTCTTTGCATTTGCTCTCTTGTGGTGTAATAAAGTTACAACCAATTTATTTAAACAAGAAAGCCTTAAGATCACACTCACATGCTCCGATGCCCGGCCGGCATTAGCTTATCCAGCGTTACTGTTTGTGCGGCGTGCGTTCCAACCCTCGCTCGTGTTGCGGTTCAGCGGGCGGAAGCTGCAGTACTAAACAATGGCGGAGGCTGGTGACACAATTTCGTGTAGTGAGAGATATTGCCCAAATGCCTCTACATGTTTTGCATGCTCGCATGCGTCATCAGGAAGCTATGGGCACGCCTCTCTTGGATGTTATTTATATTTGGTTCAATTATTTGTGGCCGGTGGTTTTGCTACCAAACCGGAAGTGCCTATGCCCCCATTTTTGATGCTGGTACGCTTGTTCTATTTGCCAGACAGTAACCCTGGACGAGCTTCACAGTTCATTACGAAGTACCTTCTCAAGTTTATAATTAAGACGTTAACATAATTAGAACATTAATATCATATTGTTACAAGTATTATTAAAATTTTAAATTTAGTTTGCACTAATATTTAAAACTAACCTGATTTCTTTAATAAATATAGGAATAATCGCAATTGATAAAATAAAATAAAAAAATATATAGATAAAAATAGATAAAAATAGATTCAAATAAAAATAAAAATAAAATTAAAAATAAAAATAAAGATAACAATGAAAATGAAAATAAAGATGAAAATAAAAATAAATAAAAATAAAAATAAAATTAAAATAAAAAAATAATGAAAATAAAATAAACTAAAAATTAAAAATTAATCAATTTTCAATAATTTTCCAGAAAGCAAATAATGTCCAACTATATATTCATTCCTTTTGGTTTTAACGTGTCTAATTTGAATATCCAATAGGTTTCATTTTTAGAAATTTCCCTTCTTAAGTTGGTATTTCTCCAATTTTTCTCCACCTTATCTATGGCATACATTTTCATTTCGTTGGGTCTCTATTATGCATTTTCCTAAAATGCATAGAGACACTGTGGTATTTAAAACCCTTTTTAATGTTCCTGATGTGTTCCCCCAATCGTATTGATAATTTCCTTGTGGTTCTGCCCACGTATTGTAGTCCACACTCGCATTCTAAGACGTAGGTGACATGGGTACTACTGCATGTTATTAATTTATTTATTTTATATTCTGCCATATTAGTATTTGATTTGAACTCTATGGTTTTTCTAGGGTTTTTCTAGGGTTGCAGAGGTGAGCTGTGAATAGGGGTTACAGAGGTGAGCTGTGGATGGGGGTTACAGAGGTGAGCTGTGGAGGGGGGCGTGCGGAGTTGAGCTGTGGATGGAGGGTACACAGATAAGGTATGGACAGGGGGTACAGAGGTGAGCTGTGGATAGAGGGATGCAGAGGTAAGCTGTAGATGGGGGGTGCAGAGGTAAGCTGTAGACGGGGGTTGCAGAGGTGAGCTGTGAATAGGGGGTGCAGAGGTGAGCTGTGGATGGGGGTTACAGAGGTGAGCTATGGACAGGGGGAGCAGAGGTGAGCTGTGGAGGGGAGGGTGCAGAGGTGATCTGCAGATGGGGGAAGAGCTAAGATAGACAGAGGGTACAGAGGAGAGCTGTGGGTGGGAGGGTGCAGAGGTAAGCTGTGGACAGGAGGGGTGAAGAGCTGAGCTGTGAACAGGGGGGTACAGAGGTGAGCTGTAAATAGGGGGTGCAGAGGTGAACTGTGGACAGAGGGTGCAGAGCTGAGTTGTGAACAGTGGGTATAGAGTTGAGCTGTGGATGGGAGGTGCAGAGATGAGCTGTGAACTGGGAGTGTATAGCTGTGAACTGTGGACATGGGTGCAGAGGGGAACTGTGGACAGGGGGCACAAAGGTGAGCAACTTCCTGCCCACCAAACTTGGCATTTCTTGTGGAGAGACTTAGAGCAGCACCAAATTATCCACACATTGCACAAGAGGCAGAGTACCACACTCAATATTGCATAACAAGCAGGGCTCGAGCGTGTATACTGTGCAGTGATGAGGTGTATGTATCACACAGGGCACAGAAGAATTCAGCACAAGGGACAGTATTTACATATCCCCTCCTAAAATAACTATCTAATGCTCATCTCCGCACACTTGTTTGTTTGGTTCTAGGGATTCTCTCTATTGGTGGGTCCCCTCAACTCCCCAGTTATATCACCTTATGTTGGGCCCTCCTGAAGAATATGGTGGTTTATATTTTAATGGATTTTAATAGCTTTGGGGTGTAGGTAGAAAGGTACAGACATTGATCAGTTTTGAATTTTTTTTTTAATTATGAATAATAACACTACTTAATTTCTAGGAAAATTTACACATCCTGTGGCAGGTTGCTTCCTTAGCAACCATTGAGAGAAAGGAAGTCTAAACATTGGGAATTTGGGCAAATGTCCGAACAGCGAATGTTCGATCCAAACTTAAGTTGGGACTGAACATTCAGCTCATGCCTAGTAGTTGGTCATTGTGTCCTACATTTCAGAATACCCTGGCTGCACATGTATTCAAAGTCAGTGATTAACTAGTACAGCAAGGACCAAGATGACAATCGAAGAGCCTATGCCACTTAAAAACAAATCTTTATTTGTAGTTTTCATATAGGTACTCTAGGTTGTTTTAAGGCTTAATTTACCTCCTAATATTGTTAAGTTTAGTACCAATAAATGTAATTGGAACAACCAAAACTATAAATATAGGCCTGGGTATTTCTTCCTTTTAATATGCAAAAATATCATATCTACAATAATCACCATAACTATGATGGAAATTGTATATGTAAGTATGTTTTTCCATTTCATTGTAGATTCTGCTTTGTTTGCAAGTCATTGGCACATGTAATTATTTCCCTGCAGTATTTCATAACAGAGTCCAACATTACAGAACATTTTTATCACAATAAAATTATTTTATTATACTCCCATCAGTAATGTGCAAACATTAGTGCTTTGAAGGCATGGATCATATTTATATGTTCTTTTAAATCACAGTTACTTATTAAAATGCAAATCCATTTGAGTAAATTTATGTGAGCTGGAAGGTATACAAGCATCTCGCTTATCCACAGGGCCATCAATGAAGTGGTGTGTTATGCAAACACATATTTTGGGAACAAAATCATATTTGAAATACTGTAATTAGTGTTCAAGTATCTAACAGATTCTGCAGACCTAAAATGGTCTGTGTTATCTTTCCTATTTTAAGTTGCACTGGGATGTAAAGTTTCACGCATCATTAAGAAGAGCATTTTATTCACAGTTTGAATTTGATGATGAAGACTGTCAATGCAATTTGAACTGATAATTCAACTATGTTCTCAAATATACATATGATATTACTTCAAAAATGTCTCGATCACTTAAATGTTCGAAATTTCTGAGCCAAGTGTAAAGTGCTTGTTTTTATGAGAACAAAAGCAGAAAATTATATTATATAAAAAACAAAACAAAAAACAAAAACAATTGCAGTTTTTCACTTCATTCCTTTTTGCAATGCATTTCAATGAGATAATAAAGATTTGGTATTGGTAAGCCTAAATGTGGATACAAACGACAGCTGGTTGGCAAGCATTAGCAAACCTTTGCCAATAAAATAAACTGGTAAATTTGGTCTCATGGTTTTAGGTGTCCAGGATATTGGCAGATCCTATGCTAATGTTTAATGATCTCATTAGGTTTATGCTGGCTTCTGAAGCATGGCGGAGATACACAAACAAAATAGAAACTGCAGTACAAGTATAACAAAAATATATATATAGGCTGCCCTTTATAATAGAAACATAAAGACTCCAATGTAGAAAGGAGAAGAGTGAGTCACATGCAATGACAAGTATACAGACTATGCGCTCTGACTCTACAGCTCCTTCTACTGGCCTCCTGTTCCATGGAGGGATGCAGCCTAAATATAGTAATGATTGTCCACAGTAGACATGTGCAGAAAAAAAATTGATTAGTAAAGTTTCATTAGTTACATAAATTAGTTTAGTTAAATATGTTTAATCTGTTTAATTTGTTTTTGGAATTAATTATGTTTATTCATATTCATATTGATTCAAATTTGAATTCAGATCAATTAAAAAAAATTCTAATCAATTTCAAATAGTTTTAAAATTAGAAAAGTTTTCCAAATCTAAAAGTTTTCCAGAATAGAATAGAATAGTATGAATATAACCATCTTCCTATTCTAATCTATTATTTTCTGTTTTATTTAAATTCAAATTCATTCTATTTGAATTTTTGGAAATAGTTATATTTTTTTATTATTATTACATTTATTTTACATTTATTACATTTATTTTTTTATTTGTTCTATTATATATACGTATTTTTTAACAATTTTATTAAACATTTCCAGTTAACAGAAATTACAAACATTCAAATAAGACGATAGGACATTATCCATTTTTGTCACAAGAAGGTTGGGTATATACATGTATAACACAGTATATTTAATGCAGACATTGCTAAAGGAAAAAAATAAAAATAAAAAAAGTATAGTAAGACTGTATTTACATTGGTTATAAGTATGTCCACAAAAAAAACGAAGGTATTGACTATGTCATCAGAATATCCAGACACCCCTTTGAAAGCAGACTGTGTCCGGATAAAGGCAAAGTCAAGAAATGTAGCTTAGTGTGTTATTTTCAATTACAAAGAGTTGGTTGCGGTTTTAAGATTATTTTCTTTTAAATTGGAATTGGATTATATTAGTTCAGATATAAGAGGAGATACTGGGTATAAAGGCTGAAACAGATATAGGGAGGGAAATCATCTCATATATGGTAAGGGTAAGTACAAGTAGAGTGGTGGATATAGAAGATGCAGAAGAGCCAACTTGGACACTTATGCCGCGTACACACGATCACTTTTTGCGATGAAAAAAACCAAAAACCTTAAAAAAAACGACCCAAAAAAAATTCCAACATGCTTGAATTTTTTGTGTCGTTTTTCAAAACGTCGTTTTTTGTGTCATAAAAAATGATCGTGTGTGGGCAAAACGACATAGAAAATGACGTTTTAAACCCACGCGTGCTCAGAAGCAATTTCTGAGATGGGAGAGCTTGTTCTGGTAAAACTACTGTTTAGAATGGATTAAGCACATTAGTTATTTTAAAAATAATGAAGAAAACAATGCGCTGCATTTGCCACAATGCTTTTCAAAGCATTTCCAAGCTACCCTAAACTCCTAGGGCCAGATTCAGATACACTTAATTTTGCGCTGCGTAATCGAAATACGTATTTTACCAGGCTCTACATCGAATTCTGGTAGATTTTTGCTCGTACGCTATGGCGGCGTAGTCTATTTCTCGCTGCGTAATCGAAATACGCGATTAGGGGGCGTGAAGCATTTAAATTAGGCGCGTCCCCGCGGCGATCGAACTGCGCATGCTCCGTTCAGAAATTTCCCGCCGTGCATTGCGCGAAATCACGTCGTTACGTCATTCGTTGTTTGAGTAGCGTCGTTTACGGACATTCCTATTCCCGGACGACTTACGTAAAAAATAATAAAAGACGTCGGAAAACTTAGAAATTCGACGCGGGAACGACGGCCATACTTAACATGGGCTGTCTAATATTAGAGCAGCAAAAAGCTGGTATAGTGTTACGCAAAAAAAAGATGACTAAAGATGCCGTAAGAGATTGCGATTGAAAATCGTAATTTCGCGGATCGCCGGCAAAAGCTCATTAGCATACCCCGACGCGGAAAACGACGGGAAGTCCACCCAGTGGCCGCAATTTTATTGCAGCGTAGATCCGAAGGCGTACGAACACGTAATCCAGTCGAATTGAAGCCCGCAGCGTCTATTCATGGTTTGAGGTTTCCGACTAGCTAAAAAACGCGCGTAATTTGAAATTACTCCAGTCTAACACCAGTTAGACAGGAGTTACCGCTCTCTGAATCTGGCCCCTAGTTTGTTGTGGCTCATCTTGTTTGACATATTTCTGTCCACCTTTTGACTTTATTATTTTTTTGGGCCCTTTTTTTTTTGGACACATGTAATTTTTTTGGGGTAATATCTTTTAACAGATGTTTTGAACTACAATTTTTTTTTAGGATTTTGGAGGGTGTGAAGTGACCACAACAACTTATTTTTTTTTTTTTTTAATTACCCACAAGGAGGTTGGTGTTCCTTGTTTATTGTTGTTTTAATTTTTTAAATGTGTCTGCCTACTCACTATAACAATCTCTATATTTCTTTGTCAAAAATACACATGGTCAAAATTTGAAAACCAACAAAAATATACCTTTATTCAGGTTTAAAAGGTAAATAAATAAAAATTAGAACCATCTGGCAAACAAAAAGCAAATCCAAATAAAAACAAAGAAGCCAGGAAAAAAACAAAGGAGACCCTGCTTGAAGCTGTAAACACAAGGGTCCACCAAGCAAACAATGAAGGCTGTGAAGGCAAAAAACAATTCGCTTCGGGGCACCATCTCCTCACTTCTTCCTCCCTGCAGTCTTCCCTGCAGTCTTCCCTGCAGTCTTCACAGAAAAAAGAGGGGTGTTCCGGCGCTCATAGTGACTGGGAGCCTGGGAAACGACAATAGTACTGGTAACTAGAACTGTACCTATGAAAAAGGGTCTTACTGATGTATTATGAGGAGGCAGCCTTCCTGTAGAGGGTGTCCATGACCTCTGTAAATATTTGGAAAAAGAAAGAGGGGGTGGAGGCGCCAACTCAAAAAAAAATAAAAAACGATCTTAAAAACAGCAGTCTACTTAAAATGTGAGTATAGGTGTGTACTCACAGGTTCGCTGAGTAGTAGTCCATCGGGGGGGGGGGTTTCATTACTAGGTGTGTGCCTTTCCTCCGGCTCTGGTGATGTCTGCACGGCTTCAGTGTGGATGGACCCAGGAAGCTCTTGCTGGCCAGCGTGGAACGCAGATCCGGAACAAGCGGTGACGTCACAGGGCACGGCGGGGATAGAAGGCATCTGATGAAAGGAAGTGTCAGGCTACGCGCTCGGGGCTCACAGCTCCTTCTACTGGCCTTCCCTGCAGTCTTCCCTGCAGCCCGAGTCCTCAGGGGCTGTGTTCCTGGAGCCGACGTTGTGCCAGGAGCCAGACCAGGCTCAGGAAGAGGAGGAGCAGGAGAAGGAGCAGGAGCAGGACCAGGAAGCGCAGTAACGACAGGAGTGCCAATCCGCCCAATGCCAATATCGTCATTGAGCTGTCCCAGTGTCCCCATGCTTATGGCCTGGAATATGATGGATTCGCAGCGCACACGCTGGCCCAGCTCAAGATTTTTAAGCTTGGCTGCGATGAGCGCTGCGAATCCCTCTTCTTCACAGGGAGGCTCTCTGATGGCCAAAGTTGCTTCACGGAGCATGGCCTGGGTCTCCTCCTCTATTTGCATCAGCCTGCTGGCCCTTTTTGCTGGATTACGGATAGGAGGGATTTGGGAGATGCAATCACGCTGGTGTGACTCCTGTCTCCCACTGGGGCCTGACACCTCCTGGCTCCCAGTGGGGCCTGCCTCCTCCTGGCTCCCTGCGGGGCCTGCCTCCCCCTGGCTCCCTGTGGGCCTGCCTCCCCCTGGCTCCCTGCCTGCCTCCCCTGGCTCTGCGGGCCTGCCTCCCTGGCTCTCTGCCTGTGTATAATAAAAAAGGGACAGTTTATTTTTTGGCTTCATTCATCACACACATTTTTAACTTAATGACATATCATAATTGAATGCTAAAATATATTTACCACAGGCCCTCCATCCCTAATTATGTGGCCCCTTACACAGCTTTAGATATGTGGCCCCTGGAGCTGGGGGCGGGGGGTTGATGCTGACTGAAATTCCCAAGTAGGGGGCCCTTACCCAACCGTTTTTTTACTGGCCAAAAAGGGTGTTTAACATCTGCGGCCACTGTATGGTATACCTAATGGCGTACCAGAAAATCACACACATTCATTATGACCTCTGCATTTATGTATCTTGTCCCCATTCTGTTTTTCCACTATTGTCTAGTGATAGGTTCCTAATTTTTTGGGCAATCATTTATATAATTTTGATCACTTGTAACATTAATTACTCATCATTATTATACTTTGCATTTAACAAAATGAATATGAAAATGCAATACCTGGCTCCATGGGTCAAAATCAGGGTCCTCCAGGAACTCAGGCTCTTCCTCTGAGGTTGCCTGTTCTTGCCTGCAGGGAACACTGGAGGGCTGACTGCAGGGAACACTGGAGGGCTGACTGCAGGGAACACTGGAGGACTGCAGGGAAGCAGGGAAGCCTGGACTGCCTCCTTGGGGGAAGGGTAGACAGGGATGGCCTGGACTCGATGTGATCATCCAGGAACTGCAGCTGACCATAGTACCACAGGTTTGGCTTGTAGATGCTGTCAGCTGCAGCCCCAGATCTCATCGAGGCCAGGACTTGTGCCCGTTGGGTCCTGTAGTTGCCCCGAAGCGAATTGATTTTTGCCTTCACAGTCTCCAATGTTGCGTTGGGGACCCTTGTCTTTACAAATTCAAGAAGGGCCTCCTTTGCTTTCTTCCGGGCATCTTTGTTTTTATTGATTTTGCTTTTTGATTGCCAGAGCACTGGATGTTCCTTCCATCTCTGGATAAATTCAGTTAGAAAATCGGGTTCCTTAAAGGCCTCCATTATTTCTGCATGTACAAAACAAAAACCAAAGCCTAGTGTCAGTCAAGCCACTGCTACTAATTAGCTTTTAAGACCATGGGGGTTATTTATTAAAGGAAAATCCACTCTGCACTTTAATTGCACTGAAAGTGCACTTGGAAGTGCAATCGTTGTAAAAATCTGAGAGGAGTAAATCAGAAAAAAGGGGAAGCTCTGCTGATTTTATCATCCAATGATGTGCATGCTAAAATGCTGTTTTTAATTTTCCTTGCATGCCCTCCTCAAGATCTACAGCGACTGCATTTCCAAGTGCACTTGTAGTGCAAAGTGGCTTTTCCTTTAAGTAAATAACCCCCCATATCTTCTAGCCCACACAATCATCCACTGTTCCCTAATATTATTAATGTCCATAATCCAGCTACGTACCGTCTTATGATCCGATCGTCTCTTCCGCCTTGTTCCTCAGATTGTGAACGGCGCTTGCAATGACGTGGGATCCCTTTAAACGGCGTGAACGTGTGACGCGATGCACGAGATCCCGCCCCTGATGTTCGGTCTCGTCTTTTCCACGCCCCTTTCTCGATCTTTCTTTGTGGGTGTGTTTTATGGTCGAAAAATATGGCAAGCTCAAGCCATCAGGCAGGCCAGGCCCAGCCAACCGGGCGATCCCGGCGGAGGTACAAGGCCTCAAACATGGCCTTCCAGGAGATGGTGGAGATGGTCACCATATTACAAAGGGAGGATTATGATGGGAAGCATGGCCCTTACCTGCATCCAAATAAGGTCAAGGCCGACATTATGGAGAAGGTGATCAGGAGGCTGCATGAAAAATGTGGCCAACGCAGGACTAGAGAGCAATTGAGGAAGAGGTGGTCAGACCTCAAAAAAAGAGAGCCTGAACAACTCAATCAAATTAATAGGCTGATTCTGGCAAAAAGTAAGTATTTTTTATGTGGCCACATTTGTGGTGTTTCTTAATTGTGCCATGTGCTTTTAATTTCAGGTTGTACTGTATCTATGTTTGTGGGCACAAAAAGTGGTCGGAGGAGTCGTCATTCATTCGTTGTTTTTGGACCTACTAAACGACAATCTTCGTGCTAAATTGCATCATGCGCCTAGTTCGCATGGACAAAATGGAGCGTATAAACACTATATCATACCGAAAAAACGTCTTTGTAATTTTTATAATTTGAACAAACGACGACGACTCCTACGACCTATTCATGTGTCCCCAAACAGGAATCTCGTGTCATTTTTGGTGTAATGTGACTTCACTTGTGATCTTTTGTAATGTAGATTTGTACCTAAAGAAAAGTAGATGTGAAAAGCTTAGTAAATATGACCAAAAAACTGAAAAAGGAGAGTCTGCTCAGCAGTGGATTCTGCACATGTTTATATACTCTGTACTTGTATTTTTATTTCTCAGTCATATCTCTTTATAATCTTTTACCTTTCTTGTTTCCCTATCTTCAATCTCCTAGGGCGCAGGGAATCAGCAAGGCAGGACGGAACTTCCCAAGCCCCACCCCCGAGGGATGATGACCCTGCCACCACATCCGGTAAAGTTTCAAGATAACACCCATACACAGGTAATCTAGATGTAGGTCTTCCTAATTTTAATACCTTTTTTGTTCCCACATTTCAGGAGCAAGTCGTGCAGCGACAATGGACAGGGATGCTGCCCAGTTCGTGCTGTCCGAAATATGGTCCTGCAGGGAAAAAATAGAGGACATCCGGGTCACTGCAAGACAAGTGATCAAAAAAACAAAAGGGGTGGAGCTACAAATTAAACATGTAATTGATTATTTGGGTAGGCTTTGATTTTTTTTGTTTTTATTTTGGAAATTAAAAAATGTTATACAGGTTTTGTTTAGAAAAAAAAAAAGGTTTTTTTTATTGTTGATTTACTGAAAAAATATATAAAAATAACGAAAAAAAAGTGATTTTCATTGTTGAATAATGTAAAAAAAAAGTGATTTTAATTGTTGAATAATGTAAAAAAAAACAAAAAAAAGGTGATTTTAATTGTTGAATAATGAAAAAAAAAAAAAAAAAGTGATTGTATTTTTGGAATAAGGAGAAAAAAAAAAGATTGTATTTTTGGAATAAGGAAACCAAAAAAAAAAAAAGTTATTGTATTTGTTTTGTAAGCAAAAAATAAAAACTTTTATGTTAAAAAGTAATAATCTTTTTCAAGATGTCTAAAAATAAAAAAATAAATATGGACAGTAAAATATGTGTGTCTTGTTATTTAAGCTCGATGATGAATAGAAAATACCTCAAACAAATGTATGCTGAGAACATTAAACAATGATGGATATTTATTTCAGTCCATCACAAACACATGGCACTATGATAACCTAGGAGATAAAATAAAAACACAAACCTTATAAATTAATTAAAGAACAAAGAAAAGAGACTGTTTCAGGCAAAAAAGAAATTTATTGATTCAGCCAAGATCTGGCATTGGAATGGCCCCCCTACCCCTACCACTAGGTAAAATAGTCAACACATGCCTGCTGCACAGCACGTGCGTTTCGGGGGGCCAATTGTGGATGGGCAGCCTCACGAGCCGCCTCTGGAAGATCAACTGGCTCATCAGGCAAAACATTCAAATAAGTTGTAGAATGTCTTCGCAAATAATTATGTAGAATGCAGCAACACATAATGATGTAGTTCAACTTATATTCTGCCAGGTTTATGGCGGTCATAAATAGGCGGAAACGGCTGGCCATGATGCCAAAGGCATTTTCAACGACACGTCTGCCTCTGGCCAGCCTATAATTAAACACCCTCCTCTCAGGGGTGAGGGCGCATTGGGGAAATGGCCTCATGAGGTGGGGACCCAATGCAAAAGCCTCATCTGCTGAAAAAAAAAAGGCAGACGCTCTTCATTCTCCTCCGCAGGCGGCAATCCCAGGTCCTCCGACTGAAGCCGTTGGGCAAACTTGGTCTTGGCAAAGACCCCACCGTCCGACATCCGCCCATTTTTCTCAACAACCAGATACAGGAACTCATAATTGGCAGACACCATCGCCATCAGAACAACACTGTGGAACCCCTTGTAGTTAAAATAATGGGATCCACTATGGGGTGGTGGCAGGATGCGGACGTGCTTGCCGTCAATGGCTCCTCCGAAGTTAGGAAAATTCCATCGCTGGGAGAAGTCCGCTGCCACAGTCTGCCATTCCTGTGGCGTGGTGGGGAACTGTAGAAAAAAAAATCAAACAAACATTCCTAAAAGAACATCACAAAACATTCTTGGATCCTAAAAAAAAAAAAGAAGATCATTAATTTGAAGTATTAGTAAAAATGGCCAAAATAATAAGGGATCACTAAAGCAGATTAATCACACCCTCTGATGGTCACAATCCTACAAAAAATAAGGTGAGTGGAGGCCCAAGATGAGTTTGAGACCTCTAAAAAAAAATTAGAAAGGCAATTTATACAATTATAAAATAAAGAGGGGGGGGGGTGCGTGCACTACAATAGAGGCCAAAAATATAGGGGGATATAGGGACTTCTATAGACAGCACTACAATAGAGGACACACATATAGGGTAATATAGGGACTTCTATAGACAGCACTACAATAGAGGACACAAATATAGGGGGATATAGGGACTTCTATAGACAGCACTACAATAGAGGACACAAATATAGGGGGATATAGGGACTTCTATAGACAGCACTGCATTAGAAGACACAAATATAGGGGGATATAGGGACTTCTATAGACAGCACTGGGTTGCTGTGAGTGGAGACCACAGTCCCATCCACCGATATCCGCTCAAGCTGTAGTGGGGTGCAGCCGCCAGTAGCATCCTGTCCTGCTGCCAGTGATTCCGCTGGGAGTAAGAGCTTTACCACCTCAGCTGGTTGCTGGGGAGGTGGGCCAACCGCCCCGGCTCCCTGGAACTCCACAGTTGGTCCCGGTGCTGGGCAGAGATGGCTGGCACTCTGCCCTGTTGCCAGCACTTCTGCTGGGGGTGCATAATCCATAACATCCTCTGAACAGTCCATACATTCTGTAATCTGTGGCTGGGGAGTGATCGCCATCTTCTCACCCTGAGCCTCCGAAACTGCCACAGGGGTGGGGCAGAGGTCTTGAACCCTCTGTCCGGTGACCAGCGCTTCAGCTGGGGAAGTTCCTTGTAACTCCACAAATACTGCTCTTGGTGCTGGGCAGAGCACAGTGAAGTTTGGCCCTGATCCCAGCTCTTCTGCTGAAGGCCCATCAGGTTGCTTTTCCTCAGCAGAAAAATCTATTAAATCCCCTGTCTCTGGTGTCTGGGTATAGGGGTTCACCATCTCCTGTCCATGGAACCCAGAAGATGCTATAGGTACTGAGCAGAGGTTAGCAGAGCTCGGCCCTGCGGTCAGAACTTCAGCTTTGGGAATGGCAATCTCCAGGTTTTCCACTGCCGATTCACTGGCATACTGCTGGACAGGCACATTCCTCCATTCAAGATCGTCCCATGCAGAAACGGGATCATCAAGGTCAGTCGGCACTTGCTGCATCCGCCATATAACCTCCTGGTCCATAGCTGCAGGGGCAGGTTGGAAAAGCACACTGTTACCCTGCCACATGGATGATTCTTCAGCCAGGATTTCCGCATTGTCCACTGGTATTTCCTGATAGTCCCAGGCAAAGGGAGCCCGGCCCTGGCGCGGAGCAGAGTCTAGCAGCTGTCTGTAGGCGATCTCCAGGTCCCATTCCCGAGCGGCCAGAAATTCCAAATCTTCCTGTAGCCAGTGCGCTTCTGAGATATTCAATTTTTTCTCTCTGTGCTCCATTATGTCCTCCAAGCGCCACTCCCGATCATCCCCAAAGTCGGGATCACTGAACATCCTCCAATACAACAATCCCAGGCCATCATAGTCATAGCCTTTTGTATGGCTGTCATCCGCTGACCATGGGCACTCTTGGGCTACATACCACCGGAGGGCTCTGTAGCTCTCATCCAGCTGCATTTCTGCCCGGATCAGCCTGTTTAATTCCGCGATCCACTCCTGCTTTGGTTGTTCCCCCAACAACGGGATTCGTACGTCATACTGCGGCCAGTACCTTGCATAGATGTAGGGCAGGACCTCTCCTTGGTGTTGCTGCTCCAGATCTAGCGCTTCCTTCCAGAGTTGGCACCGAATCACATCCGCCCATCCCAGCAGGACCTCCTCTGATATGGGTCCTCTATGCTGTATCCGCATCTCTTGTAACCTTCTTTGGAATTCCTCTTCCATGGAGACTGGTGTCTGCACCTCTCCTATCTCTTTAGTTGGTGCTGCTGTGCTGTACTCACTGTTTGGAGAATGTGCGGCTGCTTGTTGGACTGCTGCCAGTTTTAACTGTAGCTCTGCGTCTCTTATTTGTTTAGCCTCCTCCGCTAACAGGTTCATCACTTTCAGCACCACATCCGCCGTTGGGTTCGGACCGAACCATGCTAATTTCTCTCTTATTAGCTTGTTGGCTGGTGATTCCTCCTCCTGAATCACTGGTGTCTCCATCTCGTGTACTGCTAGCGTTGCTGCAACCGAGTTCTCCTGGTCTAGCTCCATTAATTTTGCTATGATGACACGCTCGGTTTTGTTGCTAGCAATCCTTCCACGAACTTCCAGTAGTTCTTTCAGTGTATTTCTTTTTACCAGTCTTCCATTCACTGTTCCCAGTGTCTGCTTGGAATCCTGGTGTAAAGGAAAGTAGAAGGGAAAATCCCGCTGCTGCCAACCAGTTGTGACGGTAGTCGAACATATCCCCGTCAAGCCTTCCCTTCTTCTCCCATAAAAGAAATCACCCAATATTCCATGAGTAGGAATATCCCTGGAATCGCCGAATAATCCATACATGAGCCAAGGCTTAATGCTGAATGTAAACAGGACACACTTTATTGAAAGTACACAGCACACTTTTATACAGGATTTGGAACATCCCGCCCCCAACAACCGCTTTCTTATTACAGTCCCATCAGTTCCCCCTCAGGTCCACCTTCCATGCAAATGAGGACTTGAAAATGACCCAGCAGAGATTGGTCAGAAAGCTCTGAATGGAAAGACTGCTATGTGTATTCAGACACAAGCCCCAGGGGGGCAATCAATGTACACAATAGCCAGCCACAGAACAATGGAACTGTCTGGAGAATTGAGACAGGGCAGAAGACATTCACACCTGATAATCAAAAGACTTTAGATAGGGTTATCACACAATGGACAATGAGTATCTCTTATGAGTCTGTTGACCTGGCTGGGGTTCAGAATAAAATCTCCTGTAATACATGAATTAATGTCATGGACCATGAAATACTGAAATCCTAATTCATCATGAAGATAAATTACTAATTTGCTGAATTTTATAAAAGAAACAAATATTTTTTTTTTCACAGAATTTTCTTTATAGCGCAAAAAAACAAAAACAAAACAGCAGTGAATACACACCACCAAAAGAAAGCTCTATTTGTGCGAAAAAACGGGAAAAAAATGATATGGGTACATGTTGCACGAGTAATTGTCATTCAAATTGTGAGAGCACCGAAAGTTAAAATTGGTCTGGCTAGGAAGTGGGTTTAAGTGCCCAGTGGTCAAGTGGTTAATCCAGCGGCTTGGCTACTCTGTTTCCCTTTATAGTAAGGAGGTCCTCAGATATCTGATCCTGCCCCCCAGGGGATTGAATACATTAGTACCGAACTAACTTATTTTCAAAAAGAGTAAAATTAAATAAGCAATTAGCCTAAAAAAGTCAGATGTGTACACATTCTGTTACAAAATGACAGATCCCTGTCACTACAGAAATTTAAACATAGGGCAATAAACATTGATCATATATGGTCAATCACCATATTATTTGTTACATTACTGCAGCACCATGAGAATGCCAACCAGGTTTCATGACCGCATAAGGGTCTGGTTAGAGATTTAGGGGGGATGCTTTACCTTGTCCAATCAGGGAATGCATTGCATTCCGAATGAAAATTCAAAGAATTCTCTGACTGACACTCATGCTAAGTGGCCGACCTCTTGTGTTCTGAAAGCATCAGGCAGCCTATCAGCACAAGACTCAGAAGCAAGTTGAGTCTGCATCTGTGATTTCCAGTTTCCAGGGACATCAACCGGGTATGGTATACACATTGATACAAGCTGGTCAAATCTGGATCAATGTAACTATGTATAAAATATCCATACCTGGAATTCCTCTTTTAGATACAACTTCACAACTGAGAGAAAGTAGCCTGTGCTTATTCTTATCTTCAACCATAAAACTAACAATCCTATTGCTAAATTGGACCGGACCAGTTACTCTTGATTTTATGCATGCGTAGCATGACCAGTTTATTCCTATAGGAAAAACAGCACACCCAATGACTGACGGAAGACACGGTTAGTACAGCTACTAATAGAAATGAATGAGGCCATGGTTTCCCCATGTGCAGAATGCAAAGAATCTGGCAGGGTCAATGTCTGGAATACGATTGCTGGATTGGGGCTAAAGGTAGGTGTAGACCCAGGCTATCTGTACTCATAAGTGTGGAGGCTTCATTAAAGGACAACTTTACATGTGTCCTTTTAAATAATGTCACAAGAGTTATTCAATGCATGTATGCATAGATGGATATATTATTGTTTGCCCTGACTTCCACTTTAAATCTGCACTCATAGGGGCTGATTTACTATTGTCACTGCGCTGCGCCGGTTCATGGCTTAATTAGTGCGCTGGATAAATCCCTAATTAGGCACATGAACCCGGGCGCAGCAGCGGCGCAATGCAATTAATAAGTAAAGCCGCGCCAAACTCCCTGTAGAAGTCTATGGGGGAAATCAAAAGTGTTGATTTTAAAGGCTAATATGCAAGTTTTGTCCTAAAAAGTGTTTGGGGACCTGAGTCCTGCCCCAGGGGACATGTACAGTATCAATGCTTTTTTAATTTTTTAAAACGGCAGTTTTTTCGAGAGCAGTGAATTTAAAAATGCTAAAAGTGAAACAATAAAAGTGAAATATTCCTTTAAATTTTGTACCTTGGGGGGGGGGGGTGTGTGTAAAGTAAGCATGTGAAATAGCGCATGTTTTCCATACTTAGAACTGTCACTGTCATTTCTGAAAGAAAAAAAGTAATATAAAACCGCACTTGCAGCTATAATGAAATCGGCTCCGGCAATTCTGAGAGAATTAATTCATAAAAAAAAAAAAAAAGTGTGGGGTCCCCCCAAATTACATTACAAGGCCCTTCAGGTCTGATATGGATATTAACCACTTCAATACCCACCCATTGACATTTGACGTCCACAGATGGGATCTCCCATCCTGGGTGGACGTCAAATGACGTCTTGGGCTTTGCGGGTGGATATCTGAATGATGCCTGCAGCCAGAGGCATCATCCAGATATCTCCTATTTTGAGTATTGTTTTTAAGTTTAGCAATTGAACAATTTTTATTTAAATTTTATTTATTTTTATTTTTAATGCCCATTCATAAGGAATCTCCCGCCGGGATCATTAGCCGGATGAGAATCCTCTGTAATATTTTTCAGACAGACTTAATCACTCTGTTTTGGAAAAAGAAAAACAGTGTATTAGGGCATCTTTCCCTCTACCAAAATGGCGTTGCCTGCGTCATAGATGATTGCACTTCCTTGGTGGTGTGCTGACCTATGCTTAGGCCAATTCCGACGAATGGGCGTGCTCATGTCCGCCTAAACAAGTCGTGATGGCGCGCGTCACGATCGGGTGACGCGCAGCGTCTAGTATGGGCAAAGATCAGACTAGTAAGGGTTGGGAGGGCGTGTTGTCCCAATGAATGGGCGTGCTCATGTTTGCCTAAACAAGTCGTGATTGCACGCGTCACGATCGGATGACGCGCAGTGTCTGCCCAATCACGCTGTGGTTGCGACCGCGCGCGTCATCTTCCGGGGACGCGCGGACTGTACACATGACGCGTTCAGTGTGGGCAGTGTTTGCCCACACCCTCCCTGCGCCTTGATTGGTGTTTCTGTTCACCTGACTAAGAAGTCATGTGACTACTGTGTATACTGCAGAGCGCAGAGCGCTCTGGATGATCAGATGTCACCCACTGCAAATAGGGATGATTATAACACACATGGAGGCTGACACCAAGAGCAGGGAGATACCACAAATAAGGGACATGGACAGACTTGCACGAGTGATCCCTGATCCTATATGATTGACACCATAATCCACCAATTACTGTGAGTGACAAAAATGTTTTTATCATTTATCATTTACAATATTATCTATTTTCTTTTTTGTAATGGCAGTAATTGCAATTAGATAGGTGAGGTATTATTGGATTTGCCATTCCCATATATTGGCTACATCCCTTATCCAAGATGGCCACATTAGCTTCAAGGATTCTGGGAGCTCAGATGGGGGCGGTACCATCTGTATTTGTTAGATATAAATTGCGGTGAGTCAGTACGCCGCTCGTGCCCCAGGACGAAGTCTTTAGGAGACGAAACGGCGTAGGGTAGCGGCGTGCTGACGTCCTTCAAACCGCAAACTGTGTCCCGGAGTGAACGGGTGTGCTAGCCGGCCGGCTATTTTTCACATGCGAATTTTATCTACTTTCTTGTAAGTGTGATTTTAATTGTTTATTAAACAAAGTTATATGGGTTCACACTATGTAGCTTTTTTTTTCTTCTCCATACTGATTTCATTACAACTCGGATCATCTGTCCACTGCTGGAGAAAAACTCAACCTTTGGATATCCTGTCACGTTAACCCCTGGCTGGGGATTAAGCCATCTGCTGTCAGAAGATCTCTAGTTGGGATCTTCCCCTCTGGTAAGGGGGGGGGTGATTGAAAGGTGGAGGTGTTTATCTATCCATGCACTGTTTCTGAGGTTTTTGCATTTGATGTCACCATCTATCTGGAGGAAAGAACATTTGTTTTCTGCTATCAGTTTCCATCAGAAGCATAACATGTTCCGCACTTGATTAATGGATTTTACATATTTTAACATGTTCCGCACTTGATTAAGGGATTTTATATACTATATATTTCTTTCATTACCTGCTTGACAGGACTCTCATTTATAGACATGTGCACAACAAAAATTTTCGTATTTTTTTGTTCCGTTTTATCTCGTTCCGTAGATTCGTAAAGATTCGTAATTTCGTAAGATTCAAGTTTTCCTATTCGGACCCGTTCGTATTTTGTAAGACGCAAGTTTTCCTATTCGGATCCGTTCGTATTTTCGTAACAGTTTTATTTTCGTTTATACTGAATGATTCGTAATTCTGTCTACTTTATGTTCGTTGATTGGAAATTCGTAATTTTGTTAGATAATAATTTTCGTTTAATGGATTCGTAATTTTGTACTTTCGTAAATACATAGCAACACGCGGCTAATCCATATTAAGATATGCTTTCTCTTAAGCCCCGTACACACGGTCGGACTTTTTGCCAACAAGCTGACTCAGCACAAAAGAGATAAGCTGATTGGCTAAGATATTTAGTAAGATACATCACTTACTAACTACAATGCCCATTCGAAAGAACGTTACAACTTACAAGTACACAAATTTACGAACAGACAAAGAAACAGATTTACGAAACACACAAATGAAAATACGAACATACGAATGAAAATACTAACAGACAAAGGATTTAAAATGCGGAATGCAAATCGTTCGTTATAGATGCTTTTTCGGTGTTTCGTATTTTAGTAAGATTGTCCATTCGTACTTTCGTATTTTCGTTTGTTCGTTATTTTGCTTATTCGTAATTCCGTAATTTTCGTATTTTGGGTCTTTCAGCTATTCGGATGTTCGAATTGATACGAATGTACGAATACTAACAAATTCGTATGAAAATCCATTCGTTACGAACGGGAACGCACATATCTACTCATTTACTCTACACTGGACTATCAATTAAGTTCTACACTGTAGTGTTTATATTTGCGCAGCTTTTTCTTGTTCCGCACTTGATTAATGGATTTTACATATTTTAACATGTTCCGCACTTGATTGATGGATTTTATATATTATATATTTCTTTCATTACCTGCTTGACGGGACTCTCATTTACTCTACACTGGACTATCAATTGAGTTCTACACTGTAGTGTTTATATTTGCGCAGCTTTTCTCTTTTTATAGTATTATTTTTGTGTGTATCTCACATTTTAAGTTGCTAGCATTTTTCTAGACCATTCACATAGACAGCGCAGTATTACCACTCTTTTTTTTATCATCCAGATATCCTCTTGTTCAGCCGGCGATTCTGCATGACATAAGAATGATCATAGCGGCGGTTCCACCGCTTGATCGTTCTTACAGGCCACGGGAGGGGACATCCCCCCCTCCCGCCGCCATCCGGTGCTTCTCCGGGCTCTCCTGGGCCTTTCGGGGGCCCCGAGAACGAATCGTCCGGCGTCGGCAGGAAGCATAGAGATGACTGGTGACCAGATGGTCACCAGTCATCTCTATGACCGTCGGAGGACCCGGGCGCGATGACGTCACGCCCGGGTCCCCGTAAGTAAACAAAGCCGTGATTGCGGCTGTAAGCAACTAATCATGAGATCAGTGAATTTTTTCACCTATCTCATGGTTTCCAGCCTGGAGGAGAGATGTGGGGTCTTATTGACCCCGCATCTCTCCATAAAGAGGACCTGTCACACACATTCCTATTACAAGGGATGTTTACATTGCTTGTAATAGGAATAAAAGTGAAAAAAAAATTGAAAAAAAGTGTAAAACAAATAATAAAAAATAAGTCAAAAAATAAATAAAGGATTAAAAAATAAAATTAAAACGCCCCTGTCCCCGGTAGCTCGCGTGCAGAAGCGACCGCACACGTAAGTCCCGCCGACATATGTAAACGCCATTTAAACCACATATGTGAGGTATCGCCGCGTGCGTTAGAGTGCCAGCAACAAATCTAGCACTAGATCTCCTCCGTAAATCTAAACTGGTAACCTGTAAAAAATAAATAAAGCGTTGCCTATGGAGATTTTTAAGTACCGAAGTTTGGCGCCATTCCATGAGTGTGCGCATAATTAAAGTGTGACATGTTGGGTATCTATTTACTCAGTGTAACATAATCTTTCACATAATACAAACAAATTGGGCTAACTTTACTGTTTTGTTATTTTTTTAATTCATGAAACATTTTTTTTTCCAAAAAAAGGGTGTTTGAAAAATGATTGCGCAAATATCGTGCGAGATAAAACGTTGCAATGTTCCTCTGGGAAACAAGAAGAAGAAGATGAGGACGAGAAGGCCAGCGGAAGGAGAAGAAGATGGAAGAAGACGCCGGTCAAGATGCGGGACGAGAAGACTCAAGAAAGAAGCAGAGGAAGAAGAAGATGGAGGAAGAAACCCGAATGAAAGAAGAAAAGAAGAAGATGGAAGAAGATGGAAGAAGAAGCACGGAAAGAAGATATTAATAAAAGACTTGTCAAAAACCGGCTCTTGTCTTTTTTTACACTTTTCTTTTTTTTTTGGGGGGGTGAAATGGTAGAGGTACAATGTACCCCATTACCATTTCACATAGGGGGGGCAGGATCTGGGGGTCCCCTTTGTTAAAGGGTTGTTCCAGATTCCGATAAGCCCCCCGCCCGCAGACCCCCACAACCACTAGCCAGGGGACCCCAAAACACCCTCCCCATGTTGAGGGCATGTGGCCTGGTGCGGTTCAGGAGAGGGGGCCGCACTCTGTCCCCCCTCTTTTCTGCGGCCGGCCAGATTAACGTGCTCAGAAAAGGGTCTGGTGTGGATTTTTGGGGGGACTCCACGCCATTTTTTTTTTACGGCGGGGTTCCCCTTAATAACCATACCTGAAGGGCCTTGTAATGGAATTTGGGGGGACCCCCACGCTATTTTTTTTTAAATGAATGAATTCTCTCAGAATTGCCAGGGCCGACAATTCATTATAGCCGCGAGTCAGTTTTAAATGCCTTTTTTCCTTCAAATGTCATTTTGTGCAGGGAAGTTCTATGTACGGAAACATGTGCTTTTTCACATGCTGACTTTACACCCCCCCCCCCCAGGTACAAAATTTAAAGGAATATTTCACTTTTATTGTTTCACTTTAACCACTCTCCTTCATGTAAAAATTATATTTTCTTCCTTGAAAATTAGTCAGGACCCCCAAACATTATATATATTTTATTAGCAGACACCCTAGGGTATAAAGTGGCGGTCCATTATTTTTATTTTTTTCCAACGGTATTTGCACAATAATTTTTCAAACGCCTTTTTTATTTTGCCCAAAAGAAAAAAAACGGTTTCAGGAATTAAAAAATAACAAAGCAGTAAAGTTAGCCTAATTTTTAGGGATAATGTGAAAGATGATGTTACGCCGAATAAATAGATACCTAACTTGTCACGCTTTAATATTGCGCGCACTCATGGAATGGTGCCAAACTTCGGGACTTAAAAATCTCTCCATAGGAGACGCTTGATTTTTTTTCAGGTTACCAGTTTGGAGTTACAGAGGAGGTCTAGTGCTAAAATGATTGCTCTCGCTCTAATGCACGCGTCAATACCTCACATGTGTGGTTTGAACGTTTTTTTTCATATGTGGGCGGGACTTACATGCGTGGTTCACTTCTGAGTGCGAGCTACTAGGACAGGGGCGTTTACATTTTCTATTTTTTCACGTAATATTATTCTTTTTGCACTTTTTTGTCCCTTTTTTTATCACTTTTATTCCTATTACAAGGAATGTAAACAGCCCTTGTTATAGGACTAGTGTGTGAAAGGTCCTCTTTATGGAGAGAGGCGGGGTCAATAAGACCCCACACCTGTCCTCCAGGCTGAAAAGCTTGGGATTGAAAAAAAAGACACTGATCTCATGCTTTCAGCCGTGAACATGTTCGTTCAGCACAGTGGTGTAGTGGATAGCACTTTTACCTAGCAGCGAAAAGAGTCACTGGATCGATTCCCGCCCGTAACACCATCTGCCTGGAGTTTGCATGTTCTCCCTGTGCCTGCGTGGGTTTCCTCCCACAGTATAAAAACATGCTGTAAATCGGATCCTGTCTAAATAAGCCCTAATATGCAGTAGTATATTTAGGTTTTGTGCTGTCCCTAGGTCTGACTAAATGTCTGCACCTCAAAATGACCCACCCCTCCTGTCAAGGCCACACCCTGTTTTTTTATGACCCGCCCTGGAATTTTCAGGACACACACACTGGATTCCCTTAATTTGCATAGTTTTTCTCTCACTTCCTGTTTGGCTATGGGGCAGGAAGTGAAGGCAAATCTCCCCAAGTGGACAGGGATAATACAAAATAAACTGACAGGGCCTATAACCCCCCTCCCTCACTCTATCCAAAATGAAAGGAAAAAAAAAGTGTTGATTATAGTTCTAGTTTAAAGCACAAATGTCTGATAATTTTATTGAGAGGCCTAAGAAAATATAACCATGCCAATAGGCCAGGATACAGCATCGCTAATATGTATGAATGTGTGTTAGGGACCCCCACAGACACCACCCAATGTTAAATAAACAAATTTCTTGATTTGCAAATAAGTATTATCTGCTCATTTTTGTTGGGAATGCCTGCACCCCTGATAGGGTGAAAACACCTCACAAATGTTGTCACTTTCTACTTCAAATTCATTCACTTCCTGTCACATAGCCAAACACGAAGTGAGGGTAAAACCTTACTAATGTCTTTTGTTGGGGACACACAGATCAATCTAACTAGTTTCCCATATATGTAAAGGCAAATCCACTTTGCACTACAAGTGGACAAGCACGGAAAAAAAATTGGCTTCTACAGGATTGGATGTTAAAACCATCAGTGCTTCCCTTATGATTTTCAGCAACTACGCTTGTACTGCAGAGTGGCTTTGCCTTTACTAAACTCCAAGCTAACTAATCATTTGGGGTGTACACAGCAGTGCAATTTGCTTAATGGGGACACTTTTTAGATTGACCTGTGTCCTCAAGAAAAGACATTGGTAGGGTTTTAACCTCACTTCCTGTTCAGCTGTTTGACAGGAAGTGAAGCCAATTTTAAGAAAAAGGGACACAAAGCCCAACCCACAAAACACAAGCATGGGTTCTAACACTCACTTGGCTTCCCTCAAACACCCACAATTAGAATATGATTGTCTTGCGCTAGATTTAAGCACAGTGGTGTAAATCAGCACTTCAAGCCTGTCCACCAATACACCCTTTCCCCACACACACACAACAGGCCATGGGCCAGATTCAGGTAGATCAGAGCATCTTTGCTCCAGAGTAACGCTTCTCATTTACGTTACTCTGACGACCCTTTCAGCGCAAGTACTGTTATTCACATAGCAGTTGCGCGTAAACTTGCGCCAGAGTAACGATAATGCGCTGGCGTAACCCGACGCAAGGGGAAGTGGGTGTGATCATATGTAAATGATGGGCGGAGCCCAGCGCAGAGGCTTACGTTCAGCGCATCAACCACGGAGCATGCGCAGTGAGTGAGGCTCCACTCGCCCCTTTGTGCGCATGCTCACAACTTCCGTCGGCACCACTTCACGGGAAACGTCAGCGCGTTGGGCGTTTAAATGCGCCCGTAGAAGCGCCATTCCGGCACTAAAGTATATCCTGCTCCCCCTCCCCGCAGTGATGTTACTTTTGTTCTGAGATGGCTGCTCCCGTTCCCCGCAAACACACAGGAGAAAGCTGAACTCTAAAGGCCAGGAGCTGTCAGCCGTCATCTCGGCTATGGAGACCTATGATGTCTTCCTCCATGGCTGTAAAATTTGACAGACAAGCATGGACAGAGTTGTTGTCCTGCAAGTGGGGGTGCTCAGCTAGCTCCTATCGTCGGTAACACTGCTGTAGCTGCTCTCCTGCTGACCTCTGACCGTCTGGAGTAAAGATAAAGCAGCCTTTTGTAGAAATAACTTTGCGCCGGACGGACGAGATACGCGCGGCGCATGTAGCCAGCGTATGGTGCTAATCCGTTCGTGAATTGGGAAAAATCCCTCATTTGCATATTTGCAGGGGAAGTCAATAGGCGCGACTGATGCGCCCAGCGAAATTAAGCGCTGACGATACTCTGGCGTCGGAACGTTCCGCCGGTCGCAAATGACCCGTTATTGGGCGCATCTAGTTTGGTGGGTACGGGCACATAGAAATGACGGCGCATCTTCACAGTTACGCGGCGCATATCAAAATACTCCAGCGCAAGTGTTGCTGAATCTGGCCCCATGTTTGCAAGTTTTCCTTCATCTTGCACATGTGCTTTAAAAGACAGTCTGGACAGCAATTCTTGATAAGATAAATCCACAAAACATGTCCTGCCGGGGTATTTTGAGGACTGAGAACCACTGCAGTAAAAAGGAAACAATACTTACCACTCTTTCCTTTCCTGGTGGTAAAACATGGCAGCAAACATTTCATGCATACACACCAGGAAAGAATCTTAGACAAAAATGACACCTGATTGTTAAGGCCAAAACTATTTCAGCTGCAGCTGTCAAAATTCGTAGCATGAAAAAGTAACAAAAAACAAACTTCAAAATTTGAAAGTAATTTTATTGGTCAACAAAACAAGGAAAGCAAAAAAAAAAACACACACACAAAAACAAAAATAAATGTAAAAATTTAAAATATACATAGGTTAATTTCAGACAGTAAACGGAATATGGTTTATGCTTTGGAAATAACAGGATAGACCCACAGACAGGATTGAAACAGTCACATCTTCAGAAATAGTTAGCAAAATGATGCAGCAGAGAAATACATCAAAGTGGACATCATTAAATAAAACACATTGCCAAAAAAAAACCTTGCTCAAAAAACATCACTGTTTAGCAACGACATTCTTGGCAGCCAGCCTACCCCCTCCCAGGGCAGCTGACAAGTGCTCTTAACATGCTTTTTATAACATGTGTGCTCAGGGCCGGCCTTAGGTGTTCAGGCACCCTGTGCAAGCTAATCCTGTGGCGCCCCCCCCCAAAATGGCCCTGTAAATTAAAGTATAGGGTGGTATTGGGTCGGCTGGGGCGATATAGGGCAGGTTGGGGTAATATACGGCAGGTTGGAGTGGTATAGGGCAGGTTGGAGTGATATAGGGCAGGTTGTGGTGGCATAGTGCAGGTTGCGGTGGCATAGGGCAGGCTGGGGTGGTAAAGAGCAGGTTGCGGTGGCATAGGGCAGGTTGGGGTGGTATAGGGCAGGCTGGGTGGTATAGGGCAGGCTGAGGTGGTATAGGGCAGTTTGTGGTGGTATAGGGCAGGTTGGGGTGGTTTAGGGCAGGCTGGGGTGGCATAGGGCAGGCTGGGTGATATAGGGCAGACTGATGTGGCATAGGGCTTGGTGCCCTGCTCACACCTCACACCACTGAACGGACTTGGGAAACAGCGCGGCGGCTGTGAGCTGCAGAGAGAGACACCAACAAGGGGGAGGAGAGCACTGTGGCGCTTGAGCGCACCCACCTCTGTGGCGCCTGGGTGAACTGCTCCCCGCCTAAGATCGGCCCTGATGTGACTCACATTCTGCAAGCTGTGATGGCCGCACAGCGCCCTCTGTTGCCCATAGCGCCCTGTGCGGCCCGCACAGCTCGTCCCCCCCAAAGGCCGGCCCTGTGTGTGCTAATGAAGCAATATGAAACACATGAACAAAGTTTAGTCTCTAGTTTGGGTGAGCTTGTAACTGGTTACACCTGGCAAGGATGTCCTTAAATTACTAGCCCAAAGAGCATGCTCAGAGACATCCAAGTGATTTTCACCCAGAAAAAGCAACCTCAAAAATTCTAAGTGGCTGGGCATGCTCAGTTCAGCAGACATGCAGAAACATAACCAAAGATGCAATCGCAGCTGTAAGCATGAGATATGTGTTTTTTTCCCCTGAACTCATGCTTTCCAGCCTGAAGGGGAGGTCTTATTGAGTTATTACGTACAAAATAAATAACAATAATTAAAACGCCCCTGTCCCTAGTAGCTCACACTCAGAAGCGAACACACATGTAAGTCCCCGCCCACATATGTAAACACCGTTCAAACCACACACATGTGAGGTATTGACACGTGCGTTAGAGCGAGAGCAATACTTTTAGCACTAGACCTCCTCTGTAACTCTAAAGTGGTAACCTGTAAAAAAAAAAACAAGCGTCGCCTATGGAGATTTTAAAGTACTGAAGTTTGGCGCCATTCCATGAGTGTGTGCAATATTTAAAGCGTGAAAAGTTAGGTTTCTATTTACTCGGTGTAACATCATCAACACATTATTGCCAAAAATTGGGCTAACTTTACTGTTTTGTTATTTTGTAACCACTTGAGCCCCGGACCATATTACTGGTCAATAACCGGGCCAGTTTTTGCGATTCGGCCCTGCGTCATTTTAACTGACAATTCCACAAATAGAGCTTTTTTTTGGTGGTATTTGATCACCCGTTTTTTTGTTTTTTTTCGCTATAAACAAAAATAGAGCGACATTTTTTTTAAAATTAATCTTTTTTACTTTTTGCTATAGTAAATATCCCCAAAAATATCTTAAAAAAACGTTTTTTTCCCCTCC